>CAJNDT010005423.1:25000-565362 GCA_905221615.1 Symbiodinium sp. CCMP2592 | reverse complement strand
TTTATTTAACTCTAATGTAGGGTTTAGCAAACCCTAGGGTTTAGCAAGCCCCCATTCAGGGTTAATTAACCTAGGGTTTAGTATTAATTTAGGGTTTAGCAAACCCCAAATTAGGGTTTATTAAACCCTAATTCAGAGTTTAGCAAACCCTAGGGTTTAGCAAACCCCCTGGACCAAAACCTACAATTGAGGACCCGGAGCCGCAAATTAAGGACCCGGAGCTTAAAATTAAGGACCACACCAAGACCGGACCTAAAATTGAGGACCCGGAGCCCAAAATTAAGGACCCGGATACCACAAAACTAAAAAAAAACTAAAAAAAATAGAAAAAAGGCAAACCAATTCAAAAAAACCCAAAAAAAACCCAAAAAAACCCAAAAAAACCCCAAAAAACCCCCCAGTTTAGGATTCTCAAAAAGGCACCCCGCACACGAAGCAAGCTCAATTAACCCTAAACCCTAAAGCCTAAACCTCAAACCCTAAACCCTAAATCCTTAACCCTTAACCCTTTACCCTTAGTCCTAAACCCCAGATCCTTAACTCCTTAACCCTAAACCCTAAACCCTAAACCCTAAACCCTAAACCCTAAACCCTAAACCCTAAACCCTAAACCCTCAAGTCCCCATAAATTGAGCTTGCGTATTACACCGTGCGTGGTATTCCATTACATTCTTCTCAAATTGAAGCAAATACACTTAAAATCATATCCTTGGATATGCATAGCCGCTTACACAAGTTGTTGCAATCGAGTTTAAGTAAATTGAATTAAGTATTCCGCCACCACCACCACCAAAATGCAATCGAGTTTAAGTAAATTGAACCAAATCTACAAATACCAATACTAATACGAGACTTAGAGTATAGAATATTGAACTTAGGTTACCCTTTTCCCTGTTTTCTTATTCTCTTATTCCGCTATTTTCGTTATTCCCTTGTTTCCCTATTTCCCTATGTCCTAATTTCCTTATTTCCTTGTTTCCTTATTTTGTCGGGAAACTAAAAAAAGTACTGGGTTGTATTGGGCGGCCCAGACCCTTGCTAGCCTCTGAAAGGACAAGCAAGGCCGCCCCCCCCGCCCCCAGCCCCCTGCCTTTCTTTGTTTTTCCCTAATCTGCGCCGCATTAAACTTTAATTTAGGGTTTAGGGTTTAGCAAACACCCATTCAGGGTTTATTAACTAATTTAGGGTTTAGCAAACCCTAGGGCTTAGCAAACCCCCACTCAGGGTTTATTAATTCTTAATTTAAAGGTTTAGCAAACCCTAGGGTTTATTTAGGGTTTAGCAACCCTAGAGTTTAGCAAACCCCATTCATTTAGGGTTTAGCAAACCCTAGGGTTTAGCAAACCCCCACTCAGGGTTTATTAATTCTTAATTTAAGGTTTAGCAAACCCTAGGGTTTATTTAGGGTTTAGCAATCCTAGAGTTTAGCAAACCCCATTCAGGGTTTATTAAACCCTAATTCAGGGTTTAACAAACCCTAGGGTTTAGCAAACCCCCATTCAGGGTTTATTAAACCCTAATTTAGGGTTTAGCAAACCCCCATGCAAGGTTTATTAAACCCTAATTCAGGGTTTAGCAAACCCTAGGGTTTAGCAAACCCCCATGCAGGGTTTATTTAACTCTAATGTAGGGTTTAGCAAACCCTAGGGTTTAGCAAGCCCCCATTCAGGGTTAATTAACCTAGGGTTTAGTATTAATTTAGGGTTTAGCAAGCCCCCAATTAGGGTTTATTAAACCCTAATTCAGGGTTTAGCAAACCCTAGGGTTTAGCAAACCCCCTGGACCAAAACCTACAATTGAGGACCCGGAGCCGCAAATTAAGGACCCGGAGCTTAAAATTAAGGACCACACCAAGACCGGACCTAAAATTGAGGACCCGGAGCCCAAAATTAAGGACCCGGATACCACAAAACTAAAAAAAAAAATTAAAAAAATAGAAAAAAGGCAAAAAAATTCAATAAAACCCAAAAAAATTCAAAAAAACCCAAAAAAAACCCCCCAGTTTAGGATTCTCAAAAAGGCACCCCGCACACGAAGCAAGCTCAATAAACCCTAAACCCTAAACCCTAAACCCTAAACCCTAAACCCTAAACCCTAAACCCTAAACCCTAAACCTTAAACCCTCGCGGGGGTCAACCACCTCAATTTACTTAAACCCTCGCGGGGGTCAACCACCTCAATTTACTTAAACCCTCGCGGGGGTCAACCAGGTTTAGGGTTCATCGTTTGGATTCATCACTTCCATTTACTTAAACCCTCCTTCGGGGGCTCATCACTTCCATTTACTTAAACCCTCCTTCAGGGGCTCATCACTTCCATTTACTTAAAACCCTCCTTGATGGGTTCATCACATCAATTTACTTAAACTCTTCTTCGGGGGTTCATCACTTCAATTTACTTAAATTCCGCTTCGGGGTTCATCATTTCATATACTTAAAAAAAGCACGGCACGCACTCGAAACCTCACTGCCTCGGAGCCCCAACCCACCTCCCAAGTCCGAAAAACCCTCAACACCCAAGCCTCGCGCACTCAGACCTCTCTGCCTCGGAGCCCCAACCCACCTGGAAGCCCGGAAACCTCGCGAGGGAGGGCCCGGCCAGACCAGAGCATCGTCAAGGAGCCTAAGCGGGAGGAAGAAGAGAAGTTCCAACTAACCCTAAAGCCTAACAGCCACAAGACCCAACAAGCCCTGAACACTAACCTAGCCTCGAGCCCAGAGGACCTTCAACCGTAGCAAACCTCAAACCCTGACAGAAGCCAAGGCCTCAGCCGCAACAAACCCTAAGCTTTTAACAAGCCCTATAAGTTCCAACAAACCCTGCGTTATAACAGAACCCAAAACCTAACAGGTCCGATACCCTAACAAAGCAACCACGCAAGACCTGACTGCCTCGGAGCCCCAACCCACCGCCCAAAGCCGAATAAACCCCCAACGCCCAAGCCTCGCGCACTCAGACCTCTCTGCCTCGGAGCCCCAACCGACCTGGAACCCCTGAAGCCTGACAAGTGAGGGCACGGCCAAAATGAGGAGGTCCAAACCTGAGGCAAGGCAAAGGGAAGAACAGCAAGGGAAGCAGGCACTTAGAACAAGCACTGCCTGAGAACCTCAACCCACCTTCAAAAAAAAACACCCACAACGCCCGAAGGAAACCCCAAGCCTCACATTCACGCAACTACCGGCACACCTACAGTCTCCCTGCACCGCGCTCCGAGGTCCCGACCGCGCCGCATCCAGCCCGACAGTGCGCCCCGACGCACGCACCCCCACCCCGCGGAGTTGAGTAAGAAGCCAGCTCGAGCACGGAGTCAGCAAGGCAGCAAAACCACTCGAGCGCAAAAAAGACCTACACGAGCGGACCCAGCAAAATCAAAGCGAGGCCAAGAAAAGGGGAACAATCCCGAGCAAGCGCCTCAAGCGACTCAGGAAATGTCTTTCAACATCCTGACATTCAAGGAAAAACAACCCTAAACATCCAAACACACCCCCTCCGCCTAAAGCCCAAGTCCCAATGTCCATAACCCCGCAAGCTCCACCCCGGGCTTACCCCCGCGCACATGAAAGCAAGGCCAAGAAACATCGCATTTTCCGAGCTCGCTTAGGCCCGAAAGCCACACCCCGAATGAAATTGGAAGACAGGAGGTTTGCTTTGGCTAGAATGCTATATCGGCACCAACCACCACCAAACAACCTGGAAGGCTCGCAAAAGCTATCGCAATGAGCAAGGATACAAAGGCAACCGAAGGCTAGAAGGATTATGAGAGTCCCCTGAGTGACAAGGGTCTGTTCAGATGAATGAGCAGGAATGCTCCAAACCCATACCTGGGACCCGCAGAGGCAAAACGAGGTCTAAAGGCGGCCACACTACAAGGCCAAAACGTCCCAAGGATCATCAGGCCCTGAACCCAAAACCCGGAGCGACACGACCAAGTCCCCAACAAACGAAGAGGTCGCGACCTGGGCGGATAAGAGGAAACGATCCAACGACATTGGCGTGCAAAAAGAGGCACTGCAGCTGCGCAAAGGCGCAATCTATTTTACCCGCGAATGCAAAGGGAGGGTGAAAAAAACAAAATATGCCGGCCTCAGCCCCCGAGCCACCGATGCTGGTGTTAGGCGCTCGGCAACAAGAGATTAGAAAAAGCAAAAAGGGCAAGGATTGAATTCATTAATTACAGCTCCAAAAAAAAGGGCCACGCATTAACGGAGCGCATCCCGCAGGGCCTTGCATCCATAGCACCTAAACTAAGAGCTGCCGTAGCAGATTAAGTAGAAAACAATTACAACCAACAACAAAACCAAGTGCGATGCAAAGCCCACGGCCCGTGAAACGGGGACGAACCGAACTAACCAAACCCCAACCAAATCAATCAAATCCAATAACCAAACCAAGTTACCGTCCCCAGTATGTACAAGGGGCGCTCTGGTCGGGGGGTTGTCCTCGGCATCTGGAGGCGAACCTCGCTCCGGACAAACCCCCAACCTTACTACCCCCGGGTCCCCGATTGAAACAAACTAAATTAGCGGCGACTTGCGCGTCTAAAACCCCATAGACTCCCAACAAAACAACTACAGAGAACCAAAGTATCGAACACAAAACCCGAATCGGGGACCCCACAAAAAAGAAGTTATAAAAAAAGCATGCACATGCAATACGGGAAAATGGAAAACGGCCAAGGCCCGCAAAAAAAAAAAGATATCAGTATGTTAGATAGGATGCAACAAAGATAGGTAGTTAGACTAAGTTAAGACTAGATGGATGGTGGAAATAAACAACGGGGACCTACTTGGGTCGGGTGAAATACTTGGCCTTGGCCTTGGGGTGAGGTGAGAGATGTTCGCAGACGAGGGTTGAATAGGCTCACCCCTCTGGGGCTGGCTTCGCCCGAGGCTTTGCCTGAGGCTTCGCCTTTGCCTTGGCATTTGCCTTGGCCTTCGCCTTGGCCTTTGCCTTGGCGGCTTGAATTTGCGGCCTATACAAGTGCCGCACCATGCACTGCTGGGCAAGAGCAAAACGCACATAGACGTCACCAATGTACCTTTTGGTTTGGGCTAGATTTGAAGACTTCAATACCAAACCATACCAAAGTAATTCTTGTTTCTTTGCAGACAAGAGCAAAACGCACATAGACATCACCAATGTGCGTTTTGGTTTTGGCCAGATTTGAAGACATCAATACCAAACCATACCAAAGTAATTCTTGTTTCTTTGCAGACAAGAGCAAAACGCACATAGACGTCACCAATGTGCGTTTTGGTTTTGGCCAGATTCGAATACTTCAATACCAATCCAACTGAGTTCAAGCCTGTTGGTAATCCAGGAGGCTTCAGATCAGATCTAAGCTGTCAGGAAGCAAATCGAAGTGCAAATGCAAGCTTATATCCAGTTGAAAGCTCCCGCATGCTGCGCACGGCTTCGAATCAGTTTCAGCCCATGTTCCTTTTATTTCGGCTTGACATTGGGTTTAAGGCTGCCAGTCAAGACTGCTTCCAGACCAGCTTCACGTCGAAATCATACGATTAGATATTTACTTCCATATACATATTCGTACATGCTTCGGTTTAAGTTTGCATCCACAGAGCAAAATCCGTTTTTACGTCTGGTGTTCCACAAGAAACAAACATTCGCGCACAATCTCGTTCATCCCGCATGGGAATGGTGATCGCGATACTGGTATTTGCAATTTGTGCACACTGCGAATTACGCGCCCGCCCTGCCCCCCCCCTTTCGCACTCCTCTCCCGACATGCTTCGGTATAATTCTACATCGACAGAGCAAAACCTATTTTTGTGCCTGGTGTCCCACAACAAGGAAAAGTTTGCGCGTGATCTCGTTTATTCTGCATCGGAACGACGCGATACTGGTATTTGCAACTTGTGCACACTGCCAATTACGCGCCCGCCCCCCCCCCTTTCGCTCTTGTATCCCGACATGCTTCGGTTTAAGCTTGCATCCACAGAGCAGAACCCGTGTTTGCGTCTGGTGTTCCACAAGAAACAAACGTTTGCGCACGATCTCGTGAATCCCGCATCGGAATAACGATCGTAATATTGGTGTTTGCAACTTTGGCACACCGCCATTTAATTGCCCGCCCTGCCCCCCCCCCCCTCGGTTTTCCGCCCAACCTGCTTCGGTATAATTTTGCATCGACAGAGCAAAACCTGTTTTTGCGCCTGGTATTCCACAGGAACATATATGTTTGCGCGTGATCTCGTTTATCCCGCATAGGAATAGAGATCGCGATACTGGTATTTGCAACTTGCGCACACTGCCAGTGTGCGCCCGCCCTGCCCCCCCCCCCTTTCGCTCTTCCTCTCCCGACATGCTTCTGTGTAATTGTTCATCGACAGAGCGAAACCTGTTCTTGCACCCGGTGTTCCACAAGAAAAACATTTGCGCGTCATGTCGTTTATCCCGCGTCGGAATGAGGCTTCCATTGTGACAGCACGGTCTGCAGTCATCGCCTGGCACGATCTGTGGGATGCAGCACTTGGGTCTGGATCTACCGGGGTTTGGGCGGGGGTTCGGGCAGGTGTCCCTGGCTGCGGGAAGGTGCCAGGGCCCCGGGCCCTGGCCCCGGCCCTGCTGTGGGAAGGTGCCCCGCCCGGGCCTGGCTGTGGGAAGGTGCCCGGCCCCGGGCCCTGGCTGTGGGAAGGTGGCCCGGCCCGGCTGTGGGAAGGTGCCCCGGCCCCGGGCCCTGGCTGTGGGCCGCATACCCGACCCTACCCCGAACAAGAAAAAGAAAGCCGCTGACCGAATGTGCCCCGAAGCTCAGGCTCCAAGCCCAAACCCCAAATCCCGAAGCCCACCACCCAAGCGAAACCACGAACAACTATCGTTTGAGGGGGGGAAGAAGGGATGTAAACGGGAACAAGGCAAACAACCCGAAACCAAAACCCCGAACAAGGCTCAAAACGCAGGGATGCAGCCAGCGATGTTTCCAACACACGAACCGCGACGGCCAGGACCGAGTTTGCCTGTCAACCATCTAGTATACACTAGCCCGATCTAACCCGGCCTATGCCTAGGATATGTAGTACTGCCACCCCATAGCATCCCATAGCTAAAGACCTTAGGCATCCTTAGGGCACACTCGGCCACTCGAAGAAGAAACTCACCCCTCTGTGTGCTGCTGTTGCTCTGTCTTGTGCTGCAGTGTGCTGCGGTGTGCTGCGTTGTGTGCTGTGGCTGTGTGCTGTGGCTTCATGCTGCTGCATGCTGTGTGCTGTGGGACTCACTTCCAGCGAAAGGGCCCATTGCTCGATGCTGCCGGCAGTTGACAATCTCTCAGCCAGTGAGACGACGAAGTGTCGCTACTGTCCTCGCTCTCCTCCTCCATGTCGTCATCTTTCTGACTGTCCTCGTGATTGTCCTTCTTGTCGTCATCTTTCTGGCTGTCATCGTGATCGTCCTTTTTCGTGTCGTCATCGAACTTCCTATCATCGTTCTTCTTCTTGATCTTCCGGACCGCGACTGCGACGCCCACGCACTCGTAGCTGTTCTGCTCGTCACAGTGGGAGCTTTCCATTGACTGAATCATGTCGAACATCGTGGCTTGCTCATCCATGCCGGTGGTGCTCGTGAACTTTCCATCCACCAAAAGCGACACCTCGAGCTTCTGAAGGTTGTCCATGGTGTATCGGAAAGGATTCACAAGCCAGTCTAGCTGGCTTTTGTCCGCCCGGTCATCATCTTGGGCAGCCTGGGCCTTCTGGTGCAGTCCAAATGGTCCCCCTTCAAGCAGAAAAAGCCTTCGGGTGAGATGCTCGCACTCGAACCCCTCCGCCTCTGAGCCCCAACCCACCTCGCAGCCCTGACACGTCGCAAGGGGGGACCCTCCCGCCAGAAAAATATCCAGAGCCCAGGCAGAAACGCTCCCGAGAACCTTGACTTTTTTCAAACAACAAAGACACCAAACCGCAGCAATCCCTAAACACTACCAAAGCTTCAACTAAAACCAGCCCGAGCAAACAAAGAGCACTCGACGGGCAGACGACGAGTTTGAAGGCATAAGCAACGACCCCCTCAAAGCAGTGAAACCACAAGCACCCCCAAACCCCAGCAATCCCTCAACACTAGCAAAGCTTCAATTTAACCTAACCCGAACCAACAGAGAATAATCGCGAAGCAAACGACAACCTTTAAGGCTTAAGCAACGGCCCCCTCAAAGCAGTGAAACCACAAGAACCCCCAAGACCCGGCAATCCTTTTACACTCACAGGGCTCTAAACCTAACTTAACCCGAACAAACAGAGCACAATCGCAGGGCACACGCAAAAGCTGAGGACTTAAACACCAGCCCCCCCGAAGCAGAGGAGGCCTTCGTGGGAGATGCTCGGGGCGCCTGTGAGCGCAGTCCACACGGTCCCCCTTCAAGCAGAAAAAGCCTTCAGGTGAGATGCTCGCGCTCGGACCCCTCCGCCTCCGAGCCCCGACCCACCTGGAACCCCTGACACGTCGCCAGGAGAGACCCGGCCGCTCCAGAAAAGTTTGAAAAGTTTCCCGACCCAACCCGGAAAAAGTGCCGAAAAACATGATTGTCAGAAACCGCCGTTTTTACCAAACCCCAGCAAACCCTCAACAATAAGAAAGCCTCAATTTAGTCTAGCCCGAACCAACAGAGAGCAATCGCGGAGCAGACAACGGGGCAGACGACAAGTTTGCAGGCATAAGCAACGGCCCCCTCAAAGCAGTGAAACCACAAGCACCCCCAAACCCCAGCAATCCCTCAACACTAACAAAGCTTCAATTTAACCTAACCCGAACCAACAGAGAATAATCGCGAAGCAGACGACAACCTTTAAGGCTTAAGCAACGGCCCCCTCAAAGCAGTGAAACCACAAGAACCCCCAAGACCCGGCAATCCTTTTACACTCACAGGGCTCTAAACCTAACTTAACCCGAACAAACAGAGCACAATCGCAGGGCACACGCAAAAGCTGAGGACTTAAACACCAGCCCCCCCGAAGCAGAGGAGGCCTTCGTGGGAGATGCTCGGGGCGCCTGTGAGCGCAGTCCACACGGTCCCCCTTCAAGCAGAAAAAGCCTTCAGGTGAGATGCTCGCGCTCGGACCCCTCCGCCTCCGAGCCCCAACCCACCTGGAACCCCTGACACGTCGCCAGGAGAGACCCGGCCGCTCCAGAAAAGTTTGAAAAGTTTCCCGACCCAACCCGGAAAAAGTGCCGAAAAACATGATTGTCAGAAACCGCCGTTTTTACCAAACCCCAGCAAACCCTTAACAATAAGAAAGCCTCAATTTAGTCTAGCCCGAACCAACAGAGAGCAATCGCGGAGCAGACAACGAGTTTTACGGCTGAAGCCACAGCCCCTTTAAAAGAAAGGGATGCAGCTGCTAGCTTCGCGTGAGATGCTCAGGGCGCCTGTTAGCGCAGTCCAAAAACTGCGCTGGCGAACCCTAAACCCTAAACCCTAAACTGCCGAGAGCGCCGCTGACCATTTGCATGGGCGCTGGATGGAGGCTGCGACCGAGGCCCCCGGCCGAGCGTCCCGACAAGACGGTGAGGGAGGGTAAAGCCTCCCGGTATACGGGGACGGAAATGACTCAGCTACGCCGAACCCTGCACCATTGGGTCTGGCAAGGGGTTCCCCCCCTCCAAAAAGGGCCCCCCCAGGCGGGGTCCAGGGCCTCCAGCGAGCAGAGTTCAAGGACGCAGGGGCCTCGAGGCCGGTCCCAGAAAAGGACCTGGACAAAAATTGCAATTTTGGCCCCCCCCCTGCCCTGCCCTGCCCTGCCCTGCCCTGCGCTGTGCTGCCCTGCCCTGCGCTGCCCGCGCTGGTCTGCCCTGCCCCTGCCCTCCCTGCCTGCGCTGCCCTGCCCTGCCCTGGTCTGCCCTGCGCTGCCCTGCCCTGTCCTGCCCTGCCCTGCTGCCCGCCCTGGCCCCTGCCCTGCCTCCTCCCTCCTTGCCCCTGCACTGCCTCCTTCCTGCCTGCCCTCGCCTGGTTCCTGACCTACTCCTTGCCCTACACTACCTTGTTTACACGGAGCACCCCTTACAGGGTGCGAGATGCAAGCTGTTTGTTGGAAACCCTTGCTTTACGTCGAGCGGCCGGCACAGGCCGCGAGGACCCACAACCCGACAGAAACCATTTCGGTTGTGATTTCTGGAGAAATATTATTGTTTACATGTCAAGCTGCGAAAGGAAGCAGAGAGCAAGAAAGCCCCCCTTGAGGGGGGTTTGGGGGGTGAACCCTAAACCCTAATTGAGAATAGTTGGGGTGGTTGGGGCGGGACTACATGCTGACGCAAGCGAGCGATTAGTGGGTGCGCCCCTTATTCCTAAAGTAAAAGGCGCACCCACCGCGCGCATACTGTTACACACCCTAAACCCTAAACCCCTAAACCCTAAACCCTAAACCGCGATGGGCGACTGCACTTCGAGTACTCGCGCATACGCTCGAGTACGCTCGAGTACGCTCGAGTACGCTCGAGTACGCTCGAGTACGCACGAGTACGCACGAGTACGCACGAGTACGCACGAGTACGCTCGAGTACGTTCGAGTACGCTCGAGTACGCACGAGTACGCACGAGTACGCTCGAGTACGTTCGAGTACGCTCGAGTACGCACGAGTACGCACGAGTACGCTCGAGTACGCTCGAGTACGCTCGAGTACGCTCGAGTACGCTCGAGTAACTCGGGTATGCTCGAGTACGCTCGAGTATGCGAAACAACCCACCCCCAACTCCATCTCCATACATGCTCCTTAGCGACGTGAGAGGGGGAGCACGTATGGAAGTGGCTCAGTCTGTATCTTCGGTCAGAAGTACCGTAGGCAATCCTCATTAGATAAGCAGCGCTCCCACCAGTCCAAGGCGTGATCGGCGGAGTTCAAGGTTTGTGAGCTTTCGGATGTAAAAATCCGCGGCGCCCCAGCAGTGAAAGGCTCCATCCTCGGAGTTCGAATTTAATGAGAGTCCTGGGTTAAAAAGAGGGGCGCCCGATCAGTGCAAGGCTCCACCCTGGGAGCTCAAGCTTTGTAAGAGTCCTGATTTCGAAATCAGGGGAGCCCAACCAGTGAAAGGCTCCACCCTCGGAGTTCAATGCTTGAAAAAGTTCTGATTCAAAAATCAGGGGTGCCCCATCAGTCCAAGCCCCCACCTTCGGAGTTCAAGATCTATAAGAGTTCTGATTCAAAAGAAAGAGGGGCGCCCATTAGGCCCAGTTCAACATCTGTAAAAGTTTCGCATTAAAAATCAGGCGACCCATCAGGCCCCACCCTCGGAGTTCAAGATTTGTAAGAATTCCGATTAAAAAGCAGGGGCGACCCACCAGTCCAAGGCCCCACCCTCGGAGTTAAAGATTTGTAGGGGTTCTGATTTTAACATCAGGGCGCGCCATCAGTCCAAGGCCTTATTCTCAGAGTTCAAGACCTACATAGAAGAGAATTTTGAATAAATCAGAGGCGCCCCATCAGTCCAAGGCCCCACCCTCGGATATCAAGATCCATACGAGTTCTGGTTGAAAACATCAGGGTCGCCCCATCAGTCCAAGGCCCCTCCTTCGGAAATCAAGATCTATAAGAGTTCTGTTAAAAACCCGGGCGCCCATCAGTCCCCCTCAGGGAAAAAAGATTTGTAAAGGTTCTGATTTTAACATAAGGGGCGCGGCATCAGTCCAAGGCCCTATCCGCAGAGTTCAAGATCTATACGAGTTCTGCTTTAACAAATCAGGGTCGCCCCATCAGTCCAAGAGGTCTTATCCTCAGAGCTCAAGATCTATATAAGAACTCTGATTCAAAAAATCAGGGTCGCCCCATCAGTCCACAGCCCCAGCTTCGGAGTACAAGATCTATGCGAGTTCTGTTTTACAAAATCAGGGTCACCCCATCAGTCCAAAGCCTCATCCTCAGAGGTCAAGATCTATCAGAGTTCTCTTGGTAAAACCAGGGGTGCACCATCAGTGCAAGCCCCTATCCTCGTTGATCAAAGATCTATACGAGTTCTGATTTAGATATCAGGGGAGCTCCATCAGTCCAAGGCCCCACCCTCGGAGTTCAAAATTTGTAAGAGTTCTGACTAAAGAGCTGGGGTGCCTCGTCAGTCCAAGGCCTTATCCCCAAAGGTCAAAAACATCCATCAGAGTTTTGTTGCGAAAAATCAGGGGCGCACCATCAGTCCAAAGCCCCACCCTCGGAGTTCAAGATCTATACGAGTTCTGCTTCACAAAATCAAGGTCGCTCCATCAATCTAAAGCCCTATCTTCAGAGGTCAAGACCTTTTGTGATAATCAGGGGCGTGCCATCAGTGCAAGCCCCTTCTCTCGGAGTTTAACATGTTAAAAAAACATGATTTGAAAATCAGGGCCTCTCCGTCAGTCCAAGGCCCCACCCTCGGAGTTCAAGATCTGTTAGAGTGCTGATTAAAGACCAAGGGCGCTCCATCAGTCCAAAGCCTTATCACCCACAGGTCAAGATCTATCAGAGATCTGTTGTGAAAGATCAGGCGCGCCCCATCAGTGCAAGGCTTTATCCTCGGAGTTCAAGATCTATAAGAGTTCTGATTTAAATATGGGGGGCGCAGCATCAGTCTAAGGCCTTATCCTCAGAGTTCAAGATCTATAAGGGTTCTGATTTAAAAATCAGGGGCGCGCCGTCAGTCCAGGATCTTATCCTCAAAGTTCAAGATCTATTTAATAAGAGTTCTGATTCAAGCAATCAGGGTCGCCCCATCAGTCCCAAGCCCCAGCCTCGGAGTTCAAGATCTATACGAGTGCTGTTTTGCAAAATAAGGGTCGCTCCATCAGTCCAAAGCATAATCCCCAGAGTTCCAGATCTTTCAGAGTTCTCTTCGTAAAACCAGGGGTGCACCATCAGTGCAAGGCCCTATCCTCGTTGTTCAACATCTATAAGAATTCTGATCTAGACATCAGGGGCGCTCCATCGGTCCAAGACCCTATCCTCGGAGTTCGAAATCCATACGAGTTCTGCTTGGAAAAAAAAGGGTCGTTCCATCCGTCCGAAACCCCAACCTCGGAGTTCAAGATCTATACGTGGTCTGCTTTAGAAAACCAGCGGCGCAGCATCAGTCATCAGTCCAAGGCCCTATCCTCCGAATTCAACATCTATAAGAGCTCCGATTTGAAAATCAGGGGCGCTCCGTCAATCCAAAGCCCCACCCTCGCTTTTCAAGATCTGCAAGGGTTCTGGGCTCTGGCATCAGATCCATGAGCCTCGAGTAATGTGGCTTCACAATCCGGCGTCATGACCCAATTCGACGTCACCACCTAATGTGGCGTCAGGAATTCGGCGTCACCACCTATAATGCGGCGTCACCAGCTAACGAAGAGTCAGCAATTCGGCGTCACCACCTAATGTGGCGTCAGCAATTCGACGTCACCACCCAATGCGGCTTCACAATTCGTCGTCACCACCCGATGCGGCATCAGGAAACACTTCGGCGTCACGACCCAATTCGGAGCCAGGGGACAATTCGGCATCAGACAATGTGGCGTCGCAATTCGGCGTCACCTAAAGCAATGCGGCTTCAGGAATTCGGATTCGGTGTCAGGTCGTTTGCCACATTCCCCCTGGCGGCCGCCTTCTATGTATATACAAACATATATATATATACACACACACACTAAGAATGACAGTAAATAACAAACAAAGTTCATACCTGTCACATTATATAACGTCGAAAACATATGCAGCATATATTTTCGAACGCATATGATCTGAGTGTTCGTCATACGTATAACCTTCAACATAATAAACACAGTATATACTGCGCAATATTACTACTTAACATCGCATAAATATGAAATATTATAAAGTACAATCGACCACGTATATATTGATATATCATCCTTGCCCTTTTTGGAGCGGACCAGAACCACAGGGCTTAAATGGATAAGGCTACATTCATTGGCCGGCGTAAAGCATCATTTTGTCACGTGCTTGGCGAACTTTGTACTTTTGTGTTTCTTTTGATTCAATGTATTGTATTTGTAATTATCTGTTGTTTATGGTTTTACTTGTTGTTGATTGCTTGCCTTTGTTTTGATTTTGTTGTGCAAGTCTGTTGTTGTGTATTGTGGTGGCGCTTGGTCAGGATCTTCTCTTCAAAACTCCTTCCCGAAGCACGAATCACAACGGCGCCCCTGTGGTGTATAATCATTCTCTGTTTTTGGAAGAACAAAAGGATGTATCAAACCTGGCTCAATCTGGTCATATTTTTTCGGTAGGATTTTTCAATAAGAGAACACGGATTTGGGAAAAAATGCTCAATCCACGTTGGGGTGATTGAGCCAGACATCTGCCCGGGCGTGGGCCGAACACAGTGCTGGGCATGCCCCACCTCATTCCATATAAGCTAGATCCATCTAAACTCTTAACTTTTTGCGAGGGCCGAGAACCCCAGGGCTTAGATGACCGACGCTTTGTGGTCTTAGGCCTAAAACCTCATTTTTTCATGGGGCTTTTTCTGGAAGCTGTATATATTGACTAAGAATGAAAGGCGCGGTTTTTTATCAATATCAGCCCGATACGATCTTCTTAAATCTTATATTGAATCTTATAAGACAATAATACAAATTTGGCTTCCCCCTGGAAAATCTTATTGAACCATATTTGTTCATATCGCTCTTCCGCGGGTAACTGTACGGAGTTGTAATTTTTCGTTGGGAAAGTGCAAGCATTCGATACCCCCCCCGCGCCCTTGGATCGAGGGCTTTCCCCCCTCCTTCCCCCCCAGCCCCCCACCTGAAGAAAGAGGGGGGGAGACCCCCCCCCGCTGCCCCTCCCCCCGTGGATAGATAGATAAAGATTTCGTTTGAGGGGAGCACCTTTTGATAAATCGGCCCCCCATCACCCTTGACGATGTGCTTCTCTGTGTTGAAAGATTTATCCGGATTTGTCTATTCTTGTCTTGTTTTGGTGTTTTCTTGACGCTTATCGTCTTTATCTATCTATATTTTCAATTTGGGTCATAACTACCGAATAAGCCTTAGAAATTAGGGATCAAATCCCTATGGATCTAGATCGTCGCCATATATTAATATAGCAAGATATAATACGTAATCCGACAGTACTCGCCCATACCATACGGTTACTCGTAGATACCCACGCATACTCGCGCATACCTACGCATACTTGTGCATACTCGCACATACCCGCGCGCCGCGCATATACTCGGACATACTCGAGCACACTCGCGCATACTCGCTCATAATCGCGCACACTCGCGCACACCCGTGCATACTCGCGCATACCCGCACACACTCGCGCATACTCGCGCATACCCGCGCATACTCGGGCATACTCGCGCACACTCGCGCATACTCGCGCACACTCGCGCATACTGGCGTATACTCGCGCACACTCGCGCACACCCGCGCATACTCGCGCAAACCCGCGCACACTCGCGCATACTCGCGCATACCCGGCGCCTCCCAAGCCCTACGTCTGCAGTCGCGCTTTCCCGCCACAGTGAAAATCTTAGGAATCTTTGGCCGACATATATAATCTTATATATATATATATATATATATATATATATTTATATTAAATTAATTATTAAATCGAATTCCTCGATTGAGATCGAATAATATTAGTCTAAATATTTTCCTGCACAAAGCTGTAGATCAAGCAAGAAGAGGCTTTCTGATATGTCGACATCCAACGAAATGCTTGATATCCAAATCCAATCTGAGTGAACAGTGAATTTTGGCAGTCGCACTGTGCTTGCATAGTCACATTGTATTGAGCAAGCGAATTGCCGCATTTTCCGAGCTGGTTGCATGCATCACAGCTTCTTGCTAGACTCCCAACGCCCTGGCAATCGTGAGTTACACCCTTAACGTCCCTAGGAGAAAGGCTTCGAGGTCAGTGAGTAGCACGTCTGGGATTGGCGCTGATTTGTCAGGCCAGCGTTGTATTCTTGCTGCTGACTTATCGACGAACTAGCCAAACACTCGCCCCCATCCAGGTGCGAAGACTTTCGCAACACCCACTCGCACTTGTCAAAGTCAAGCTGGCAGAAAGTAAGTTGGGTGCCTCAGGATGTTGCTTGGAGCTTGTTGCCCACCTCCACGAACAGAAGTCAGGTGCTGTGGAGGTCAGCCCGCTTTTGCTTGGAAGGCAAGGCATCACTCTCATCAAGCTTCCTTCGTCGTTTGCTTGGTGTCCAACCTTGCCCAGCGCTGTGGCTTTTAAGTCGGTCGGTATTCCTATCTGCTCGAGAGGAACGCAAGCACTTGGCTCGTTCACGCATCTCCTTGGAAGTGCGAAACGACTCGGCAGCTGCCTCCTTGGCGTTTTGTTCTGTTGTTCCCTGGCCCACTCCGATGACCCGGTCCTTCAGATCATCAAGCTGGATCCGAAGCTCGGCGTTGAAGGCATCGGGCCCATGCTGTCCAATGGAATACTGCACCTCACCTTGTAGCGGGCCCCGTTTCAGACGCTGCGCAAAGTCGAAGACAGTATCCGTTGCTTTCTTCGCCCAATAAGTCGGAAATACCCTCTCCAGTTCATCTCCCAAGATTGGTCTTTCTGTCGTCGGAGACTTCCGACGATGCACAAACCGCTGTGCTCTCTTGGCTGAATATTGCAGGGACCTTTCGACGTCAGTGGACCGTTGCGAGCTTGAGGGCTGCGAACTTGAAGTGGCCTTGTAAGAACTGGACTCCTGGCTTAAATGCTGATTGCCGTGTCCATCAGTGGCCATGGGCGTGGCGGCTTTGGAGCGAGGAGTACCCGTCACGCCCTCTTACAGTACAGTCTACGATCAAAACCAAGAACACCAAGCCCTACAATTCCACAACATCCCAAACCCCATAAGCCCTATAATGCGTGCAAAGCCCGGCCGGGGGTTCAGGTTTCGAGTTCTTTCATGTCCTGTGAAGACCCAGTTAACCCCACCCCTAAACCTACACTGTGCCCTTAAGCCTGAAGGAGATGCCTTGGGTCTGAAGGTTTTAGGGCGGAGTCTTCGAGGCGAAGGACAAAGCCCGGAAAATTCACGATGCCACAACCCCAGAAGCTTAGAAGCCTTGGAGTTTCGACCCTCCCTTGAACGTTTACAAATGATACTTCGGGCGGGTTTGCTAGATGTTAGGAATTCTACCGGTATTCAGTCTTTGGGGTTCAAAGTGGGTTTGCAGCCCCTAAACCATCCCAAACCCGAAACGATGGCTCAGGGCTTGCTGGGTAGCGTTGGGCGGATTTGATTTTGGGTTTCAGGCAAGTTTAAGGCTTTAGGGTTTAGGGTTTTTGGTTTAGGCTTCAAGGCTTCAGTCCAGAGTGAGCGGAGTGGGGGTTGCAAGGGCTTTGGCCTATTGCGTGTCAGCGATTCGTCCCTAAACCGGGTTGCAAGTTTCGGCCACGCCCTAACCGGAAATGAAAGAGCACTGGGCTAGAGGTTAACTTGAAATTTTGATCGTCATAACAATAATGAGTGAAGGGCCTAGTTGGTTCGTGGGTCATCAGCCCTGTACCCTAAATCTTTACACTGTCACTGGGCCCGAAACCCTAAATCCTAAATCTCAACACTGGGCCACCAGGCCCTGCACCCTAAACCGCAATGGCCCAAACCTGTAGGCTTTAGGGCTTAGGGTTCAGTAGGCATTAGACCCGAAACCGCAAACCCTCAACCTGGCAAGTCGAGATGCGCGGCGCTGCCTTCCATACTCACCACTGTTTGTTTCGAGCGATTCTGGAAAACCGTAACCGTGAGCTACTTCAGTTTAGATGGGCCGCTGTATTACAAGCCGCTTGCTTGCTAGATTATGTTATATTGTGGTACTTCATTACATTTTACTGCCGCATAAAGAATTTTTATGATAGTTTAAGACATATTGAGTATTATATACTCCCCTGAGCCTTGCAGTGGGCCTCAAAACCTCAACCTTAAACCCTAAACTAAAACCATGAGGCAGGTTGTTGTGTCTGAGGCTTGGGATGGTTTGGGCGCCATCTTCCATTTTGCTTTAACCCTGTCAAGTGCAGCTGGCGCTACCTGCTCAATCACACCTGCAGCCACCCTAGCAAACACAAGGATATCTAACAGGCAATGAGAGGAGACATTGCTGTTTTGTCTCGCGTGCGTTGATACTCGGATCCGAGTACGTCTCTACTGGAGCAGGCCGTGATCAGCTTCGGGCTCCACGCTCGCAGCCTGCCAAAGCACCAAGATCCACCTCTGTCCGAAGCAGAGCGGGTCGAATCGTCCTGTCCTGGAGGGCCAAGGCGCGCTTCTTAGCCTCCAAAGCCTCCAGCAGGGCCTGCAAAGAGACACTCGCAGATCATGCCGCCTTCGGTTAGGTAGCCATAGCCTGCTTCTCTCTGCTTTCTTTTTCCTGGCATGGCACTCTCGGTGTGACCAGCAGACGGCGTCATCTGGCTGCAGAGCCTTCTCGTCCTGGCAGAACTGCATGTAGGAAGACCACCTCAGATATCGGAAGTCGCATCGCCTTACCGTGCTGTTGTCCGCCCTACACACAACATCCTGTGACATCTTGCTGCGACGGAGAGGCATCTCTGCGTTGACACCGCTTAAGGCTTGGTTAGCCTGGGCCTTTGCAGGAGAGTTGAACCCTTTGGCTCACGGCTTTGCCAAGTTGTAAAGGTCTGGCACAGTATCTTGAGTTCGACTCATGTTCAAATTACAATATCGATCGAGGGGGGTAGGATTCGCAATCGAAGAACCTGAACTCGCCCGTGAACTGGCCACTATCAAACGCCTCTCCCTTCAAGCAGGCAAAGGCATTGTCACAGCGGGGCTGAGGCGGCTGACTTTTTGGTGTCCTTCGACTTCTGGAGCTCTGACGCGCCAAACACCTGAAGACCCGACAAAGAAGCACGCGTCGGTGGCGGCACTGGTGTGGGGTCTGAGGATCCAGGCCAGGCTCGAAGGCGGCTCCTGCTGAAGGACCTGTGCAGAGGGAGCCCGACAAGTTCTTTGGATACTATCCACTGGCAGTGCAAGCCGAAACAGCAGAATTAGCAGAGCTCAAAGAGATACCTTCTCGAAACCACGACCAAATCTTGGAACGCGAAATCCGAAGCCGGGGCCATGTGTCTGCACAAGCCATCTGTTCTTGACTCGACCGGATGCATTTGCCACGCGTGTCTGCTGTCTACCTATGAGCGCGTATGTTTGGTTGAACCCGAAGCCTCAAACCAATGAGTTCAGAGAGCACACACGATTCTTCTCTTACAAAACTCGTCATCGCTGTGGTCTTCAAGTAATATACGTACACACATACATATGTGCATACACTTTACACGGTTACACATACATACAAACATACGTACATGCATACATACATACATGCACACACACAAAACAAACAAATGATGAAATTGCACGTACATACACATTACAGTACATAACTTTACATCACATTACCTTGCATTGCATTACATTAAATTCATTTCATTACATCGCATTTCATTTCCGTTACCATTACAATGTATTACATTACATTCTTACCTGCGCATGTCTAGTTACATATATATATATATATACACACACGCATTTTTTTATACGACGGCAAAAGCCGCCGAGAGTCTTCGCTGTCCAGAGCCAATGCGCAAATCAGCCCCGAACAACGCCTGAACCCGCGCCCCGAGCCGTGCGCCTACAAACATAAAATCGAAACAAAAATGGATCCTAAGACTTAAACGATCGTGGACTTCGTAGAACCTCCTCATTCACAGCTTTCATCCCTCCAAAGCTGCTAGGAAGGGGTACATGCCCGCATGCGTGCATGCAAGCAGCAAGCATTCAGACGCATTCGCATACACGTGCACATGTACACAGGGCCAATTCACAAACACATACACTTACACGTGCAGTTTCATGTGTGACAACATTTGCTGTTCCGAAATCGCGACAACAATCTGGCCACCCCCCTGTCAGGGCACAAAGCAAGGATTTCACCTAAGGCTTAACCTTGGCTCCTTGGATTCGGCTTTAGAGCCGCTAGCCGCTAGCTGCTAGCTAACTCAACATGTAAGCCTTGTCTTACGTAGCAGTCTCAAGACCTGAAGGCTGACATTGGACTGGTGTATTGGGGTTTAGGATTTAGCGTTTAAAGGGCAACCTCACGAATTGAAACCCCGCACCCTGCGCCCCAACATCAGCCAGGGTCGTAGAGTTTGGAGTATCATATCCGTACTAAGTCCCGTGAGCCTCCAAATAGAACCGTGAACACTCCAAACCTTAAAGCCCTGAAGCAGGCTCTGAACCACGAAATAAACGCCTGAATAAGGAGTCTAATGTGGATGAGGGCTGTGTGCTGCAATTGTGTTAGGAAGCCGTAATGAGGAATACGATAACTGTAGTTACTGAGGCCCCTGCATTCTGCTCAGACAAAGTGGCCGGCAGCGAGCCGCTGGAGCCACCCGAGGATGCAGGCAAGGCCGCGGGCGAGGCTTGCGCCTGGAAATGCAGTCTTTGCAAACTAAGACCACAAATTTATGCTCTGAAGCTGCCAGGAAAAAAGCAAAAAGCTGCGACCTCCAGATGATGACAACAACAATGCTAGCCGACTAGTGGCCAATCTTCGTGACGCGGATTCATGTCCACAACTTGGCCCCTGGTCACCCCCTCTAAGACAAACTAACAATTCAGAATAGCACTAGATTGTTTAGATTTCAGCTTGAGGTTTGGGCCTGGGAGCCCCATTCAGGGTGATGCTGCTACGGCAACATGACGGGACCTCCGCCAGCGTCGAGAAAGTCAAAAAATGCCTCTATTAAAGAGTTCTCATGGTTTCTCAAGGTTTCGCGTCCGGCAGTTTGACCATACAAATCTTCGCCCGAAGCGCGTATTGCTTCTATATGGAAAGCTCCCAACAACTGTAGTACAGTGGCCTTGGTTACGTTGGACCGGGGCCTGCGGTTATGCTAGTTCAGAATACGGGAACCATGTGGCCATGTGGAGATACTTTTGGGAGGTTGCAGACCGCACGAGTACTACCAGGCCATTCTTGCAACATCGGCACCGGTGGTGATCGCTTTGGCAGTGGCGGCAAAGCCAGCGGTGCCTTTTGTGGAGGGGGATGGGGCCCCTCGAAATACCAAGAATTCGAAGAACCGCTCTGGGCATAATTCGGCTGCGGGGCTTGACGTCAAGCTTTGGCAGGTAGCTATCACCGGCGCTATGAGCTGCTGTTACTATGACGGGATACGGTCGGCCATACGGTTGCTTCATAAGCACCAAAAGACAAAGCCATTGAAAGCCATAAAATCTTAAGACCAGTCTCGAGATCGATGTCCTCTTCACTAAGGCCATATATCATCTGCAAGGTGGACGAAATTGAAAGCTGATGTGAATATGGTTCGTTGCGGCTGGGCGGTCCATGCGCCCCTGGGCTTGACCTCTAAACCCCTCAAACCCCAAGCCTGACCCCTTTTCAAGAAGGGTATTCCTCCTACCTGGATGAAATGAGAGTGCGAGTCTTAAATCCCAAAGAAGGTGAACCGTGGCCTTCTTGTCCCTCTTGGATGCATCCAGTTCCACCCATTCGCCAGCCTGCTCATCCGTTGGATAGCGATGGGTCTAGGGCTTCCAGACTTAGGGTTTCATGGCCTAGGTCCGCCGTTGACTCGGCAGACCGAGGCTTGGGGTTTGTCAGTGGAAATCAGGGGAGCTTCGGTGCAATGGCGGATGATGCGATGTCTCTTACAAGCACACCACTGAGCAATTCTGCACAATACACTGCCGAAGACGAAGACGACATCATGTCTCTCTCGTGTCCAGAACACAGCAACAAACCCAAACCCACCCCTCCAATCAGAACACTCCAACCATCCTCGCCTTGCGGAGGTCCCGCAGCGTCCGCGTCGGGACCTGCGGGCCGTAGACCGTTGCAATACAACTCCGCGGCTTTCCACACGCGTCTGCTTACAAGAACGAAGCGGGGACCTTCGCTTGAAGCTCCAACTCACGAAGACTCATGAAGCATGGCATTGCACATGCGGCCGAGATGTCGAGAAGACCCTGACAACAACCCCAAGTCTGAAAACAAGGTTGCAAAACACATCGAGTGGTTCTCATGCGATGCTTGCGATAACCGTGGTCACCGCACAAAAACCGCTTACTCCTTCGGCATTACCGTCCGCAGTCGTACTTCGAAGCCGAAGTCCAAATCACCATGAAACGCGACAAAAAAAAGGCGCCTCCTGCGAAACAAAAACACGTGCTAAACCTCCACGCCTAGTAAACCTCGTACAAGCTGTTCACGGTTTAAAGGCTCAAAGGCCATCTCTGCTGCTCACTTAGCATAACGCCCCTTAACCAAGGAACGCTTGAAAAAACATAAGATGCAATTAAAAGACAGGATAACCCCACATGTGAAGATTATCTTCGTTATGAAACCAGAAAAAAGACAGAGAAAGAATGAGGAAATAATGAAGAAATAATTGTGTGAATGTAGGCGCACGTCTGCATATGGGTGCAAGCGAGTGCGTGATTGCGGCCTCCGACCGAGCAGTCCAGAGAGGGCCCGCAGTGGCGTTTACAGTCTTCAGGGCCGCGCCCCGAAAACGCGCGAGCAGGGAGCTTGCGAGCAGGTCTGCAGACACACAAACAAAATAACGAACAAGCAGGCAGCCAAACAAACGCACATACATTGATTCGCGCAGACAGACAGGCCGACATACGTACATGCACGCAAACATGCGTACAGACATATTTATCATATTTTACAGTTCGGGGACAAGCCCGCAAGCCTCCTTCGGGAGCGGTGCACCGGCGGCCTGGCACCACAGACAGAATTTAACGGCCATGATTGGCATAGGTGTCCGAAATTTCTTTCTCTCACTCTCTGTCGCTCTGCCCGGAAGTGTCCTCAGCGCCGGCCTTCGGCGGAGGCGTGGCTACTCCTTTTGCCGGTGCCTGGCACCACAGACAGAATTTAACGGCCATGATTGGCATACGCGTCCGAATTGTGTATTCTCCCTCTCTGACTCTCTCTCTCTCTCTCTCTCTCGCTCTGCCCGGAAGTGTCCTCAGCGCCGGCCTTCGGCGGAGGCGTGGCTACTCCTTTTGCCGGTGCCTGGCACCACAGACAGAATTTAACGGCCATGATTGGCATACGCGTCCGAATTGTGTATTCTCCCTCTCTGACTCTCTCTCTCTCTCTCTCTCTCGCTCTGCCCGGAAGTGTCCTCAGCGCCGGCCTTCGGCGGAGGCGTGGCTACTCCTTTTGCCGGTGCCTGGCACCACAGACAGAATTTAACGGCCATGATTGGCATACGCGTCCGAATTGTGTATTCTCCCTCTCTGACTCTCTCTCTCTCTCTCTCGCTCGCTCGCTCGCATCCGGGGCAAGGTCCGAAGACCCGGGCCGAGGCCCCCCCCTCCCTGTTTTGTTTGTGGGAGAGGGCTTTGGGGTCGAGCGCTCGGGGTTGTTCCCCCCCGGTCGGTTTGGGTCTCTCTCTCTCTCTCTCTCTCTCTCACTCTCTCTCGCTCTGACCGGAAGTGTTCTCAGCGCCGGCCTTCGGCGGAGGCGTGGGTACTCCTTTTGCCGGGGCCTGGCACCACAAACAGAAGCAAAGCTCGGGGTGCAGGGCTTGGGGTTTGGGAGTTTATGCATCAGGTTTTGGGGTTTAAGGGTTGTGGGGCTTCAGGGTTTGGAGGGTTCAGGGCATTCAGTTTCAATTACGTATTTCCTGTGCAGCAACAGCCTCCGAGCATACATTTCACGGCATAGGGATTACTGGTAGGTGCAGTCCTCAGACAAGTGTTGATGATCGAATAGCTGCGACATGCTACATTTCCAGCACCTAATAAATGGATGTCTCTATAGGCCTTCAAAATTGGAATCGGAGCTTTAGGGTGGATTACCGTAAAAACCCTTCATAGAACCTTTACGGTGACCCTTAGAGAACTCAAATAGAAGCCCTTAAAACCCTTACTGAGATCTTGCCTTGGGGTGTCGTCTTCAAATCGAAGGATTTAGGTCACAAAAACGGTTCAAAGATCGAGAGGATTTCGACTCGCACACTCGCTCAACGCAGGCACGGCTTCATGAGGTCTCGATCGAGAGGATTTAGGGTTTAGGGGTTCAGGGCTCAGGGGATTTGTGGATGTAGGGCTTTAGGGTGTTTGGGTGAGGGGTTGAGGGCTCGAGGCTGCCCAAGCTGGCCTTCGCCTTCGGAGTCTGCACGAGGTCCTTCGGCAGCTGCCAAGCAGCTCAACAATTGCAATGCTTAACTGCCAAGTACACGCACGGCTCCGCATTGCTCAGCGCTCGCAAAAGCGGGATGCTTGACACTCGGACATGTGCATCTGCAATGTTCACTGCTCCTGGCCACTGTGGCCAGCACCTTTGGATACAGGCCCACCGCGCAACATTGAAAGAAGCCTGGGCGACAGTCTGACTTGCACCTGAAAAGTGAACGAGACTAATTAAATAAAGTCTTACGGGACATGACGCGTTGCCTTTCTCACTTGCTCTTGGCCGAGCGTCTCTTCCCCGCGTTGGCGGCCGACTACTGGATCAAGGTCCTTGCTTGCCGGCTTATTTTGACGTGGGACATTCCAAAATTGGTGGAAAGAAACAGGTCTTCAGCAGCCTTGGGAGTAAGGCTGAGGAACATGCAAGCGGCTGTCGTCAGACACTCCGATGAAACAAGCTCATGGACGTGGCTCACTGAACAACCAATCAACGGTTTCTTTGTTGCTGTCCCGGGCTCCACCAAGCCTCTGCCAGCATCTGCGTCCTGGACGAGCATGGCTTGACGAAGCTCGGGTTGACGCAGGATGACCGTTGCATGTTCTCACTTGGGCTCGAGCGCTTGCGCCGAAGCGCTCCCCTGGACCGCATGACCAACAAAAAGGTTGCCGCTAGGCGAAAAACCAGAGACAAGAGGACAAAGTCGGGCCTGGAGAAATCTCGCCAGCCAGGCTGGGACGAACGTGGCCTGGGAGATGCTCGTGCAGGCCAAAGGCTTCGGGCACGGGAGACACAGGCAAGCCTGCGGGCCAGGTTTCGAATTCAGGCGAGGCATATGGTTTGAGGTCTGAGGAGTGAAACGTTCACGACAGGGATGCTCAGCAAGCAACATTGAGGATAAGGGCATGAATTTGTACATCAGAGCATTCCCCTCCCAAAATCCAACACATCTAAATGGCATGCTGGCATTACGCCTACTGAAAGTTGGATTCTGGGGACTAAATTCGGCAGATCACAGTCAGCGGGGATTCGGGAGATAGTTCAAAGTTTAAGGTTTATAAGGCCTAGGGTTTACGGCTTAGGTTTTAAAGTTTAAGGGTCTGTAATGTTTAAAGTTTTTAGGGTCTCGGGTGTTGGCTCTGGGGTATTGGGATTTTTCGGGACTGTAGAAGGCCTGGGGCTTTCAGGTTTCGGCTCGAGCGCTTGCCCCGAAGCGCTCCCCTGGGCAATAAGCTAAGCTGAGGACAACTGCTGCCAGCACTGCTCTTCTGCATGGCCTCAGGCCGATGGCTCACAGAGAGGCCGCCGTGGATTTCGAGACGAACGTGAGAGGACCCCAAACGGACCGAGATTGAACACGCAGGGGACTCTGCAGCGTTCGACGGGTATGCTACAGTCAAGCCAAGCTTCGGTGTATTCAGTGGTATCTGCATCGTCGCCCGCCTCTTTGTAGGCCTGCATTGGTCATCAGGTGGCGATGCAAATCGAGGCATGCAAATCGAGGCATGTAAAAGCTTAAACCTTCTAAAGCCCCAAACCTCTAAAACTCTAATCCCCTAAACCCTAAACACCCCAAAGCCCCTAGCCCTACACATTCCCCGCCCCTTGGCCCCGCCCGCCTTCGGCAAGCTCTGGAAGCAGACTTTGTCCCCATCGTCGCAGGTCCCGAAGCAGTCGCCCAAGACATCGGCCTTTCCTGATGCTTATGGTGTCTAAGGCGTTGAAGTTTAGGGCTTTTGGGTTTTAGGGCTTTCGGTTTCAGTTTCGGGGTTGTTTAGGAGGTGCTTTAGGACTTTAGGATGCAGGGCTTTCCAGGAGGGTTCAACCAAGAACAGTGGCTTCCACGACTCATGGCTATTGAAACAAACTCGCGCTTGTCGCCCTTTGGAGCGTGGAGGGACCTGAAATCGTGGTTCACGACTTTAGAGTTTTGTCTGGGTGAAGGGCTCGTGGCACCTGCAATTCCAAAACCCGGCCATTCTGGTGGAAAGACGCACCCAAACGAAAAGCATGGCAACCACACTGTCTAGTATATGGGATATTCACAGTCTGTGTAAACCGCGAAACCCCAAACCCTAAAGCGCACTGGTCCCTAAGAACCCCAAGGACACTTCAACGCCAAGTTACCTGAAGGCCAAGAGGAGCCCTTCCTTGGCTATGAGCTCGGATGCACAAGAGGGAATAAAGGCTCAGGGGGCAGACACTCCAAAATCCCCCAACGAAGGCATGCTACCATCGATCTTTGTGTCTACCTGCCCCTAAACCCACTCGAAACCCGAAAAAACCCAAACCTGCCCACAAACAATACTTCTTCACTGAACGGTTTAGGGTTAATGCACCAGTCCTCCGACTCCTTCGGAGGCTATGGGTTTAGGGTTCAGGGTTTGGCTTAGGGATGCTCACGGTTAAGGTGGCCCGAGTCTCGTAAACCACCGAAACTTGTTGCAGGTCTTCCCTTGGACGTACTGATCGACGGGAACATCCTGATGGGTTGCATCAGTTCAATAACAGCAACTGAGCGTTGGAAGGTTACATCAAACGCAGCACACGATACGAGTACCCATGATTGCGACAGGACGAGTCAAACATGCATGCCTTCTCGTGCGTGAGCACCCCAGCTGGGATCTTGACCTTGGAGTTGCCACCGTCTGGTCCTTTCCAGTGCATCTTCAAGACCTCGCCGCCACCCTTCTCGCACATGTGCACCACGATCTCGTGGGCACCTGGCTTCAGGAACTTGTCGCCACTGCCCTTCTCCTGTTCTCTGCGGCAGCCGTTGTTGTCTACGACCTTCTCCCCGTTCACGTACATGAGGAATCCTCACAAAATAGTGCATGCTGCAGCCACGGTGGCACACACGGACACTAGGCCTCACGACGAATTCAGCTTCCCTACACTCTTGTCTGCATCTGGAGCACCATCGTCTGAGGCGAGGAAAAACTTGTCCTTGCCCTCTTTCTTCGTCACGAGACGACCAGTGCGCCTGCCAGAGCATTAACGAACTCCGAAAGTTTGTAACTTCTTGCATGCCCCGGCGCCCCGACCCAGGATCCGCCTCGTGCAGAACTGATCCCCCTGACGTGCGTCCGGGAACTTCCCATTGGTCTGAGCACAACAGCCAGTGTGCCGTCTTTAAGCGCCAACTGGACAAGCACTGCCTCAACAAGGGAAAAGCCCCCATCCCACAACACAGAGGTCCCAGAACTGAACCCGGATCGTTTTTTGCAATCCCGGTCCATGAAGATTTCGTGCACGATGACACGACGGGCTGGGATCCTTTCCATGAACATCTCCGTGATTGAAACCAACTGAAAGGATCATGCAGGGGCTACGCAGCCAGGGGTGTATCTACCAATTGCACGCGCTATGCACGCATTCTGCTGCCAAGCGTCAGGGCACCTAGGTCCGGTGCTTCGCACAGCGATTGATCGTAGAAGTAGTCGAGCTCGAAGCAGTCCACGAGGTTCAGCTTCGGCTGGCCCAGGGACAAGGCAACAGAGATAACAAAACTGGCCTACTGAACTTCCGGCTACTGCAGCGGAGCGATCGCAAAACAGAACACTGCAAGTTTGCCTTATGACATAGCTGAAGGCATGCCCTGCAAAACTGCCTTCTTGTGCTTGAGCACCCCAGCTGGGATCTTCACCGTGGAGTTGCCACCGTCTGGTCCTTTCCAGTGCATCTTCAAGACCTCGCCGCCACCCTTCTCGCACATGTGCTCCACGATCTCATATGCACCTGGCTTCAGGAAGTTGTCGCCACTGCCCTTCTCCTGCTCTCCGCGGCAGCCGTTTGTGTCCACGACCTTCTCCCCGTTCAGGTACATGAGGAATCCTCACAAAATAGTGCAGGCTGCAGCGACGGTGGCACACACGGACACTAGGCCTCACGACGAATTCAGCTTCCCTACACTCTTGTCTGCATCTGGAGCACCATCGTCTGAGGCGAGGAAAAACTTGTCCTTGCCCTCTTTCTTCGTCACGAGACGACCAGTGCGCCTGCCAGAGCATTAACGAACTCCGAAAGTTTGTAACTTCTTGCATGCCCCGGCGCCCCGACCCAGGATCCGCCTCGTGCAGAACTGATCCCCCTGACGTGCGTCCAGGAACTTCCCATTGGTCTGAGCACAACAGCCAGTGTGCCGTCTTTAAGCGCCAACTGGACAAGCACTGCCTCAACAAGGGAAAAGCCCCCATCCCACACAGAGGTCCCAGAACTGAACCCAGATCATTTTTTGTAATCCCGGTCCATGAAGAACTCGTGCACGATGACACGACGGGCTGGGATCCTTTCCATGAAAATCTCCGTGATTGAAACCAACTGAAAGGATCATGCAGGGGCTACGCAGCCAGGGGTGTATCTACCACTGACTACCACTTGCACGCGCCATGTACGCATTCTGCTGCCAAGCGTCAGGGCATCAAGGTCCGATACTTGGCACTGCGATTGATCGTAGAAGTCGTCGCGCTCCAAGCTGTCCACAAGGTTCAGCTTCGGCTGGCCCAAGTCATCCTCCTCCAGCTTCCACTGCCTGGGCGATGGACTACCTTTGGCACGCTCAACAACGAAGCGTCTCGTGTGCTTGAGTGGTTGATTCAGTGCGCAAGACGCGAACCGTTGCCAAGACCAAGACACCCAGACACCGAAGTGTCGGAATTGACGACCTTTGCGTCAACTCCGACAAGCAGGGATAGGGGACTAGTTGCATCTTCGGTATTGGATGTAGATGTATAACAACGGCTTTCCGATAGAGCCACGTTGTCAAACCGAAGCTATTTCCCAGAAGCCCGATCTTGAAAGGGGTTCGCTTGAGGACGGGGAGGGAGAGGAGGAGAGAGAGAGAGAGAGAGAGACTGAGAGAGAGAGAGAGAGAGAGAGAGCGGAGAGCGAGCCCCAGCAAAGGGTGAATCACGAACAACAGCCCTTTGCGATGGCCTGGCCGAAGTACCAGGTGGCCCACCAGTGGTCTCCCTGCCATGAACATGGAACGCGATCACGCAAACCCTGGGACCCTAAACGCCAAACGTATCTAAGCTTCCACCCCGAAGCAGGCCAGCGTTTCTTGCCAGTCGGCGGCCACCCAGTCAGCCATGACTATCTAAAAACGAACTGAAAACTTGAGGAAGTTCGACACAGACTCAGAATTGAGGGATCTTCGGCAATCTTCGGCATGGTGTCTCTGCATGTCTCTGCGTCTAGCTTCAATGTTCAGGCTAAATAGGTGTCGGATAGACCAGGGCCAAAAGCCAGACAGTGTTCAGCACGAGCTTTGCAGCAGTCGCAAAGGTCTTCGTGAAGCTTCAGAAATGGGACAGACTGGGACAACCTGATGTTGTTGCAGCCAGCAATAGTTAAGTGAAAACGACAGCAATGCGAAGCTGTGACCACATTAAGATTCCAGCTGCATCGGTGAAAGCCTGCGCTCTGCACGCAACAGGGCTTCAGTAAATTGAGGTGAGTGGGCTTCGAGGGTCGAGTGAATTGAAGCGGTGGGGATTCAGGAGGCTTTTTATTTAGGGTTTGAGATTAGCTTCGCAGCCAGAGAAGACCCGAGGACTGAAATCCACCGAAAACAAGCGCGACGGTCGGTATCCGCTATCCTTATGCAATCTGGCCTTCGGTGGCCATATTGACACATTTAGATCATATGGGCTCTAAATCCTCGTCAGCAATGAACGGGTCAAGCATCCGCCACTCACGAACCAAAATCACCAAGTAGCAGGACATCAACCTGTCTTTCCGTGATCTTCCATCTTGCTTTCACCCTGTCAAGTGCAGCTGGCGCTACCTGCTCAATCACACCTGCAGCCACCCTAGCAAACACAAGGATATCTAACATGCAATGAGAGGAGACATTGCTGTTTTGTCTCGCGTGCGTTGATACTCGGATCCGAGTACGTCTCTACTGGAGCAGGCCGTGATCAGCTTCGGGCTCCACGCTCGCAGCTTGCCAAAGCACCAAGATCCACCTCTGTCCGAAGCAGAGCGGGTTGAATCGTCCTGTCCTGGAGGGCCAAGGCGCGCTTCTTCGCCTCCAAAGCCTCCAGCAGGGCCTGCAAAGAGACACTCGCAGATCATGCCGCCTTCGGTTAGGTAGCCATAGCCTGCTTCTCTCTGCTTTCTTTTTCCTGGCATGGCACTCTCGGTGTGACCAGCAGACGGCGTCATCTGGCTGCAGAGCCTTCTCGTCCTGGCAGAACTGCATGTAGGAAGACCACCTCAGATATCGGAAGTCGCATCATGTCGCATCGCCTTACCGTGCTGTTGTCCGCCCTACACACAACATCCTGTGACATCTTGCTGCGACGGAGAGGCATCTCTGCGTTGACACCGCTTAAGGCTTGGTTAGCCTGGGCCTTTGCAGGAGAGTTGAACCCTTTGAAGCGGTTCGCACTGTGGTCTTGTTTCGGCCTGTATCACGTCCTGCTCTGCTCTCGCGTTCATGTCACTCTCCAGAGCCTGAGACATGCTTCGCGGCCGGACTGGTGATACGTGTCCGTGGTGTCATGTTGCCTGCTCCTGCGTCTGAGGCTTGGCAAAGCTAATGGCCACCTTGCGCACAAACAAATGCGGCGGGCCATGCAGCGAAGGCTGCCACCTTGCGCGAGTCAATCATGGACCCAGCAGCCAGCATCCGGTTCTTCGCCGTCATGGCCTCGAACTGCGGCGGTGTGACTCTGAGGATCTGAACGACACCCGGCTTCTTGCTGGGTTCGGAGCATCGCTGACACTGTAGAAATTCACGAAGCAGAAGCCCTGACCCGGCTTCCGGATAGCCCCCGATCCCGAGCAGTGAATCAAAGAAGTCGCCTTAGACTTTCTGGTGGATCTGTCCAACATCATGCGGACCTCAGATTACGTCTCACTCCCATCACCCCAAACCTGTTGTTTCTGGCTCACTGTTTCTCAAAGGCCTCAATCGGAGATTGAGACCGGCACACCCTTTACTACGGGCACATGAGACTGGAAGGCCTCCATGATGTGTCCAGCCAGCTCATGACTTCACGCGCACGGTCCGAAACGCTTCATGGCTCCCGCTGGCCTTCTTGATTCGGGCTTCCTCCAGCTCTCCTATTAACCGTACCATGAGGGTATCGGAAGGAATTTCCTTGACACCTGCAAGCGATGATGTCCGATGTGTGGGCTGCGCGAAGGAGCTGGGCTTCGCCTTCCGTGAGGGCGGCCTCCTGTTCGGCCTCACTGGGAGCCTCGGTGGAAAGCAACAGCACTGGACACGGTAGGAGCTCTCAGACTCTGAGATTGGAGCAGCACCAGAATGCTGCAACCTGTAGACCCACTGCCGTACCTGTCAGAAATTGCAATCTCACAACTGCAGCACGCCCATTTGGTCGCAAATTCAACCGACCTTGAGCTGGCCGTTGGAGACTCGCAAGAATTCTCGACCTGGGATCGGGACTATCACGGACTCCCATGCCGGATAGCTGAGACCCGGGACCCGGGCAAGCCTCCTGGTACGGGAAATCTATGAAAACAAGGGACTGAGACACGAATCTCACCTGAAGCATTCGACTTTAGAGCCGGAAGAGCTGTCCAAGTCCGGCGATGCTCATGCCCGCTCAAGATCTGAGCTCAAGGCCTCTTCTGGCGTGCTGAAAGAATGCTGGATGCAGAGTTGTCGAGCCTGCTCCTACAGCAGCACTATAAGGGAATAGCGGTTTCACCCGCGGCACACCCTGTCGCATCTAAACTCCAAGGAAGGGCCAGTCCTCGATATTTTTTCAATGCCTGTCACTCTCACACTTCCAAGATTCACGTCTCCTCAGTCGAGGCCGTCTAGCCCTGCCTACAGGAAGACTTCCTGCTCCTAACAACATCACGGTGTTGGGTGTAGCCTGCATCTGGTAACGTCTAGCACTTCTTCCAAGCACAAGCAGAGCAAAGGACGAGTGCAGATCCCAATGATTTTAACCTCGAACCTCAGCGTAGACACCGCTTTAAGCGGTTATCCCGGAAATCAGAGGAGACAAAGACTTGCATGTAGCACAGGCAATAGTTCACGTCTGTTGTCTGTTGCATTGCCGCATCTCCTCTGGAACAAGAAGCTGGTACCTGCTCACACTTCAAAACTCCGAATAAACATGAAATCACAACGATCAAGGTCGTGTGGTGGAAGTTGGAGTTGCACCATTTCGAAGAGTTCAGGATGTCGTAGCCGTGTTGGTCCCTTTCCTTGTAGAGGCTCCCCATCAAACGGGCTTTGGTGCAACACACGTGGCAATATGTGGCATGTTCCTGGCTGTCCGAGCCTGCGTGCCCCCGTCAGTGTACCGATACCCTATCAGCGGCACCGGAAGAGTCTACATCCTACATGCCTGCTGAAACTCACTGTTGGCCGAGATGCTACAACTTGAATTGCCGCTACGTGTAGGTTTGCACATGGGCCTCCGCTTCAGCACATCAAGAAATCACAGGTTGCTGTGTCTGATGGCTGCGGTTACCGCTTGGCGGTTAGCCGCAGCTAGAGCGTACGAAGAAAACTTTTGGCCAGAACATAGCCATGCCTGAAAGAGGATTCTTGCATGGATCTCTTTGAGCGGGCGAACGATTACCCTTTGCATGGCTCTGGCTCAGCCCTCAAAGCAGTCTCCGGAGAAGAGGATCACATTCCGCCAGCGCCCTGGGCGAAGGCGGCTATAGAATCGATAGAAAGCAGGAAGTTACAGGTGATCCTTTCTGGATGTCTTTCGTGCCTCCGCGCCCAAAGTCATTGAATGAGGGGAGACGTAGAGGCTGGTCCTCGCAGGCTGCGAGTAGAACAGGCAGACCGACGCGAGCGCAGAGCGTGAGGTTGCGTTAGGCCTCCTTGAATGACTTTCGGCCATGCCTTCGTACCTGTGGTTGCGGTCTGCTCCGAATTTCGCGGCTGACGAATGCCAAACATGCCGTGAGTACCGAAGAGCGTCTGCATCCAAATGAAGGAGCGGAAGAAGGGGTACGCATAACGAGAGGCCTCGGCAAGTACGGGTGGACCGATGCAAGCACAAGTCATTTACTCATGTACCTCTTGCTGCACAACAATATTGTTCGACAGTGTATGCTTCATTCCGTTCCTGTCCGTGTCTCATGCCGAAGCGGTGATAAGCGGTGCTGCCCAGTTTTCGCTCGTGCGCTCCATCGTATCGCTTGGCTTTGCCTGCCAGTAGCTTGAACCTGCGAACGGACGTCGATGCCTAGTCCAATCGTAGGTATCGCGACTTGAGCTGTGTTACCACATGTCTTGAATGGCAATGTAAAACCGGACAAGAGATCGTTTAACGTCTCTTGACCCTAAGCTTTCCACGGCACACCTTGGGCCCGTTTAACGGACCAAGCGTGGTGACCGAAAGTGAATGCTACCGCATGCAACGCAACTTTGGCTCAAGCTAGCAGGTGATCCTTTCAAGAAGTAGCTGAGCTATCCCGAGCACAGACCGATCGACCTTCGACCGTCGAGACGACAAAAGAGGGATTCGAGCGTGCCTGCAAGGTGACTTTCTGGCGAGCATACGCATAACAGCTGAAGCTTGTTGGGCAACCACATCATTATCTACAAGCTCGGGTGAGGAGAGCGAATATTGGATATCATCGATACCAAACCCTCATGCAGGTTATCAGCCGTAGGCTCTGGCTCTGCCTGCAAAAGCAAGGCTGTTCTTGCTCTACCGCTACTTCAATGGCATCTGGATCGAGCAACGACACGTCGTGGACTTTCGGCCGTGCAGCAGCGGCAGCGGCAGCTGGAGAATCCACTGCCGACGATACAGTGGAGCAGTCCGTTGACAGCTCTACTGAAGAGGAGAAAGCAAAGACATCTTCTCCCGCTGCGCCGAAGACAGCTCCCAAAGCAAGGAATATGTCAAGGGCATCAACACCCTCTCGTCCGGCTACAGCAGGATCGAGAGCAATCAAGACATTGATCGTGGACCAAGGGCACCGACGTGCCTGTGATGCAAGCGCTGCGTTTGGCAGCCAGGGGAAGGACAAGGGTTCCAGAACACCAGAAAGAGTTTTAAAGCCAAGCTTTTCGAGAAGTTCCTCAGCAAGGAGATCCAAGGGCACTGCCAAGGTGATGGACAAAGTACAATCGCCACCTGGAAGACGAGGCAATCCTTCCGAGATGGACGGACGACCAAGGTTGCGAACGACTACCAACACTGGAGACACTGCAATGGACCATACCCCAGCAATTGAGGATGCTTCAACCATCGGATTCCCTTCACCTGCTGAAGAAGAACGAAGAGGACGATCTGAAATCCAAGTCGACACAGCGCATTTTGCGCAGCAGATGTTCTTTCGGAGCGAAGTCCAGAAGTTCGAAGCGGTTATCAACCACTTGATGGCGGAAATTCGAGAAATGAAGCAAGAAGACGAAGGTTCAGAGATGCGAATTCAGGAATTAGAACGACAGCGTGATACTGCTTGCCAAGCCATGCAGCACATGAACAACAAGCATCAGGAGATGAGAGTCGGTTTCGAGACTTCCATGGAACGGATGGCTGAAGAAGCACATGCTCAACTGCGCCATGATCGACACGTTGCTGGAGAAATGGTCAGTTGTCTACATCGTGAGAGGATTGACTTGGCGCGAAACCTCATCAACACAGAGGAGAGTGCACAGGGCGATGGAATCAACGTGGCCAGAGAGTACGAGCGACTTACATCCGAGCTTCATGAAAAGGCAAGAGAGAATCTGCAACTCCGATCGGGGATCGATAGCCACAAGCACGCTCTCAACGCTATGGAGGAGCACCTTCAACTGGTCAAGAACGAGGAAGCAATCGTTGCAAGAGACATGGCCGATGGTCAGAACAGCATCGTTCGTGAGCAACTTGTACTTCGGCAACGACTTGGCGAAGAAGAGGAACATCGCATGATGGCTGTTCGGAGAATGCAAGATGCTGAACATCAACTTCAACACGCAGAGGACAATGCGAGACATTCTTTGCCGACTTTACATGATGAGTTGAATGAACTGAGAAGGAACCTTAGGCTGCAAGAGGACATGAACGCAAGATCGCGGAGTGAACTCGAAGCTTATCGACAAGTACCTTTCCTCGGATCTCAACAGTAAAGCATACCCATTTCGTCGAGAACTACTGAGTCGGGCTGGGAGTGCGTAGGTAAGGAACGGGTCAGTGCTTAAGGAACAGAGGTGCGAGCCCCTGAAGGCATTACTCCTAATTTCCAAAGCCCAATGAATCGTGACAAGTTCGGTGTGGTGGAAGTCACACACGAGCCCACCCCGTTGATTGTCGAGGAGACGCCACCCGCGCGGTTACCGCAGGGTGTGCAGGGACCTCTGTCCGAGCGGTTACCGCAGGACATGAGTTTCTCTGGGATGAGATCGGGATCCACGCAACAGCAAGACGCGCGTGCCGTACGTGATCGACAACTCAATGAGTTACTCCAGACACTGAGGATGACAGGGCAACCTTCAACATCATCCTCCAGTGCTTCACGGAACGTCGCTAATGACGGTGACGTGGCGTCAGACATCGCAGTTGCAAAGCTCGTGGTGGCGGAAACTAACGTCCCTACCTTTCACGATGGCGCCCTCGATGCCAGACTTACAATGATGGAAGAGGGACATCGGCCACAAATCGAGGAAATGCGTATGGTAATGGAGACAGCTCAGAAGGCTGAGCAACGACTTCGTACAGACCGAGACGAATGGCGACTTATGGCAGAGAACCTCCAGAATAGGGATGATGATCCTGATGATGAGGAAGAAAAGGCGGAAACGATGGAGATCCTGATGATCACCCGGATCCCGACAAGCACGGCGGAGATCCCTCTCCCGAACCTGAAGGTGGTGGCGACGATGGCGACCCACCTCGCAAACCTGGCAAGGGCCCAGATCCACACCCACCTGATGGAGATGATCCTGACGGAGGAGAAGATCCGGAGGTCACCGAGGTGAAAATCTCTCGTCGTGAAGCAGACAAAGTCGTGGTTCCTTCCTTCCCAACAGTGACGCATCTTGACAACTGGATGGCACAATGCATTGCGAATGTCCTGGGTGCCTGCGCGGACCCAAATCAGGAAGAATGGATGAAGTGGCTGAGCCCAGCATTCCGACCTTTTCCTGACGTTGAGGCGTTGAATGACTTTGGACACAAGGAGTACAAGAGCATCGACGCCAAATTGGGCGTCGCGATGACATCAATGCTGCGTGCAGGAGCTGATAAATCAGCTGAACTTTACCTGGAAGTGAACAGGAACGCGAACGAGTACGTCAGATCTTTTGATGGGAAGATCATCAAAGGGAGGCAGATCATCGCGATGATGTACGAAAGTTTCAGGACTCGTGACAGGCTCGATATGATTGTGTCACTCGAATATCTCATCAAGGTCCAATATCAGGGTGACAACAAGCTGTACCAGTTCAAGCAGACATGGTTGGAAATCCTCAATCGCATCCGACCGGAAGACATTCCTTCCGAGAAAGCTTTGCGTGGTTGTCGGTACAGCAAGATCAAGGACTCGCCTGCCATGAAATGGGAACTCGGGCTTCAGTACGAGAATCTGTATTATGATGATCCTAAAAGAAGCTATGCCAATTTCCTTCTCTCGCAGCGCACAGTCTCGAGTACGCCTAGCGTAGGCCCAGCAAGCGCCTGGTAGTTGTTATGCGCAGGGCAGCTTTAAGCTGCAGCGGGCACCTTGTGCCGACAGCACAAAAGCGAGTGCACCATCACCAGCTATGCCAATCTCCTGAACATCATCGACCGGACGATCATGCGGAGACGTGAGCAATCTAATCTCGCGCAGACTCAAGTTGGACTACGCCAAATGCTTGAAGGGAAAGATTTGCTTGCAGCTCCTGCAAAGCCAACCGCTCCGGCACCCAAAGGCGCTCCAGGAAAGGGAAGTGGAAAACCCGATGATGCAGACCCAGTTCTTCCTCAAGGCAAAGCTAAGGCTCACGCGAAGTCCAAAGCCAAGCCGAAGAAGGACACCCGGAGTACTTCAACAGCTGCGGCGCCAGATAAAAGCAAGAAGAACGTTCGGTGCAAGTTTGATTTCAGCGATGCGGGATGCAGAAACGGGGACAAATGCCCTTTCAGTCACTCCAAGAAGACACCTGAGACGCCTACACGTTCCAGAACTCCGAGCCCTGCTGGTCGTAACAACAACCAGATATGCTTTTCCTTCAAGAAGACTGGTACGTGCTCAAGGGAGAATTGCCCGTTCAAACATGAAGCACCGGCTACTCCGGCACCTACTCCCGCTCCAAAGGCTGACGCCAAAGCGAAGGCCAAGGCTGAAGCAAAGCCGAAGGCCGAGCCCGGCCGGCACGGCAGCAAAGACGACCCCCAAGTCAAAAGCTAAGCCTGCAGCACCAGCTATTCGTATGTGCAGAGCCTGGAATCCTTTAGCACTAGCTGTCGGAAAGAGATCTTCCTACATGCTGGATGACGAGTCGGAGTGTTCTTCCGTTGACAGCGATGCTGATTCTGATTGCTCAACCGGCGACGAGAGTACTGGGACGGCTTCGCCGACCAGACCACCGAAAGAACGTCGGGTATCGTTTGCCAAAGATGTCAAGTTCCAATCATCCAAACCGAGAAGATCGTACAAGGAGAGGGAGAACGAGGTCATCAAGGTCGACGTTGACCCAATCATGAATGAGGAGGGCAGAGGAGTGGAGTTAGAATTTGCGAAGCACAAGGCAAGACTGAGAGCGCAGATCATAAAGGGCATGGTTGACGACTCTGACGAGCGCGGCGACCGAATCTCTTATGTTCGATTGCCAGGTACGGAGAAGGTGGCAGAGGTTGCATTCTATGCAGGTGACGATCAGATGGTTGAGCGGAACTTGGATTCAGCAGCCAGCAAGAAAGTCATCAAGAAGGGTATCTTCACATGCGTGGTTCAACCGGTCATTCTTCGCAAACAGATCAAGTTTCTCATGGACACGGGATGTGGTCATGACCTGATTGCTCGGAAGAAGATCAACAAGCACAACCTGGAGACATTGGTTACACCAGAACCCGTTTGGTTCCAAACAGCTAATGGCGTCACAGATAGCGGTTTAGTGTCGAATTTCCAGACGGAATCATTCAGTGAACCGATCAATGCCTACGTTCTCGAAGACACACCGTCAGTGTTGTCTATCGGGAAGCGGTGTATGAACCTCAACTACGGCTTCATTTGGCCACCGGGACGTGAACCGTACATGATCGACCCTGAAGGGAAGAGGATATCTCTGTACGTCGACGGTGACATCCCGTATTGTCGTTCCGGCAACGGTAAGTGTCTCGCACATGTTGACCCTGAGGCTACTGCAGTACACAGAGTCGCATGACGTTCACGTCGAGACCGCCGCGGTTGCAACGGATGCAACGGCAGTGCCAGGTGAAGAGACACGTGATGATGATGAAGTCGAGCTCGACCACCTGATCCTGAGCCTCATGAAGTACCTGCGGCTGAAGTACCTAAGGCGGAAGCAGGAAGACCTCCGGATCCACCTGAACGCGGAATTGGAGAAGTCATTCATCGCGTCGATGACGACGAGAAGGAGATTGAGATTGAGGGTGAGGGGGCGCCTGTCAGAAAGGCAAAAGTCGGAACTTTGAAAGCTCAAGCCAACACCCTTGCACATTTGTGCACTCATCGTTATCGCAACCCGTATCGTGAATCATGCATTCGTGCAAAAATTAAGCATTTCCGCACCAAACGCGGAGCTTTCCAGCGAGAATTGAAGGTATGGGGTGATTTGGTCACGTTTGACTTCCTCGATATGCGCAAGGCAGCAGAGGCTGGTCTTGGCATTGATGATGGCGCAAGAGCGGTCTTAGTAGTCAGAGACATTGCCACCAGAATGATGGCAGCTATCCCGACTGAGTCCCGAAACACGGATGACGTAGTCAACGCGTTGAGGAGGCTCATTGGGAGACGCAAAGTCAAGATGGCCTACAGTGACGTTGCGCTTGAGTTCGATGCAGCAATGAAAGAGATGAGGATACCATTGGACCACTCGCTCCCAGGCAAGCCCAACAACAATTCTCTCGCAGAAAGGACCAATCAAGAGATCATCAACACCGTTGCGACTGCTTTGTTGCACGCTGGGACACCAGCCCAATACTGGCAATTCGCACTGAATTGCGTACTCACAACCTGAACATTGAAGATGTCCTCGGTGACGGCGATTCAGCATGGAACAGGATGGCGGGTGATGACTTCAAAGGGAAAGCCATACCATTCAGCGCCAAGGTTTTTTTCAAGCCCACTTATACTCGCGAGAAGACGTACGATCACAAGTTCGACCCCAAGGGAATTCCTGGCATTTTCGCCGGATACGTCATCACTACCGGTCAGAACTGGTCACGAAAGTACCGAGTGTGGGATATGAAGGAGTTTGCCAACGTGAAGGCAGTACCGCGGAGGCTGATGCAACCTTATCAAGCCGAAGTCGTCTACTTTCCGGGCGAGATCATATAGCTGCTCAAGGCAGAATATAAGAAAATTGTAATAGCGCCTGGTACGTGACCGGCGTTTCGTGGCGTAGCTGAAACGGGCAATGTGCTAAAACCTGGGCAAAACGTGTATTATGACTAAAAAGTTGTGCTAGGAAAGGCGGAGAATCTCCGTGACAGGTCGATCGTTTTAGCGAAAAAGGTGCTGGCGCTGCAATAAAAGCCACTTTTGCCAGCACCGCGTTGCGCAAACTTGGTCAGCAGCACTTGTTGGCCGCTTTGCAGAGTGCTGCAAGACTTGCGTACACATCTGTGTGCATACGCCGGAACTGGAACTGATCTGGACGTTAACATGGTTGACCCATGGATGCTCTGCGTCAATGAGCTCTGGTCTGTGTGGACGTTAACACGGTTGACCCATGGATGCTCTGCGCCAATAACATGGACCACCCATGGATGGTTTGGGCGACGTGGGTTGTAGCAAGTGCCGAACACGCCGTAATTACCGGTGTGTTCGGCATATGACCCTAGCTCGGTCGGCAGCTGCGCGTCTTGCTCTCGCTGAATAATTAGGAAAGACAATCCAATGCACAAGAGCTGCTGAAAGTTCGCGAAGGTGAACATGGCTTCGATCAGAACTAGAGCTTGGGACTGCCTGCGACAGAAGTCCGCAGTTCTCGCAGAAGGGTCGGGACTGGCCGTAGTTAGCCCCCCCCCCCACCCCCATCCCCACCCCAGATATGTGAGAGGACGTACAGGACGCACACCAGGCGCTCTCACCAAGAAAATGAACGAGACACTTGAGGGTCTCAAGGACAACGCGAATCTCGGAGGCAAGGAGATCAAGGATCTTGACGATGATGATGATGACGACGACTCAAGGAAACCTGGTGGTGGCACCGGAGGGAATCAATTGGACGATGATCGTCCTCCTCCTGATCCCGGAGAAGACCCTGATCTCGCGGACATCGAGTTGTCTGGCGATGAAGGAGACGATGGAAAGTCCGAAATTGATGAGAATCAACCGGTCGACGCCATCGGTGATGCAATACTTGACAGAGCTGAACGCGAAGGACGCGAAGTTGCAGGACTACATCCATTACCTCCATTACCTCCACCCGCGGAACCTCCAGTTGGGGAACCCGATGGCCGACGCTCGCTTGACGAAGCCGGACCAACAGAGTTCTGAAGGAGAAGAAGTTGGCTCCTAAGGACATTGAACATTGGAGGCCCTAAACGGGTTTAGGGTTTAAGGTTTCAATTCACTTAAACCCTCGCGTGGGTCAAACCCTTCAATTGTCAAACCCTTCAATTCACTTACTGTAAACCCTCGCGGGGGTCAAACCCTTCAATTCACTTAAACCCTCGCGGGGGTCAAACCCTTCAATTCACTTAAACCCTCGCAAACTTTTGCTTGGAGTCGGCTCCTCGTCGCGTCGTTTGAGCCGGAGCTTCCAAAAATAGAGATTTTCAGCCTGTTGTTCGTTCGTGTGTGTGTGTGTGTTAAGTGCGGAGCCGATAGAGCCGTGTCAAGCGGTGCCAGGTAGGCACCTCCGTCCCCTCCCAAGTACCGGGGCCAGCCATCCCTTGATTCTGCCCCTTTCACGCCAGGCGTGAATCCTGCACATCACTCGAACTCTGAAGCCTGAATAATCTCCACGGCGTGACTGAGGAACTTGCTCCATCCCTTCTGCAGCGAGTTCCCTGTGTTTCCATTGGGCAGAGGGTCGCAGCAGTGCTTTTTCACAGGGGGAACATCCGAAGTCTTAGTTAGTCGAACACTGACAACCATAAACCTCCTGATGGAAAGGAGACTCAGATCGCTCGCTACAGGCCCTCGCAAGGGCGCCTCAAGGTCGCCAGTACGCGCTACACATCCGGAATCTTGCGCTTCTCCCCCATTCCTGCTGTGCCTGGCTATGACGGACAATCGCAGCACGAGCGACCGTACTCTGCTGTATTCCGCAAACCTGATGTCCTTCAAGACTGCTGATGAGCTTTCTGTTCTCGATGAAATGCTACTCTCACTTCGACTGACAAAGAGAGAGTACTCGTCGAGTGGACCTACTAGCATCTCGAACCTGGCCCAAACATGAATCTGTCAGCCTGGGCAGCCTGAACCCTAAACCCTATGACTGGCTTTCTCAACCGAAATGGCCTTCAGCGACATGGTGCTGGAGTAGGACACACTCACAAGCCGTGAGCCGGTGCCGGCTGGACAAGCATTCCGACCATTTTCTCTTCTACATATGATGTGGGAAAGAACTGCACTACGTGCTTGGTCATCTCGTTGCTTTTTTCTTTGGTTGCACGTCTCGATGCTGCAGCATGGCCAAGTAACAGCTCGGATGAGAAGCGACATCACATTCAGATACATTCAGCTCATCGTTCAAACTCTGGATCCGTTTTTCGCATCAGGCAAGTTGGGATTTCAAGCCGCCTCACGTGTTGTGGGTCGACGAGACCTCAAACCTTCGGAAGATGTTCAAACTCAGCCCATGCAAACAGCAGCCAGACTTTCGGCTTGACATGAACAGTGTCAGCAAACTGTAAGTAAACAGCGCGCGAGGCGAGCAAGTGGACTGCACAGGCACTGCAGCATGTGCATGTGTCGTTCAACCGCGCCTTGTCTTGCCAACCTCGTCCTCAGTCGTGCAGGGCAATCAATAGCCCATGTCGAAGCCATGCAGGCAGAAAGGAAATGACACGATTTCCAATGGTAACACTATCAGTTAACACTATCAGTGGCCTTGCAGGACGGGCCCCACCGCACAAACTTTTATGTGTGATTCGTGTTCTTCACCCATTCGCATGCTACCATGGCACTTGCAGCCAAGTGTCCGAAACACCAAGCAGGCTGCAAGCACATGATGCAGAGTAGCTCCAGGGCAGCCCCCTTTCAAGCAACTTGTGGTACATTCTGCTGTTGCTGGATCTTCAAACCAGCTCGAGCCACAGGGCCTGGCAGGAGGGCTTTCAATCATTCTCAATAGAGTAGTTTTGGTGCACCCGGTATACAATGAACATGGGTCCTGCGTGGGCGGCCTTCTCAAGACAAGAATGGAAGGCAAAATCTTGTAAGGTCGGGGTTGTGCTGGTTTCTTTTAGGGTGCCTCAGCTTTCTAACGTTATACCAGAAGCACCAGTACGAGTACTGGTGGTGTTGATACCAATAAAAGCAATGGCCGCCAAAACAGGAATCGTAGTAGCAGTGTGCATGAAGTTGCAAACACCCCGAGGGACAGAATCCCGCTAGAGTCTAACAGCAAGTGACACGGAGCTCCAAGGGTTCTTTGAGCCCCTCCCGCGCCACCATCTTCCACTTCCTCTCCTCCTCTTGCAAAAACAAGATCCGAAAACGGAAGAACAACACAAGACAGATGTCCATAGGGGTGCAGGGTTCGGAAGTAAGCCATTGTAGAAAGCTGGCCTCGCCTGCGGCCTTGGCGGTGACCGCCAGGTCACGAGATCCAAGACATGCGGCCATGCGAAAGATTAGGTAATGTGCCCGATTGTCATTGTCCCTTCAATGTGCAGCTGGCTTGGAGCTGACATCACTCCGGGTGTCTTTTACTGAAAGTATTCGTGTCTCCACCATCTGGTGTGAAACGAGCCTTGGCAGCCATGAGCTTTCCAAGAGAAACTAGGAGCCTTGTCAAGTCCAAGACCTGAGGCTACGAAGGCATGCACGTCTCTCTGCTGGGATGTCCTCAATAGGCATCCGCATTCAAGTCTGGAACAGCAGCGGTGGAATTCTGATAACTCTGGAAAGCAATGCCCGGTAAGAGGCAGTCGCTTAAATCTGATCTGTGACGTGTGATGCACATTGTCGCCATCACCACTGCCGCATTGCTGCTAGTACCATCGAACCTGGAACTTCGGACCAAAAGATGGACCGTGGTCTCCTGAAGGCTGTCCTTGCAATCACAAGATCGTGGTAAGCTGGTAAGCTGAATCTGTTCTGTTCTCAATCCTTGCCAACAGCGCGGGGAAGAACCGTCTCCTCGGAAGCAGGAGAAGCTGAATTCCGGAATGCAGTCTCTAACCGTTCTGGTGGGTGGCCGCTTCTGCTGTCACAGTCAGCATTGCAAGATGTCGCACGCTCAATTTGGAAAAAATGCTTCGTTCATGTGCTGGCATCATCAACAAACCGTTGTTCATACGTGTCGTGCGACCTCTTGTGCCCGCCAGACGGCATGGGAGGATGGAGTGCTGGGGTAGCGAAAACGCGAGCAATTTGAACATCGCCTTTCGGCGAGCAGTGAGCCCGCAAAATGGGTTGGCCAAAAGGAGCAACTGCTGAGCGGATCTGCGAATCCGGGCCGTCATCTGGCTAAGAGAATGCCGCAGTGGGCAGCCAATCAAGAAGAACAACTCAGCAAAACTCTAATCTCCCGCCAACTTCACTGCAAACAGTCGTCTTGATTGGCAGCTGCAAACTAGGGCATGCCAAACTTTAAGAACATTAGCATGCAAGCTATAACCTCCGGCAACATTTCTTGTCCAGGATTGTCTGTCATGGCACTCGCTTTCCAACTGTCGTTGCCTGGAAGCTCTAGAACTCAACAAGGCCCTTCAAGCATCCACGGGCACTGTTGTCAGCACCTGCTCGACACAAGCCACTGTTCGCAGCAATGCCGTGACAATCCGTGGCAGGCTGACAAAAGCCTAGCGGTACGACACCTTCAGCCACTTCAATGCTTGTTTCTCCTTCTGTCTGGCAACCAAGTTGCCGTGGGCTTTGATGGTCTTGTGCGGCTGGCTTGACATCAAGCCAGGAAACCTTCGCTTCAAACCCATTTCTTCCCATCTTTTGAACAAAGCTGGAGGTTTGCTCACGCGACATGTCTTTGGGCCTGGTCCCGAGACCTCGTTGTTCGGTGGCTCATCCACGGCGTCGGGTATCGATCCTGGGAGCATTACATGGCAAAAAGCTAACATTGCATCGAATGCATGATCCCATTCCGGACACAGTCGGGATGAGTAGGGTCTAGCGTGGCCAAGCTGCTCGAGCTAGTAGCTGAAGCCAAGCACACGTCGGTTTCGTCAAAACCTCGGAATTGAGCTGTGGGAGCTCTCGCGGCAACAGCCATTTGTTTGTCATTTCTTCAACCTTGGTCGCACAAAGGAAGTCTGTCGCTGACGGCTCCGTCCAAGTGGCTTGTCTCGTGAGCATTGCTGTTTTGCGAGTTGTCGGTGAGAATCTTCCGAACTTCCAAGCTCTTGCAGAAGATGCCTGAAAATCAGGACCAAATCATTTCTTCATGTATGAACCATGTTCAAAACATCCCCCTGAGATGGGAATCCGTGAGCACACGTCCACAGTGAAACCTGTCCACAATGGGGCGAGAACAGCCTCCACTTCGCGTTATTAGATCCTATTCGAATCACTGCCGGTAATTTCGTGACTTTGACGTGGGAGACTTCCGTCAATCCATGAATCCCAGGCTGAAAGACTTGGTTCACCTACGCTGCAAAGAGAATCTGCCGAGGTGGTGAGACTGATGGAACTCGGCCGTTTGAAGTTGCCTTCCGTGTGTTGACTTTGTGAGACTGAGCTTGCTTGCATTGTTGCATGAAAGATTCATGGGCTGAGAAGCTGACCCGCAGTGAAAGAAAAGCCTTTGTTTCTGCGCAGGGCGCTGTTCGCGCATGTTGGGGTCGGGCCTGCGGCATCCTGGGGCCTGCAGCTGGCACTGACGTTCATGTCTTTGGGCCTCGAACAGCGGATACAAAGGGGATCAGAGGGGTGCCGCCATGCTGCCCACGTCATCTTCGTGGATTTGCGGTTTTTCCTCCTCGAGAACACCTGCCGTGATCTTCTGAAGTCTGCAGGATGATGGTGGCACATTCGCTGTCCCCTGAGTGCCAGACTGCGATCTTTGAGGTCTTCCTCTTTCTGTTCTGGCTTTGCTGGCTTGGGGATGCCTGCAAGAACCAGGACACGTGGCGGCAGCGGCAACTGTCCTCGACACGTGCGTCCGTGCCAGCAGCTACATGCCTGGGAGCGTTTTTCGCAACCCATAACCGATTCTGAATGGCGTTTCGGACCGGGGCCACTATGCTGCTGCTTGGAATCCGTCACGCTCTTCTCTGCAGCGGGCAACATGAATTTGCGTGCCTATACAAAGTTTCATCCTGGCATCCCCTTTCTATTTACATGTCGCGGCCTCAGAAGTGACTCAGCTGCTGCAGCAGTTGGCTGTCGCTCGTACATGTCACTAGGGCAAAATGTTGCTCTAGTCTCCATGAGCAGCCTATATAGCTCCAGATTCTAGTGGCATGCACAAGACAAGTGGGATGCACATTGCAAGGGCCTCCAAAGGCCATTTTGATCAGCCACGCTAGAGCTCCGCAGCCCGTGGATAAGACTGCGCCCATCTTTGCCTGGACAGGGCATGCCAATACAATTCCCTTCCGAAGTCTTCAGCCAGTGGCCATTCACAGCCTCTGGAACAAAGCACTCTTCCGCTTGTTTTCTTGTTCGTGCCTGTCCCCGCATCTCCGGCTCAACAAACGCTTCATTGGCCACGAAGAGGGCAACTGTGAGGCCAACCCCTCCCAGTGCCTCAGACCATCCGGCAAAAGGAAACCTCCCACAAGGCAATGACGAGAAGAACGTCAAGAGACCTCAAGAGTGGAGGCTAGAAAGGCCACGTCCGGGCTTCGTGAGGCTGCCGGACCGGAAAGCTGCACATCGGCATTTCGGCCGATCAAACTAGTGCTGCGCTCATCTCTTTGCTGTTTCGCCCCCCTTTCTGCGTGTTCAATAGACGTCTCCATATGCTGAGGGAGTCGTCAGCCGACATAATGAAATCCTCCGACTGTACTTCCATGTACTTGCGCAAGGCGTAGCACGAGTTCGAAGACTGACGTGACATCACCCGCATCAGGCACTTCCGTATCACAGCCGAGCATGCTAGTCACGAATTGCATACCGTGCCCAGGGCCCAGTAGGGCCCGGTCTACAGTACACAGAGTCCGCATGAGTCCACCAAGTCGCTGCCGTGGCAATGAGGTCAACCATGCCCAGACCCTTGGGTAAAGGTGCACCTCGCGCCGATCCGTGCCGCTCTCAAGCTTGTGCAAGCACGTGGTGACACTGTGTTTTGTCATTCAAGGCCTATGAGTGGCCCGATCGCGCTCATGCCGGCAATCCCCACGGTCTTCCCAACAACCAGCCTCTGCAGAGAAGCGGCAGCGAGAGAAACGCAAGCGAACGTTCTGGCCAAGTCGCGACAGCCCGACGCAGCCAGTGATACCTCCGATGGAACCCAGCCTTGAGTGAGCTGCGGAAAGGCAGGACATGGCGGGACCCAGTGGGTCGAAGCTACCAGAGAGCAAAGGAGCTTGACGCCGGCGTTGGCAAGGCCAAAGAAGAACATGCCTCAGCATCAGCCAAACAGGCGGGGTGCGTTTTCTGAGTCGGGAGGCAGGTGCTGCCAGCATGATGCAACGCAGAAGTCGAGCATCGTTTACAAGGTGAGGCTGCAACCGAAGTCGACAGGGACCTTCATCGTGTGCTCGAAAACATGTAGAGGAGCCTTCTCCTTCCATGATACATTGACATGCGCCCACAATGAAGACCAAAAGCTTCCTTGCAACTGCTGCTCCGATTCCTTCCTCTACACTTTCACTCCCTCAAAGTCTGGGAGTCGCAGGCAGTCGGGAAAGAACGAAATCCCCTAAATTGAACTGCTGTCGGTAAAGCTCGAGACGGCGACACTTTCAGACCGGTTCAGCATGCCCGCCTCTCTGCCGAAGATGTTCTTCAAACTGGCAAGAACACATGATGCACATGGAACACACGCAGAGAGTTGGCAGACAGCGTTGTGTTGAAACGTAAAATTGAAACTATGCAAGATCGTTTCTGTTCGTCAACTCGACCCATCCTATCCTAGAGATGAGTGCTTTGCCTTCTCGAGGCTACGACATAGGCATCTCGCACTGCGAGAGACACCTGGCGCAGCTGCACAGACACGTGCGGTCTGCACTTCAGTGCAGCTACTTTAGAAGGGTTGACCACCTTCTCTACTTTACACCCGAGCAAGAAAGATGTCGCTTGACTGGGCCCGCTGCAGATGATCTTTTTCGGAAGATTTCCTGAAACGTCTTACAGCACTGCAGTCAGATACAGGAAAGGAGGAGGCGCGGCAGCAGCCCGGCAGACGGAACACGGGAGCATGTCAACAAATCTCGAGAGCACTGAGTGCCAGCATCCACCAGTACATGGATACAGGATCCAGGCCCAAGAACTGGGGCTGTCACATCATCCTTGTCAGTGAGGGACTGCGAGACCCTGCCTTACTTCAAAGACCACTGCAGAAGAATCTCTGCACTACTCAGCAGTGAACAGACTTCGACTTTGGCCAGAAGTTCCATGCTGTTCTCGACCAGACTTGAAGCAGCACGAGACTTGCGGCTTGCGTATGGAAGTGAATTGTACTCAGCACGGCCGGCAAGCAGTCTGGCAAGCAAATGGCTCATACGAGTACATCGTACATCTCAGCATCCGGCCCAAGTCGTGGGGACCGGTAGCTTCAATGGCATGTGTCGCCGGCATGAATGGCACAACGAAGACGAGCCTCGCATGCAGAGCGGCGTGTGAGGGGCTTGCCACCACCCTCTCTCCAGGAGAAACGCGAAAAGAATGCAGGTGAAACCCCAGCCCTGTGTCCTAACCCCAGGCACGGCCAACCTCGTTCATCTCTCAAGCACTATCTCCAATTGGTTGAGTCGGGAGCGTGAGGCACTCGCTTTGAGAGCCCCAGCTGCTGGACATTAAGTAGTGACCATCATTGCCGAATCATTGCTTGCAGTCTCCGACGACGAGAATCATGAAGTGCAAGCAGGAGGCGAAAGGGCTGGATGGACATGAGCCTTGAAGAGGCCGATCCAGGAAACGGGCGCAGCCAAGAGGATGTAGAACTGAACACATGGCTCAGAACCCTTGCATAGCTCCCGATATGTTTCAGCCGGTGTTCCAAAACGACCTTAGTTGAGAAAGACCCCCAAAGCTGTTTTGGGAAACTGAAAAACTGAAAAATGTCGAGAGCATCGGCGTGGGGGGGGGGGGGGCGCTAATCCGTCTGTTCCACTCACTCCACTCGCTCCGACCGTTCCACTCGTGCCACTTGCTCCACTCGCCATGTATTTTACCTGTTCCACTCAATTCGTCTATAGAGCGAGTGGCGAGCGGCGCGAGTGGCTCGAGTGGCTCGAGTGGCGCGAGCGGTGCGAGTGCCCGGGACGAGTTCGCCCTGTGCCTTACCTGTTCCACTCGTTCCTGTTGCCTATAACCGCAGCGTGAGTGGCGCGCGCGGGCGGGTTGCGCGAGTGACGCGGACGACTTTAACTTTTTTCTCGGTGCGGCCACAATGAAGATGTCCTTTGTATTGACAATCTGGACCATTCTGCCATACCAGTGCTGTCTTTGCAGTGTACGGTCCTCCTGGCTCTGCACTGCCTTTTCCTTCCAAACCTCCTGTATGGATCATGACCACAAGACTGCCTGATAACCATTAACGACAATACAAGCATGTCCGGCATTCTTGCCGCCTGCCATCGACTGACCATGGCCTTGCGCAGCACAAAGGCTACCAGCATGGCCTGAGATCTGGGACCCACTGTTGGAGTGTATCCGTGCATACCATATCTGCATCATCATGCTAAGATGGTCCTGACCCTGGTCCTGGTGGACAGATGTGCCCTTGTGCGCAGATGTGCCTGTTTTGCATGCTTTCATGCGTAGGTACACACGCACAAGAGTGCGGAAGTATACTAAGCTAGGATTTCATTCAGGCGGAAACTGAGGCATGTTTGAGGAAAGAGGAGCTTGTCATATCTCAACCAAGATCAATCAGCAACAAGCATGCAGCCTTTCCATGCCTTTCCTCTTCAAGCGCCTTATCAGCAGATCTGTGCAGCCGAACTCTGAAGAAGCTGAGGCACACCAAGCACCAAAAGTAGCCAAATGGGCTCCACTGGAGCATCCGGATCGGGATAAAAGGCCTTGCATGATCCATGCAGCCCGTGGAGAATCTGTAGAACCCCTGCCTGTCACAGATTCATCATCGTGTGAGCTCGCAATGAAAAAGCTGAGCGAAGACGAGCTGCTGCAATGATGATCATGCCCAGTGCATCATCCAGTATTGCGAGAAGCAGCCTTGAGATCTTCTGTCAGTTCAAAGTATGTACTGATTCGTGCGACCAACAGCCACCGCTCATCAGAGCCCATTGTGGCTGAGCTGCAGGAAGTTGATGGCAGCATGACCTGGGCCGAAGATCAGCAGCGCGAACATCCAAGCCAGTGAGATATCAGTCCTGAGTTGCTGTGCAGAGGTTGGAGACACAGCCTGTTCCGATGCAAAGCGCTGCAAAAATGCCGTGTTGACAATGCAGCCATCGCATGTACATGGAGGGCATCATGCACAACATGTTCTTCAAACCTCAGTTTCGGGCGCAGTCGGGATTCCCCAGCCCTGGCGCAGGGATGAAGATGATGTGTCCAGACATCACCATTTTCGGGACCCGGACTGCAAGCATCGACTTTATGTTCCGGCGAATCGTGGGTCGTGGAGGGTCGTGCCTTGAAAACAGCTGCCAGGCCGCATTTGGCGTCATATGCAGTTGCGGGTATGGCACTGCCTCCAAGGAGAGTAAAATGGCGTCAGGTGATTGGCCCCCAAGCACCCGTTATGGGAAACTTTTGCTAGTTTTCAAGGTACCCGGAACGCAAACGGTAGGCCTCCTCCAGCTAGTCTTCTGTGGCCATTCTCTGCTTCATGAATTTGATAGCCATCCGGCAGACACATGGGCTGGTCCAGGGCACCTTCACACCAAACGGCATCACAGCTACGTGCTCTTTGCCTGCCCCGAAAAAACACCTCATACCTCACATAGAGTATGGTTTATATTACTAGTATCCCCATAATAGAACCCAATAAATACACTCACCAATATTCAAAAGGAGCCCGATCTACACTCACCAAAACGGTAATTTTCACCCTACTTCACATGACAGTGATTCAAAATATCCTCCCCTCTGTTGTCAGCGACCCTCCCGCACGGAGTGCTTGGCCAGCCGAAGCACAGGAGCCAGGGCAAGCCCTAAGTAAATCAAACGTCAAAGCGAGTTGAACTCCCCCGCTGTAGGGTCCGGGAGGGGTGGGGATGGCGCAATCACGAGAGTGACGAACATGGCCACAGGATGCGGGTGACACTCTAGGATATGTGAAGGGTGGGGATAGGGAACTCACCTGTGACGAACGTGGCACAGGATAGGGGTGACACTCTGGGTTGCGGCTACGGGAGGGGTGGGGATGGCGCAATCACGAGAGTTGTTTTGAGTGGATTCGTTAGCCCACCTGCATGCTCCGTTGGCAACTTCGCTTGTCTTGCCACCCTGCTTCCGGCAACAGCCTTATGCAGCCATACGAATCATTCTACAAAAAAATCTCGTAGGTTGGTGCACCGTGAGAATCCTGAAAAGCCACAAGCTGATGTACTTCGTGGTCATGAAATCTTGTCCACGAAATGTAGCAGCTTGTCGCTCTTCAGCCTTCTCACGAGCACCGCAGTGGCATCAGCACTTCGTCTGAGCGCAAAAGGTGCCTTGCACATCGTAAAACACGAGGTGCACCGATGTGCACCGCAGTTGCGTCGCCACGTCACCTAGCTATCAAGGCTCCATCCACCCCGTAAAACACCTGGTGCACCATTTTTTGTCAAAGCGCCTTCCACCCTGTTAACACCTGGTGCACCACATTTGCATCAACCCCGTGGTCATGCCCCAATTGCCAATATCTCCAAGCGTGAATGTGAAACGCCGAAGCCTCAAACTAAGCTCAATCCTGACTTCTGTTTCGACCAATTGAGGTCACGGTGGCGATTTGGGAGTTTTGCTGTGGAGCTGCCACTGCATGTATGGCCCCTGATTCCGCACATGTATATACACAGTTGCTCGACACCAAGACAGCTGCATGAGCGCTGAGTACCGCGATGTACCGCGATCGCGACTGACCTGCCTGTTGCGTGGAACACAGCGGCAAAGAGAAGGTAAAATACAGCTGGGCCCACAACCTGAGACTGTTTCTTTAAGCGAGAGCTGGTTCAAAGATTCAAATATCAGGCACGTGATCCTTCGGCGTCAGATGGTGTCTGCCGAGGGACGCCACCGAACCTACAGGGCATGGCTTGTCGATCAAGGGGAGTGGAGAGTCTCGCTAGGCATTGGCTGCCCCGAAAACATCCACGTGAGTCCGAGACACGTCGCCAGCAGAGGATTAAATGCGCGCGAGATCGGTGACAGAGACCCGCCCGGCAGCAATGCTTCAGTGACCTGCGAACTTTGGAAGCAATCACGGAGTATGAGCGAATCATGGCGAATCTGAGGAAGCTTGGCACAGAGCGGCTTCTAAATCGCGATTTTTTCGCGATACATGAGCGGTAGCAAGCCATCCAAACGAGCTGCATCGCTGCCGGCTTTATTTGTCTGACAGCTAAGCGTGAACTGCAAGAAGATGGTGCTATGACCCACGCAACTTCACTCATGCAGTGACAGAGCACCTCTTTGATCGCAAGCCCGAAGAAAAAACACCTCGCGAGCTCGATGCTTCATCTTCTATTGCGCGACCAAGTTTCGGGTGCAGTCCGGCCCTGCAGCTTAAGGGCATAAAGATGTCGTTGACCACGAAGTGCAGGTCAATGTTGTGACCACCGAGCACGAAACCTGCGGATTCTAGGGCAGGCAGGTCAGCATCCGAGATGGACTGCAAGTTTAAAAAATGTGAGCTTCATGCGGCATGTGGGCAGATTGCACATGTCTTCTCCCTCATCCAATGCAGAGCTGCGCTCGGTTCGCGCTCAGAGTGTCTACACCAGCCTGGGACAGGCATCCAATGGATCAGCTCGCGGTAACTTGTCTCATCCACATTGCTCCAGACGAGAGCTAGCAGCACCTTCAGTCACAGTCAGGGACTTGCGTCGTCTTCGGGCATGTGCGCAAATTCCACACCCGCATTCGCGTGCCGAGATCAAGGGGTCTGCATTCCACCTGTTTCTGCGCACCGTGTCTTCTCTACCCGTCCGTGATGCAGCATCCCCCTCCTCGCTCCGAGAATCTCCTGGCTGGGGTCTGGCATCTTTCACGCGTTTCCCAATATTTTCCTGCAGCCCGGTTTCCGTCTTTGGGGTCTGGGTTGGAGACCGCAAAACGCATGGAGTCACTGCGTGTAACTGCTGCAGCCGCCGTGGGTCGGTCCTTACCTGCCCGCCTACCTGCCTGCCTATGTCGTTCAAAGCAAACTCGAACGTGTCGATGCCGCTTCTGCGCAGGCAAGCCTTCGATTACCACAAACGGCAAACTACTCACTTGTGCACCTCATCTGATACCGCTACGCATGATATGCATCTCCTGCGCTCGTTGGACCAAAAGCCCGTATTGTCATGATACGCGCGCCATCAGGTACAGGGTTGGGGCCGCATTTGTCACATTGTGACCTACAACTCCAGAATCTGATTTCAGCAGATCGACAAACTCTGGTACAGGTCCCGCAGATCGTAGACCCTCTCGTCAGCTTGAGAATCCAAATGTTGTACATAGTCACCCGTGAAGGCAGCAACCCTTGATGTGACCATTTCTTGATCCTTCGAGCAGTCTTGACAGATTTGGCAAAGCTGCGCAAGGCAATGCAAAGACGTTGCGGGTCGAGCTCTGGACCGTGAACAACCGCTTCGCAGTGTTATTATTACTGCTACTGGTGCTACTACTACTACTACTACTACTACTACTACTACTACTACTACTACTACTAATCTTTTCCCCCTAATATTAAACGGGGGGGGCCCCCCCCGCCCCCCCCTAAATAAAAACTCGGAAATGTTTTTAATATTAGGGGGTGGTTGTTATCTCACATCCTGGTTATACCTAGTTTTACCCCACCCATGAACCCAGAGACTCCAAAACTTTTGAATTAAGGAATAAATCTTAAAATCATGATTATGGGGGATGCCACTATATTTTTGCAATATTCCTTAATTCAAGGGTTTTGGAGTCTCTGGGAAGCTTTAAATGAAATCCACGAGTCACAACAGGTCCAGACATAGTAAGGATTGACAGATTGATAGCTCTTTCTTGATTCTATGGCATTACTGCCAATTAGTGCACTACTGCCAACTACTGCACTACTGGTCATTGCTGCACTACTGCCAATTGCCACTACTGGTCATCACTGCACTCCTGCCAAGTATTGCACTACTGGTCATTGCTGTACTACTGCCAATTACTGCACGACTGCCAATTGCTGTACTACCAATTACTGCACTACTGCTAATTGCTGTGGAGGTGTTGTGGAAGTGTAGTGGAAGTGTTGTGGAGGTGTTGTGGAGGTGTTGTGGAGGTGGTGTGGAAGTGTTGTGGAAGTGTTGTGGAGGTGTTGTGGAGGTGTTGTGGAAGTGTTGTGGAAGTGTTGTGGAAGTGTTGTGGAGGTGTTGTGGAAGTTGTGGAAGAGTTGTGGAAGTGTTGTGGAAGTGTTGTGGAAGTGTTGTGGAAGTGTTGCAGTACTGGTCACTATTGCACTACTGCCAATTGCTGCACTACTGCCAATTGCTGCATTACTGCCAAGTACTGCACTAGTGCAGGTAGTGCAGTAATATTTGGCAGTAGTGCACTCATTGGCAGAAGTGCAGCAATGACCAGTACTGGTCATTACTGCACTACTGCCAATTACTGCCCAAATGACGGCGCCTGGAGTCCCTCCAAAACTCTATATGGGGTGACCGCCTTCTCCAGAACTATCTTTCCATAGCCTAACGGGCAGGTGGAGGATTTGCATAAGGGGCAGGGAACAGGCCCCTGGATCAATCCCCAGGGGTGCCGTTTGGGCCCTTTCCCCACCCGGAATCGAGATTTTGGGGTGACCAAAAGCTCTGGGCACCCTGCGTCGAGAGTACTGCCAATTGCTGCACTACTGCCAATTGCTGCACTACTGCAAATGACTGCACTACTGGTCATCACTGCACTACTGCCAATTAGTGCACTACTGCCAATTACCAGACTACTGCCAATTGCTGCACTACTGCCAATTACCGCACTACTAGTCAATACTGCACTGCTGCCAATTACGGCACTACTGGTCATTACTGCACTACTGCCAAGTACTGCACTACTGGTCATCACTGCACTACTGGCAATTGAAGTGTTGTGGAGGTGTTGTGGAGGTGTTGTGGAAGTGTTGTGGAGGTGTTGTGGAGGTGTTGTGGAGGTGTTGTGGAGGTGTTCTGGAAGTGTTGTGGAGGTCTTGTGGAAGTGTTGTGGAAGTGTTGCAGTACTGGTCACTATTGCACTACTGCCAATTGCTGCACTACTGCCAATTGCTGCATTACTGCCGAATACTGCACTACTGGTCATCACTGCACTACTGCCAATTAGTGCACTACTGCCAATTACCACACTAGTGCCAATTGCTGCACTACTGCCAATTACCGCACTGCTAGTCAATACTGCACTACTGCCAATTACTGCACTACTGGTCATCACTGCACTACTGCCAATTGCTGCACGACTGCCAATTGCTGCACTACTGCCAATTACTGCATTACTGGTCATCACTGCACTACTGCCAATTGCTGCACGACTGCCAATTGCTGCACTACTGCCAATTACTGCATTACTGGTCATTACTGAACTACTGCCAAATACTGCACTACTGGTCATCACTGCACTACTTCCAATTGCTGCACTACGGCCAATGACTGCAATACTGGTCATTACTGCATTACTGCCAATTAGTGCACTACTGCCAACTACTGCACTACTGGTCATTGCTGCACTACTGCCAATTGCCACTACTGGTCATCACTGCACTCCTGCCAAGTATTGCACAACTGGTCATTGCTGTACTACTGCCAATTACTGCACGACTGCCAATTATTGCTGTACTACCAATTACTGCACTACTGCTAATTGCTGTGGAGGTGTTGTGGAAGTGTAGTGGAAGTGTTGTGGAGGTGTTGTGGAGGTGTTGTGGAGGTGTTGTGGAAGTGTTGTGGAAGTGTTGTGGAGGTGTTGTGGAGGTGTTGTGGAAGTGTTGTGGAAGTGTTGTGGAGGTGTTGTGGAGGTGTTGTGGAAGTTGTGGAAGAGTTGTGGAAGTGTTGTGGAAGTGTTGCAGTACTGGTCACTATTGCACTACTGCCAATTGCTGCACTACTGCCAATTGCTGCATTACTGCCAAGTACTGCACTAGTGCAGGTGGTGCAGTAATAATTGGCAGTAGTGCACTCATTGGCAGAAGTGCAGCAATGACCAGTACTGGTCATTACTGCACTACTGCCAATTACTGCCCAAATGACGGCGCCTGGAGTCCCTCCAAAACTCTATATGGGGTGACCGCCTTCTCCAGAACTATCTTTCCATAGCCTAACGGGCAGGTGGAGGATTTGCATAAGGGGCAGGGAACAGGCCCCTGGATCAATCCCCAGGGGTGCCGTTTGGGCCCTTTCCCCACCCGGAATCGAGATTTTGGGGTGACCAAAGGCTCTGGGCACCCTGCGTCGAGAGTACTGCCAATTGCTGCACTACTGCCAATTGCTGCACTACTGCAAATGACTGCACTACTGGTCATCACTGCACTACTGCCAATTAGTGCACTACTGCCAATTACCAGACTACTGCCAATTGCTGCACTACTGCCAATTACCGCACTACTAGTCAATACTGCACTACTGCCAATTACTGCACTACTGGTCATTACTGCACTACTGCCAAGTACTGCACTACTGGTCATCACTGCACTACTGGCAATTGAAGTGTTGTGGAGGTGTTGTGGAGGTGTTGTGGAAGTGTTGTGGAGGTGTTGTGGAGGTGTTGTGGAGGTGTTGTGGAGGTGTTCTGGAAGTGTTGTGGAGGTCTTGTGGAAGTGTTGTGGAAGTGTTGCAGTACTGGTCACTATTGCACTACTGCCAATTGCTGCACTACTGCCAATTGCTGCATTACTGCCGAATACTGCACTACTGGTCATCACTGCACTACTGCCAATTAGTGCACTACTGCCAATTACCACACTACTGCCAATTGCTGCACTACTGCCAATTACCGCACTGCTAGTCAATACTGCACTACTGCCAATTACTGCACTACTGGTCATTACTGCACTACTGCCAAGTACTGCACTACTGGTCATCACTGCACTACTGCCAATTGCTGCACGACTGCCAATTGCTGCACTACTGCCAATTACTGCATTACTGGTCATCACTGCACTACTGCCAATTGCTGCACGACTGCCAATTGCTGCACTACTGCCAATTACTGCATTACTGGTCATTACTGAACTACTGCCAAATACTGCACTACTGGTCATCACTGCACTACTTCCAATTGCTGCACTACGGCCAATGACTGCAATACTGGTCATTACTGCATTACTGCCAATTAGTGCACTACTGCCAACTACTGCACTACTGGTCATTGCTGCACTACTGCCAATTGCCACTACTGGTCATCACTGCACCCCTGCCAAGTATTGCACTACTGGTCATTGCTGTACTACTGCCAATTACTGCACGACTGCCAATTATTGCTGTACTACCAATTACTGCACTACTGCTAATTGCTGTGGAGGTGTTGTGGAAGTGTAGTGGAAGTGTTGTGGAGGTGTTGTGGAGGTGTTGTGGAGGTGTTGTGGAAGTGTTGTGGAAGTGTTGTGGAGGTGTTGTGGAGGTGTTGTGGAAGTGTTGTGGAAGTGTTGTGGAAGTGTTGTGGAGGTGTTGTGGAAGTTGTGGAAGAGTTGTGGAAGTGTTGTGGAGTGTTGTGGAAGTGTCGCAGTACTGGTCACTACTGCACTACTGCCAATTGCTGTACTACTGCCAATTGCTGCATTACTGCCAAGTACTGGACTAGTGCAGGCAGTGCAGTAATAATTGGCAGTAGTGCACTCATTGGCAGTAGTGCAGCAATGACCAGTACTGGTCATTACTGCACTACTGCCAATTATTGCCCAAATGACGGCGCCTGGAGTCCCTCCAAAACTCTATATGGGGTGACCGCCTTCTCCAGAACTATCTTTCCATAGCCTAACGGGCAGGTGGAGGATTTGCATAAGGGGCAGGGAAAAGGCCCCTGGTTCAATCCCCAGGGGTGCCGTTTGGGCCCTTTCCCCACCCGGAATCGAGATTTTGGGGTCTGGGCACCCTGCGTCGAGAGTACTGCCAATTGCTGCACTACTGCCAATTGCTGCACTACTGCAAATTACTGCACTACTGGTCATCACTGCACTACTGCCAATTAGTGCACTACTGCCAATTACCAGACTACTGCCAATTGCTGCACTACTGCCAATTACCGCACTACTAGTCAATACTGCACTACTGCCAATTACTGCACTACTGGTCATAACTGCACTACTGCCAAGTACTGCACTGCTGGTCATTTTTGCACTACTGCCAATTGAAGTGTTGTGGAGGTGTTGTGGAAGTGTTGTGCAGGTGTTGTGGAGGTGTTGTGGAGGTGTTCTGGAAGTGTTGTGGAGGTGTTGTGGAAGTGTTGTGGAAGTGTTGCACTACTGGTCACTATTGCACTACTGCCAATTGCTGCACTACTGCCAATTGCTGCATTACTGCCGAATACTGCACTACTGGTCATCACTGCACTACTGCCAATTAGTGCACTACTGCCAATTACCACTACTGCCAATTGCTGCAGTACTGCCAATTACCGCACTGCTAGTCAATACTGCACTACTGCCAATTACTGCACTACTGGTCATTACTGCACTACTGCCAAGTACTGCACCACTGGTCATCACTGCACTACTGCCAATTGCTGCACGACTGCCAATTGCTGCACTACTGCCAATTACTGCATTACTGGTCATCACTGCACTACTGCCAATTGCTGCACGACTGCCAATTGCTGCACTACTGCCAATTACTGCATTACTGGTCATTACTGCACTACTGCCAATTACTGCACTACTGGTCATCACTGCAATCTTTGCTGCTGTTTGGCAGTATGAACAGCGAGGCAGGCTAGGCAAGCCATGCTCGCAAAAGACAGCTGCAGCAGACAGAACGCAGCAGCCGAAAACAGAGAGCCGACCCTTCAAAGGAGCACCCTAAACCCTAAACCCCACTTAAACCTTGAGGGTTTAGGGTTCAGGGACCCCTAAACCCTAAACCTTAAAACCCTAGACCTGCACCCCCGAATCCAATTAAAGGGCGGGGGTATTTTTTGGGGGGTCCGGGAAAAAGTATTTTTAATATTAGGGGGTTGTTTACTATTAGGGGGAAGCGATTACTACTACTACTACTACTACTACTACTACTACTACTACTACTACTACTACTACTACTAAGTACGACTACTACAATTACATTTTCATTCACACGCAGCGGGGGAGGACTGTCTGTGGTGAAACTTTTCGTCCACGCTTTGCGAGGGATCGACCTAGTGCCCTGCTTACTACTTGCGCGGTCATTCTTCACGGCAAGCCGTGCCTCAACACAGCACTTGCACACGCTCCGCCCCTCAAGGCTGCAAGCTGTGAAGTGGGAAGGGAATGTGTCTTCAGAGTCTTATGCGAGTTAAGATTTCGGCACTAGCTAAAAGCTAACCGGCTTGGTTGCAATGTATCACTGGCTGATTGGCAGCAGAACATTTTGCACTCAGCTGCTGTCGCGAAGGAGTACTCTAGACTCGCTGTGATGGCTCAGTGCGAACCACAAGCTCTATGTTGTAGAAGAGGCGATGAGGCAGTGAGATGCTCAGTAGAGGTATGCCAGGCGCCCTCTCCAACTCGTTGTTGGTGTTCGCTGATGGCGGAGTAACTCCTGCCGGACCAGTGCTCGTGACATAGAGTTCTCCAGTTCCCGGATGGGAGATCGTGGAGGTCACAGCTTTTGGTGGGGGTCCCAGGGGAGGGACTCCTCCTGGGATTCCACCTTTGACTGGAGCTCCAGATGCCTTACTTGTACCTCCTGGTGCCAGATCCGTGCTGGATCCACTTCCCGACAGATTGACAGGCACCGGCGGCGGCGGGCCCTTAGGAGCATCAGCCTTGGGTGCCACTGCTTCTTCTGAGTCTGACTCCCGGATAGCATCACTGGATGGCGGCGACCTGGGAAGGTGAGGACGACGTCTCACTGGTGGAGGGGTGCGAGAGTTCGCTCTGGTGCCACTTTTCTTAGGAGTTTCGGGCATGGCTACTGGAATCAAGACAGCTGGTGAGTTGAGCCTGTGTCAGACATGCATAAGTTGCTTTTTTTGTGATCCTTTGGCTGGCAGTTCACTTGCAAGGACTGGGCCCGAGGCTCTGCATCGAATTGTGGATCTGACCTCGGGATACTTGGTTGCTGGCAGGTGATGCATGCTGAGTTAACCCTTAACTTAGACTCCGATTTGTTGTCTGAGCGGCTGCAAAGTCTGCTTGGGGAGCGACTCCACCATTTGGCGGGGCTCTCTTTCTGGTGTCAGAGCGGCCTATTGTCGCCTCCGTACTTAGTGCCTGATTTCAGACTCTGATAGTACTCTATGACAGAAGGAGGCACTTCAGTTGGGGTGAGAATCACGCCGTTCTTGCTACGGAAAAACTTCACCCCTGCCTGTGAGGCCTTGCGAGGGTTTACCGCCACCAGCATGGACGAGCTCTCTCTGAAGCCGGAGACGCCTGGTTTCCCATAATCGCTGTCCGCCACGAAATGGATATGCTGCCGTCCCTCCCTGCCACGTCCTCCTTTGCCGCGGCCCTTGGAGATCTTGTTTTGTGGCAGAATGCCTTGTTGACGTATTGGGTCGTACAAGGACCAGTAGGTGCCGTGATAGAGCATTCCGGGGAGCATCTCCTCCGTGAGTTCCTCTAACACCTCTGTCGAGTTCACGTCCGAGCGAGAATGTCCTTGCAGTGCCCTGATGTACTTCGTGCCTTGGCAGTCTCCCAACTCGTACCGGCCTTTGGTGTTACGACGAACAATCTCCATGAGGTCGCCTGCCGTGGCGTTCTGGTTCTGCACTCTTGGCCATGAAACCACGTCCTCTAGCTTGGCCCAGCCTGCCGAAGTGACATTGATGTACGGTCTGTGTCCGTGTCTGAGGCATGCTGCCAGCGCTTTGGATACTTCGAACGAGAAGCGGGTCTCTGGATCCATGGAGGCTGTGCAATATTCACCTAGGTCGCCTGGTTCACCCTCCCATGCCACAATAGAGGAGCTCCTTGGTGTGGCTGTGCTGTTGTCAGTGATCTCTACGATCTCAGTCGGGGGAGGAACTCCACCCTTTGACCCTGACGCTGGCTCTGGAGCTGGAAGGGGAGGAACTCCTCCTTCCTTTCCTCGATCTGACGAGGCCGCTTCACTAGGCACGAGCCTGTCGAAGCGGAATCTCAAGCATTCCGCTCCACTCGCGGAGGTAATCGCCTAAGGAGAGAGTCTCCTTTGTTGAGATTTGGAGCAGCAGCGCTCGGATTTTCACTGCATCAAAGGAGTATATTAGTTGATTTGTTTTCTTGCCACGTTTTTGCCATCCAGAGTGAGCGGCTTCCGCCTCGATCATGGGCCGGACGAATATGTGGCGAGGTCCAATCCTCACCAGGCAACTGTATCCGGCCGCGAGATGCCTGTTTGAAAGCTTGTGGAGATACACTCCTGGGCGGTCCTCGAAGCTTCTTGTGCCTGAGAGATCCGGCGTCGAAGGTAGAAGTCTTCCTGTGGCTAGTATCCCATGCAAACATTCCAGGTGTGTACCGTGGAACGCAACCTCGCTGTCTCCGGCAGGAAGTATGTTAGGAGAAGAGTACTCAAATCTAAACCATCCATTATCCTCCGCTGTTGGGAAACCAAGCTTCGACTGCAGGGATTCATTGGCCAGGCCCCGGCGGGAAGCTAAGAAGGTCTCGAGAAGGGCATTGGCGATCTCAGGGGTCAGTCTCTCCGCCTGATCGAGGCCATCTCGGAGTTGCTGGGTCACTGTCACCATGATTCTGTGGTTGTTCAGGTCGGTGATGGAGCCGTCGCAGGCTGTGATCAGACTGGGAAAAGGAGTATACCCCGCAGACTGAAGTACTTGGAGGGCCGCTTCAGTTCGTTCATCGGTGACCTGTTGTGAAGAGAGGTCCCCTGAGGGAGGATCTCCACTCTTGGCCTTTGCTGCAGGGGGAGTATCTCCACCCTCACTTTGCCCGGTGCTTCTCTTTTTGGAAGGAGGAGGAGGGGGAGTGACTCCACCCTTTCCACTTCCCGGCTCTTCCGATCCACCAGTGCCTTTTGAGGCACCTTTATGTGCTGGATAACTTTCGCCGTGAGCACGAGCAGAGCGCCTCCACTGGCGCAAAAAAATTCTATATGTGACATGCGGAAGTTGATCACGTATCCGTCGCTGGCAGAAATCCACATACTCATCCTGAAACGAGGGATCTTGAGTTGACTCTGGTCGTGACATGTTGCTGGCTTTTGAGAGAGACCTGCGATGTGTTGTCACAAGCTGAATTTCAGGCACTTGACAGGTGATTAGCCATCCGAGCACCAGGCCACCACGACGAGGGACCTGCATCAGAATCAGTGGAGGCGTTTTGCTAAAGGCGCCGAGTTGCACTTGGCAGATGATGGGACATTTTTGAGTCTGCACTCCTCAGAGCTGTTAAAAACCCCTGGGGAGAACCTCCACCAGCTATACATCCCTCGTTGGGGGAGAAACTCCACCTAGACGAGGGGAGAAGCTCCACCTGATGCTCTCCTACTGTCAAAAACCCCTGGGGAGAAACTCCACCAGCTGTACACACATGGCGAGGAGAGAAACTCCTCCAAGTTGGGGAGTGTCTCCTCCTAAGGGAGCATCTCCGCAAGGCGTCTGGCTCAGGAAGAGGCTGCCATGAGACGATTGTACGACACATCCCACATCGATGTAGCCAAATTCAATTTGCGATCTTCGGCGAAGAACGTGGCCCTCAGAGCCTCCACCTCCTCCAGGTAGACTGTTCTGGTGTCGACCGGTAAGAATTTACTCACGTATGAGACTATGTGAGTCTCTCTCTCCAGGGAGTCGAGGTCGAATCTGTGGAGGGAGATGCTTTCTGGGGCCACCAGTTCCCCAGAGTTGATGCGAGCCAGGGTAAGATATTCTAAGCCCTGCTCGGTCAGGACTTTTCGCCGTCGGTACCTGATCTGCCCCCACTCGTCGATGCCAGAGATGACATGCAAGTGCTTGATCACCTGCCGGACCCCACTTTCCGGGAGTAACTCCACGGAAAGATTTAGGATCATCTCATCCTTAGTGATAAGCCCAAGTGCCTTCACTCTCTCTCGCAGCTCTGTGAGCACCGCCCAGGGGAGTATCTCCAAACCTTGGGACTTCTGGTGCAGATAGTGGACGGCTGCTATCGTCGGAAGCAACATCATAGCCAAGTGAGTCGGCGTCTGGTCGACGCTTTGTCCAAAAGAGGAACGTCTGTGATGCTCTACCAAAGGTCCCTACATCATGCAGAGTCTTCTGCGGGAGGGCCTCCTCGCAGCTCGTCGAAAGATGCCACAGGCTCCTCGCGATTGTGTACTGGGTGGGAGTAGCTCCTCTTCTAAGGGGGTTACTTTTCGACTTAGCTCTTAGCACCAGGCCGGCCCGCCTGTGGGGCAAGTCCGATCAGTGATCTATTCCTCCGGAAGAGATCAGGAGAGCAAATCGCGAATCTGGCGAACCAGCGGCGAGGGCTGAGTTCCCATTCGCTGAAAATCTGCATTTATGAGCGAAAAGGCGGTATTACCGACTAGGGACTGCAAGGTGTCCTGCAAATCAGATGTGGCCGCCCTGCTTAACAGCTGGATCTGGATTCGGACCGGTCCTCCCGTCATGCTCTCCGCCAATGGCCGCGAAGTTTTGAACAGCTTGATGTGTTCCGGATCGGAGGAGATTCGGGTGATTGCGTCCCCCAGTCCTGAAACAACTTGAGCCGTAGTGAGAGGATCTTCCACCGACTCTATCATCTTCTGATCAGTGGGACTCCACTCCAGGAACGGCCAATCGCCATCCGGCGTCATCAGCTCATCATTCTGCAGGCGCTCCTGTATGCTTTTATCCCGGCTGGTAGTCACCAGTCTCTCCTTAAGTTCACGGAGGAGCTTCAACGTCAGAGCTGCCTTGATAGGGATCCCTATGGGGCTGTTCTTGACTCGCTGAGATTCTTCGTAGAGGTGAGTAAGAATAGAATGATCTTCTGTTCGAACATACGAGACGAACGTCACGTCCGAGACAAGGGCTGTGATTTGCTCGTCATGTCGGAGTGCTAGCCGCGCTATGGCATTGATCAGCTCTTTCGATACATTGCCTTGTCCCTGCTGAGTGTTGCCACTGTTCCCATTTTGGTTTCTGGCTGCTCCTTTCCCTCGGCCTCCGTTTCCTCGTCCCCTGCTTTTGCCCCCTCGCTGTTGTCCTCTGCCTCCTTGCTGGGGAGTAACTCCACCACGCTGTCGCTTCAGGGAAGAATCTCCTCCTGACGGACCTGCGTCTCCCCGTTTAGGGGCAGAGCTCTCATCCATCGATGCTCGCTGGAAGAACTCTTGCAGAGACATTACTCGGGAGATTGTCTACGTCCTGGGGCTCGTGAGAGACGGCGCTGCGAGCTAGGAAAATGACGTAGCTATTTTCTTGCAGCAGGGGATCTTCGAGGATACAGGGACTAGGGGGGTGAGAGTCGTCACCAACATACCAGGCATCTGCTGTGCGCACAGCTGCACGGTAATGGCCACTAGTGGGCTCCATTCCTAAGTGAATGATCACTGCCTCTACTGTGTAGGTACAGAAGGAAACTCGGGATGTGTGATCCAGGAAGACAGGGATCTGGACTTGCTGTGGAATTGTGATGCGAGTGTGATCCTTAGCTTCACCTGCGAATCTCGGCAAGGCTAAGCACACCTGCTGTGCAGCTTCTATGAGAGCACATGAGCACTCCTGAGACGACCATGCCACTAGCATGTCCTGTAGGTTGGTCTTGATCGCCGTGGCAAGATGAATGGGAGAGCCCCCTTCTTCATCCACTATCGCACCTTCCGGTACTGAGGCTCTAGTTTCCCACTGTCCGAATCTTGATGCAGAGAGATTCCGAAACACTTGCTGCAGGAACTCAGCAGAGTCGTGCTGGCCTCCGTCAAAGAGCCAGCCCATGGTGAGCTCCGAGAAGGCTCTGTGTTCAGGGGTTATTCTCGCAAGCTGACTGATCCGAGATGCCTCTTGGAAAGGCGCCTCTGAGATCAGATAGCCAGTGGAGACACTGTAGACCTGAGTTGGCATAGCAGTGGTTGCGAGTATTGGCTAGCAGGAGAAAGCCTTCCAGTCTAAACACGGGGTGGGGAATTCCTGGCGTTGAATCTGAAGGCTTCTTTGTGACTGTATTCGCCGATGCCGTGGACTTTGCTCGAGTATATTCGCGGGGCTGCTTGCTGAGCTGCTGGCGCGCTACCTCCTGCAGTACGTGCACCTGCAGTAATGGAACGCACTGCTGAGCATGTCTACCCGGGGCATCCACTCGAAGTTTGCAGTATCGACAGCTATCTCCTTTGTGGAAGAAGACCTTGAATTGATTGAGTCTTGGTTGGAGAGTTTTCTCCAGCTTGGCCATCACCTCAGGATGCTGCTTGTTTAAGTGCTGTTTGGCTCCTTTCTGGCCTACAAGGACCTGACCACAGAGTGCACAGTGTTCCATCAGGTAATCATGGAACGCCGGATTTCGAGCGGCGCCTTCTGGATTGTCCTGGGCATCAGACTGTAGACTTTCAACGAGTGAGATCCGGTTCTGTGCTTCTAAGGGTAGCTCTTCCTGCTGTCTAAGCAAAAGCTCTACTCTAGGGCAGGTAGATGCTTCGACATGTTTGCGAAGATAAAACACTGTTCGGAATGTTGCTCGACAGGCGATGCAAGTTGCTGACCCTGGCATTGAATGCAAGATAGGATCAAATTTGGGTCCTTTCAAGCACTGCTGAGAATCTGGGTGAGCCTTCTGCAGGTGGCGACGGAGTGCTCCGGTGCCAGAGAGACATGCTCCACATTCACCGCAGGTCAGAAGCCTATCCTACACGGGTTGCGAGGAGAAGTCCGTGGAGAGGCCTTCCAATGCCTGGCTAACTGCCTCAGCACGCAACTTATAGTGTGGGAGAAGCTAGGGATCGGAGTGTTGCTGTCTCTTTATAAACTGGGTCATTCTCTTTTGCAGCTGCTCCTTCACGTGAGGAATCCGTAATCTCCGGAGTAACTCCTGGTTTGATTCCTTCGTTTCCTGGGAGTAACTCCGCAGGACGAATCTGAGTTGGTACATCATGTGTGAATGGAGCTTTTGCAATCCCTGCTGTGTCATCCCCACCACGTGGAGTGCATACAGAGCAGAGGCCCACGCAGTTATTGTCCAAATCGACAGACGACGTCTGTCTGATAAGACTCGGTGGTTCCGAACTGCATGGGCTACTTCTGACATTGCAAGCTTACTGGATGACAGCCGATGTTTGAGAGTCTTCATTTCATAGTCGTGATAAGAAAGAATGACCCCCAAGTATGGGACCTGATAGCGCAGCGATATCAGCCTGCCCGAAGGGAGTTCAACATACTTCTCTCCCTCGACCTGGCGAAAGAGTTTCTTCCTAATGGTCGAGGCTGAGCCCCCTTGCAGCTGTAGCAGAATTGCTGACTTGGACGGATTGACCTTGAACCCAAGCTCTACCAGCTGATCCAGAAGCAGGTCGCAGTACCCTAGTGCTGTCATGAGGCCGGCCTCAGAGTCGAAATGCGACTGGATCAAGCTATCGTCAGCGTACATTGTGAGGAGCTTCACTAGTTCTGCTGGGCTGATTTTCCCAGAGAGCTTCCTAAAGAGAAGCCCTGATGCAAAGGCGAATAAAGAGGGTGCTAGCTTACATCCCTGCTTGATTCCCCTGCGTGTGGCTATCTCAAAGCTCTGATCGCTGGCTGTCATCTTGTACAAGGCTTTGATGTGGAGATGGCCTACCACCTCTATCAGAAGAGGATCTGCTTGTTCGGCTTCCAGGGCCTCTCTTAATCGCAGCCTGTTTACAGTGTCAAAAGCTTTGCTCATGTCCACGCTCATGGTGAGACTGCCTCTGAGCTTGAGCCCCTGTTGTCCCTTACCTGCAGCCCTAGTGGTGAGGGCCTGTCTGAACCTGGCCTGGTCCACATGTGTGAGGGCCTTGCAGATAGCCTCCTCTGTGCCCCTGCCTGGGACGAAGCCGAACTGAGAGACGCCGGTCATTGCTTGCTGGAGGGTAGACTTGAGTCTCTTCCTCACGAGTCCGGCTAGGACCTTACCCTCAGGCGCTATCACCCCCGATCGGACGGAGTGAGGTTGGTTTGTCTGGCTTCTTGGGAGGCTTTGGGAGCCAGGAGATCTGTGACGAGGTGACACTGTCCGAGAGCCTTCCTGCAGTGACTTCCCTATTAAGGGTGTCCGAGATTAGCCGGATTGCTTGGGGACCTAGGGAGCGCCACGCTACTGCGGGAGGACTCTCTTTGGGAACTGCGTTGCCAAGCTTAATTGTGCCAAGCTGTTCTTGAACTTCGTGCTCAGTGATGTGCAGGATGTTTTGTATCCCTGAAAGCGGGAAGTCACCCCCTGCTCCAAACAGGTCTAGGGAATATTCCTCTAATTGTCTTCTTTCTTCCTTGGCAGTAAGGAAGCGACCCTCAGAATCACGAAGCTGAACTCTTTCCTGGGGCCTCCCCGACCTGAAGCGCTTGATTACCTTGTAAAGGGAATGACTCCCGTCCTGTTTGGACTTAAGCTCTGCCTGCTCGAGTTGTTCATCTATTTCCTGCCGCCGCCGCTCCTGCTTGTGACGCTTTGCTTCCCTCGCCTGTGCACTTTGCTGGGAGAACGAACACCAGCATCGGAACACCATACGGACCTGCAGCTCGGGCAAGAACTCTGCTAAGACCTTGACTGCTAGTGGGAGTGAGCGCAACACAGAGCGCTCTTCCCAGATGCTGAGATCTGATCTTTGTGCTGCTTCCTTTCTCTTGGGAAAGTGAGTCGCTAGAGCTGAGTTCATTGCTTTTAGGTTGCCAAACACAGAGGCTTAACACTAATCCTAGAACACGTCCGTCCGATGGTTTTGTGATTGGTTAAAGGCCGGGATCGGGCAGCAGATGGTGTTGCTTGATAGTTTTTTGGCACCAGGGCTTGATGAGGATTGATGTGTATTCTGTTTGGTCTGTCGAATATGTCAGCAATGCAGACGTGTCTGACGCTGTGCGTGCTCGCCTCTCGGGCATTCAGTAGGTCTATAGCTGCAAAATGTGTCACATGATGTAAACGAACAGTTCCATCGTCAAGCTGGTTTGTGTTGATTTGAAAGTTGGCACGTTGGAAACGGCTGATTCCACCCGCTAGGTAAATGCCCACAATTTCCCGATGTCACTGAGTGTGCCATGGCATGGCTCCAAAACGGCAGCTGAATAGTTTGCAGGAGCATGCAGCAAGAATTAAGCGACATTTGCAGGATTTTGCAAGGCAGCTTGGTATTTCAGATGCGCTGCGCAACAAGACCCAGGAACTCATCTCCGTTTTGCAGTCTGAGTTTGAACAGAGCATGACTGCACGTGGTCGAGCTGCGAAGTTGCCCCCAACTGTTCGTCAACAGCAGCTGAAGGTCGCAAGTCTTCAGTATAAGATTCGGCAGCTGAAGGCAGAGCTGAAGACAACGCAGGGTGCGAAGATACATGGTAAGGTTCACCATGCTTGGGTAATTCGCACAGCATTCTGCGACCCGACAACCGCCCCGCAAGCATTGTCTTCTCTTTGCAGAGATTTCGGCTTGACCGAGACCAAGACCATCGGCCGAACGTATATTGGCCAAGCCCGAGATGCCATGGTTGAGATTGTGAAGACGGGCAATTGTCAAGAGATCCGTGTAGCTGCAGAGGCTCTTCCGTGCCAGGGGTGCTCAAGCATATCGCAAGCTGTGGTGATCTCCCACATACATGACGAGGCCACGGCCGGATTTGTTCTTCTCAGAAAGCTACGCCCCAAACCTTCAAACCCACACAAAACCCAAACCCTCGAAACCCAGGCGAAACTAGCTCAACCTGCAACCAACATAAGCAAACATGCAGGCGGAGATGAAGTTGCGGTCATTGGATGCCGACATCACGGGCCGCTTGGTTCGAGGGCGGTATTCCAAGATACAAAACAACTGCGTGTACTTGACTTTCCCTTCCGGAGTGCAGCATGAACTGTATCACGAATTACAACCATTGCAGAAAAAAGATGCTTTGACCATTGGTCAAGCCATATTGAATGTGGCCGACAAAGCATTGAGCTGTTTGACGGCTGCCGAACGAAAACCGTGGACCACACTGCGTGTGCACTACATCTTGACCGGCGACGGTGTGAACACCAATATGGCCTCTGCGAAAAAGGTTTTCACTTATTTGCGAGATCATGCGAGGCGAGATGGCTGTCATGTTGATCTTCGCCTTGTGGTCGTGCGCTGTGCGTCGCATGTAGCGAATTTGGTTGTGCAGGTTGCAGTGGTGGGCGAAATTTTGACACGACCTTTAGAAAATTCCGAGCTATGTGGAGCTCTGTCACGTTTCTTCAAATTTTTGATGCCTGCGTATGTCGAGGAATACAATGCATCGTTACAAGCGTTCGTCCTGTCCACCTTGCGCATCTTGGAAGGCTGCCCTGGAGATGAGAATATTCCGTTTGCGGACCGTCGGGAAATATCCCAAGGTCTGCAAAAACTGTATGGCTCTGAGGTGATTCCGGAAGAGTTGTTGGCCTTGTTCAATCGCGGTCTTGGCGTGTGGGTGCATGTCACAAGACTGCCAAGACAGGAGCACTCGTGCATGCAGGAAGCTTTCAGGTCCCTGGCAACATGAACTTGTACCTGACTTTGCTTTGCTCCTGGCTACAGGTCGGTGGGTTTCGGGTCGGCGGGTTTCAAGCTAGTCTTGCCATTTTGTACGACAACTAGCAAAGGGTAAACTCTCCAAACCTCACAGTCGAAACCGGAAGCATCCGAGGCTGCTTTCCAAGCTCGTGCTCTTTTTAGAAGAGCGACCGCAGCCGACCAGGTTCTGGCATTTTGCCGCATGTACTCGGGCTTTGTTGAGAATGTACTTAATTGGCATTCCGGCAGAAGTGCTGGAAGTTCGGACGGCAGCACCTTCAACAGAGAATCGCATTCGGCTCAGCAGGTTCCTCTCCTACTACAAGGGCTCCAACACGGGCCAGGAGTTGCGGAAAGCTGTTCTATGCTTGTCCTTGACGGAGTATGCGCAAAACATATCATCTTCCAAGTCAGTGTCGGAGTCTGAGCCGACTCTCGTTCGCTTGGCCAAGGGCGAGGTTCAGGAGAAGACCATGCTGCAATTCGAGCGAATTTTGTCCGCACTGCACTTCGATGCTAACCTAGATGTAGCCGATGTGGTTTCAGGCCTTCTGGTGACACAGATACACATTTTGCACCGCTATCAAGATTTCGCTGACTACCCCTTCAGGCTGTATCAGATTACAGAGCGGTTCAACCCAACAGGCTTTGTAGCAGCCATTGAGCAATTCTTGGCTACGGATGCCAAGCATCTTGATGTCGGATTTTCTTTGCTGCTGCAGCGAGAAGCTTGGTGTCAGGGGCCACGTGGTAGTAGAGATTTGCCTGCCGCAATTCGGTTTCTGACGCAGGAAGACACTCAGGAGGAGCTGGTCCGAATGTTGACGTGCGCTTCTGCTTCAAGCCTCGACGTGGAGAGGGCTCATGTGCAAGTGAAGCGTGCCGAAAAAAGCAAAGTGGTCAGTGTGGCAGTGGCTTCACGGAACTACATTTTGTCTCGGTAGCTTGCATGCGATTACGTCATTGATGAACAGCGGAACCTCGCGGCCTGCTCGGAAAGATCCGCCACTGTTAGTCAGCGGAATTTTCGTTTTTTCCACGAAAACCCTGGATTCCGCCGTTGGCGGAATTGTCCGTATTTCTAGAAAAACCCTAGATTCCGCCCCCAGAGAATCTTGTCGAGGCAAGCCGGTCCTCTCAACTCAGCACGACATTCAGGACCTCCTTAAGACCCCAACAAGGCCACCAGTTACCCCTGCAATCGCATTTGGGCAGTGGCACCGAAGCCCCGAAGGCAACCTTCTGCTGCACGCTTCAACTTAAGCCCCATCCCGCCGCCGACCAAGGTACAGGCTGCGACGAGAAGGGAACACGGTCAAGCAATCAGAGACACTTCGTCTTGTGAAGCGGTCTTGCAAGATCTCGGCGAGTGCTTTGGCCATGCAGAATGTGCCGCACCTGTTTCCTCGTCATGATGGGTTTGGTGCCGCCCGCCAAGAGGGGAACATCACGGCGTTCAGAGAGTACCTACAAGAGAACCGGTCGCAGCTCGAAGCCCAAGCTTCTTCCAGGAGAGCTGCTGCGCGAGCTGCACTGCAAGCTCTGACGCCAGATGGAACACTCCCGATGACGAACAAGCAGTGGTTGAATTGGCTTGAAGAGAACGAGGCTGTGTGGCGCGAGGCTTTGCGCACAAGCCACACGGCACGGAAATGTGTCTCGCATCGGCTGAAGCCGTCTGATGTTCATGCTGACATGAAAGTGGTGGCTCGGCTTTCACCTTGCAAAGAAAAGCCGTCTTCACCCACGTGGGTGAAAAAGCTCCTGCAGGAAAAACATGGTTTCTTCGTGCTTGGTGCGCGACCTGTGCTCGGTCATGGGTATGCCTTGCAAGTACATGGGGCAGGCCACATGGAGTACGAACTTGCCTTGGATTCTGTGTTCAGGAACGGTCTCACGCCTGTGGTCGCGGCTGTGCAAGAATGGGTTGGAGATGTTGTTGACGATGCAGACGTACACCGGCTGGAGATTGGCTATGGTATGTTGTTGTCTGCGAAGGCTCTTCGTTTTCGAGTCTTGGGCATCGACCGCATCGCCCTGCAGTCACGAAAAAGGCAGTGGAAACAGGACGAGGCGTCAGATCCGGAATTCCAGGATGCGGCCGATCTACAGGCCGAAGCAGGTCTTGACGAAGGCTCCGACAGCCAGGAGTCTCTGGCGTCTGATGCTGAAACCGACGCAGTCCTCGAGGCCGAGGAAGCTGCCTGCGTTTTGCCCGAGGATTGCCCGGCGGGCGAGGCTGATGGCGGAACCAATGTTGTTGCAGAGTATTCGAACGGCTATTTCTCTTTGGAGGATTATGTGAGGCGCAGAAAAGGGGACCATGTGAAAATCAGGTTACGCCCGCGATGGTGCTGCGCCTTGCCGGAAGGTTTAGGTAGGAGCGAGATGTCTAAATCCGTTACTGTGCGAGATTACGATTGCAACCCGGACAGCCCTCAGATAACGTATTTGCTGCTGCGAGCTTGGGCTCTCGGTCGTTCGAATCGGCCGGCATGGCTTGCCCACGTTCCGGAAAGACGGCGATGGTGGGATGCAGAACTGCTGGATCTGCAACGTGACATTTCGCGACTTGGTGCACCCGCAGGCACCACAGGGTGCGCTCGTGCAGATGCATTGATTCGATCTTGGGCTCCGCAGGCTTTGCAAAGAGCAGGCTAAGGATACCGTTGAGCTGTGTCATGCAGCACGCAACGCCGGTCAAAACAGGAGTTCAGGAGAGACTTGTGCCACTGCACAGGCCTTCAAAGACGACAGCGGCATTCTGTTTAATGTAATGTAGCGGCAAATAGTGCAATTTAGTGTGGATTAGTGCAGTTTAGTGAGGAATAGTGCTTAAATAGCGCACCTTAGAGCAAATTAGCGGCTATTAGCGCTATTTAGTGTCATTTAGCGGAATTTAGCGTAAATTAGTGTTGTTTAGCGCGGCTTAGTTTCTCTTACTGAATCAGTGCCGTTGTAGTCAATTTAAGTTGTATTTGCTGTTCAGCTAGTTTTAACTCCTGCAGACTCAGGCATATCAGCCGGCTCCGTTGCCGGGGAATCCATCAGCCGTCAGTGCCTCCCAGTTGCCTGTGAATCTTGCAGGTCTCTTTGCCCGCTCTAGGTAGCTGTCCAGTCGGATTGCACTTGCCGTCTTGAGCCCTCCGCTCCCTCCCCATGGCCAAGTTTGTCTCTGGCAGCGCCGTTCAGAAAGCACTTGCGGTCGATCGGGATGCATCTGCTGAAGATCGTCGCAAAGCGGAAAGATGCCTTGCGGAATGGGGCAGGAAGGATCCGTCAGTGAAGACGAATGAGGAATCCATCAAGCTGTGGTGTGCAATCAACAAAGTCGTCAAGGACGAGGGTGGTCCGAGTGCACGAGTGTCTCAAAGACTTTTTCTTTCCTACAGGACGACGGTGACGACATCCTCATCCCTCAAGCAGATGCTCTGGGTAGTGCCACGTCAGCAGCTGCTACAGGTTCCAAAAAAGTGGGCCAACTTCGTAGTGCCTGCCAGCAGTGTTGAAGACCTCCCCGTGCACCTCGCGGCCGAGGAGTTCTGGTTCTTCGATCAGGGAGTGCCTCGGTCGGAACTTCCGTGTGGCACGTTGGTGCATGAAACCGCCGTGACCAAAGAAAGGAGCGTCGACCCAACTGCGACGTCTGCAGCTGATTCGGAACTGCCGGCGAGCCCTGTTGTACCAGAAGCCCCGAGTGTTCCCAGCCCTGCAGCAGTGACTCCAGAGCCCCAGCCGGTGCAGACACAGCCTGAAGCAACTGCAGCCACTCGCTCGTTGTCAGCTCATTCAAGCGATGAGAACGACGAGGAGAAGATGGCTCAGTACATTGCGGCAGAGATTTGCAAGGTCTTGAATGAGCAACGTGTTTTGGTAGCGTTTAGTGTGGAGCTTATTCTGAAAATTTCTGAAACATATGGTGGCGGCGCGGAGGCGGATTGGCCTCGTTTTGGCTTCCTATGTCGGTCCCGTAACACATTTCTAAAAGAATTGTATTGTGGCCCCAGGGAAGGAACAAGCGCCCGTAGTCTTCTGCTAATCCCGCAGGCAAGTCAGTTTGAACGACTCATGGGTCTATGTCAGGTTTGCCATTTGTAGCTACAGTCGGCCCCATAACAGTTCGTGTTGTTGCAGTTTGGTGCCGGCTTTGTTTTCGTGGCGAGGATACGACGAAGCTGCAGAATGGTTTCGCCGGTACAAAGACCACGTCTTGCACCAGTGGAAGAATTGTGCTGACAAGGCTACGTTGCTGCGTCTGGATATAGCACATGTTTTGGGCGGGATGGTTGCCCTTGATAGATGCCTATTAGGTCTAGACCATGCTGCTTCAAGGATGCACGTTCTGCTTTCTGGCAGGTTCGCTTCCACGGTGAGCCCCTACAGTGCCAAAGTGATCAAAACCGTTGCGAAGACGTTGCTGGATAACAAGGAAGCTTATGCTCACCTTCAGATGTTTGGCTGCATTTTCAAGGAGATGGTGCACATGGAGGGTTTCATTCCTGAGCTCGGGAAAGCAATCCATGTCCTCAGCGAGGTGGACCCGAAGGAGCCGCAAGGTTGCGAAGCACGCTTGCAGTTCCTGGGTCTACATGCGTGGGCCCGACTGCGAAAAAGCTCTCTTTTCTGCAGCTTCCAAGAAGCATCGGCCCTGGCTCAGCTTGGCCAGGCCAAGAGCTCAGTGCAGGAATCGGATGAGCAGCGGGCCACACGGGTGCAGCAACTTCTTCAAAACAGCTTTCTTGCCAAGAACGAATCCTTGCAGATCGCTGCCACCGTGTTCGGTGCCGCACCTTTGAAGACAAAGGTGACTTATTTGATGGAGGACTGCTCTGCCTTGTTTTCAGAAAATCACGTCCGGTGGAATTGACGGTTTTTCAGTAAAAACCAGAGATTCCGCCTCGGCGGAATTGTGCATTTTCCAGTAAAGACCTGAGATTCCGCCTTAGGCCGATATACTTGCCTTATCGGGAACTTAAGATATGGCCCGAGAAAGCCCGAAAGCCGCGCAAATTGCTGATAAGAGCTTTCCCATTGGCGACTCGCAGGATCCGAAGAGGGTGGTGCTCCTGCAGGAGTGGTTTGACGACCTGGCTGCTAGGAAGCAGTTGCGGCAACTCTTGATGTAGTGAGCCACACCACAAAACATGTCCATGTGGCCTTGTGCGAGGTTCCTGCCGAGCCGCAGAAGGTGTCTATGGCTCGGAAGCTGTTGTCCCTGGCTATGTGGCTTGACAAGGACATGGCCTGGAAGACTGTGACAGGCTCGCAATTCATCAATGCCTCCGCTTTCGTTGTGCGGGACCTCGATGCAATCAAGAAAGTCGCGAGCCCCGTGGCCCGAAGTTTGTTGCAGCTTTACAACAAGTTGCTTACGGTGGCCGGCGACGACGACGACGTGCTGCAGCTTGCCAAGCAGGTTCATCTCGATCTCAGTGCTGCGAAGCTCGGTATTCTCCCGAGCAGTGGCACAGTGGTGAACTATGACAAGCTCAAAACGGAGACCTTCAAAGACAAGCTTCAACTTCTTTGTGATGCTGTGTCGAACAAGGCTCCACTGTGTCGTGCTGTTGGTGCCCAGTCTAAGGCCCTAAGCCCTAAGCCCGAAGTATAAGATCTCTTACCAGCCGTGAATACGTATGCTTGTTTGGCGGGTGCAACAGCCGGTAGGACCCGGTAGGAACAACACTTCCGGTTTGCAGCCCTTTGATTTGCACTGCTCCCTTGAAAACAGGACTTGGAGAAGGCTTTTCCATCTTTGCAGTTCTTACGCCCCTACCAGAAGCCGTCCAAGCCTGCTTCTAGCGATGTCATGCCCGACAAGACGGTGAAGCCAGTTGCTGATCCCGTGCACAAGGAGTCGGCTCAATGTCAGGCCCGAGGTGTGTTGCCTGACGTTTGTGTTGCCGATTAGCGGTTGCGAAAGAGTTGGGTTGAATGTTGCGTTTGAGCTAGCCTGAAATCTCAACCATAAGGAGCCGGAGAAGGAACAGAAGACGAAGGCCACAGCGGCTGATGACATCGTCGTCGGCTGCGAAGTGATTACGAGTGCTTTCAAAAACAAGGACAATTATGATCAGAAGCTAGGGGTTGTGATAGCTCTGTTGGCCGGCTCCAACGCCAAAGTGGAGTTGAAAGAAGGCCCGTGTAAAGGGCAGAAGCGCAAATATGAGCTGCGGTTTCTGAAGTTGAAACCCGCAGCATCGAATATTGAGGAATCCCAGAAAACCCAGGCTTCTGCTGTCAAGGATGCTGAACCCACTGCCAAACGGCAGCGATTGGCCGAAGCCGAGGCATTGCTTGGCGATACAGACGACATTGTGTAAAGACAGGGCAGCCACCAGAGTCAGAGCGGGGAAAATTGTGGAGTTTGCTGCCCTATGCCTGCGATCAGAGGGCTCGAAACATTGTGCACAAAACGATTGAGATTGCTGGCTCGGAGTGGGTGGACCCCTTCGAGAGGACCTGGGAGTGCGGGCGGTATCTTCCGACCGCTCTCCGCGAGGTCCAAGAAAGCCGCAGAACAAGCATCGCATTCAACAGCCCTTCATTTCTCAAGCTTAATCGGTTGAGCCCTGCTTTCAGCCTTAAAGTCCAAGAATCGAACCCTATACATCCTAAATCCTAAGCCCCAGCCCTTAATCGTTTGGCTCGAAGGCTCAAACTGGCTCAAAGACGGGAGAAATGAGCAAACAGGATGCCGACTTCCGAATCCGAGTCCGTGTGAGCGAACTTGTGTGGATGTTCTTAATGCTGCGACGACTGGATGTCATGCATCTGTGCTTATGTGGCTGCCAATCCTTGATTACTTGCTTGTTTGCTAGCTTAGCTTGGCAATCCTTCGCTGTGAATTGGATTGTGCCCCAGCAGGTCATTCTTTTTTGATGTGTAGTGTTGCTTTGCAGAAGGCCCCAGGACGACGGGCGCTAACGCACGCTAATGCACACTAATGGCGCCAGATATGATTATTTTAAGCCAGTAGGAATGGCAACCTAATTGCTTGATGGAGACTCTGCCAGGTTTGGGGATGATCCTGAAGGAGGGAGTCTACCTCCCTGGCAAATGCCTGTATTTTCGGGGAACGGTGTCTGTAGCAATCCTCCATTGCCTGCTGGTCATAGAGTTTTGAGGCTTGGGCGGAGTATCTCCTGCTGTGCCTCAGTTTACCAAGAAGGGGAAAATGCCTACTACCATCCCTCCAGGATGCAACTGGGAAGGTCCTTAGTGGCCGGCAAAAACCTGGCGGGGCCCTGGGACTGTGCAATCCTGACAAACGAGAAGTCAATCTGTGAAACAGAGTTGCCTTGTACGTGGGTGGCTGGTCTATGCACTCCCCAAGTGTTGGTTGCGACTAGCTGGTGCTCCGACAGTAGGGTCTGGAGATCCTTAGATCCGCGATGCCCGAGTCTGCAAGCCTGGATCGTGCATGGCCCTACGTGAGTTTGTTGTCGGTTTTGAGCGAGGAGTTAAAATCTCCTAGCACAAGGAGAGTGTTGCGATTGGGAACAGCTCGGATGGACTTACTTAGGGCGTGAAGGGTCAGCTTCCGGGTTTCCTTATTCTGAGCGACTGTCTCCTTAGAGCGCCAAACGTATTGATAGCAGCTGAAGACGTCCAGTGAGATGCCGTTGCTCGGCACCCGGACCTGGAGAACTCTTCCTGGAACAACCTCGTTGTAGCGAAGATCGTGTGACTTGCACAGCGTGGAGTGCACCATTATGAGGACCCCGGCTCCCTTCACCCCTGTGGAACCAGAGCTGATCACGTGCCAGCCTGACTTGCTGAATTGCCAAGAGCCCCTCCAGTGTGTTTCCTGAATTGCTACCAGCTTCACATCCTGAAATGCGGCACTTTGCAGTACGGAGAGTAACTCTTCCCAAACTGCTGTGGTGAGAGATCCTGCGTTCCAGGATAGATAGCTGAGATTCTTATCTTCTGTAAATTTCGAAGGCCGAGTCCTTCTGCCGGGATTGGTGGGCTTTACATGTGCCGGAGCAACTCCAAGCTCTGTTGACGACATCGTCTTTCCCTTGTAGACCGCACTACCTTCAAGCAGAGCTTTACGTGCTGCCCTTTGATAAGAGCGTTTACCCTTCCCTTTAGGAACGGGATGATGCTTGGTCGAACCACTAGGCTGTTTCGCAGCACTCATGTTGAGTACGGCTCCTGTCGGCTTCGCAATACCGACAACCCTCACCTCTGGGAGATGTTAGAGAGCCGTAAATCTAATACTCCCTCCCGGAATTGGGACCGGGACTGCTCAGGCGCTGACAAATGCCATGGCAAGAAAGGAAAAAGGCAACTGTACTAGCCTGACCTTTCCTGAGCCGAGAGGCTTACTACAATTACAACAACAGTAACAGCAACAACAACAACTACTACTACGACTCCTACGACTACTAGGACTACCGCTACCGCTACCGCTACCACTACTGCTGCTGCTGCTGCTGCTGCTGCTGCTACTACTACTACTACTACTACTACTACTACTGCTACCACTTCTGAGTACTAGTACTGCTACCAGTGCCACTAGTTTAGTTATTAGTACTGCTACTGCCACGGCTACTCCTACTACTACGACGACGACCAGTACAGTACTAGCCGAGGGTGTAGACCTATGCTGGGGCCGCTTCAATGCTTGACACCCTAGTAACCATGAGGCCAAGTCACACCCGACACTAAAGGTACAGAGTACTTCTGCAGGACTCCCACGAGAAAGTCCACTTTCACTCTGCACTGGCCTCGGAATGGCATCAGCCATGTCGGGCAGTCTGCAGGTCAGTCTGACTCGCAGGCTGTGTGTCCGCTGGTACTTTGCTGTGATTTATCTGCATGGAATGCGCCATGTCTTCAAACACAATTCCGCACAGCCGTTCGCCGTCTTCTTGCAGGCGAGCTGCTTGGTTCCTGGGGCTGGCCTTTGTGATTCAACACGACAGTGGAGAAAAACAAGCGATTGTCGTCGGTTACCGGTGCCACAATTCAGACTGGAAGCTTGTGGGAGAATGGTCCCCTTCGGAATCTGAGTCCACGCAGCCCGTCTTGATCAGTATGTCTGCCTGAGTTTGCTGGCAACACCGTCGTCGCATTCACTCTCCTTGTCAATGATGCTCGCAGTTGGCCAAAGGCACCCGTGTGTTCGTCCTGGCAATCACTTCCTGACAGAAGCGATGCAGGTCACAGCATCTCAATCTTCGACCGCACCTACCATCTGCACTACGTTGCACTACGACATGGATGTGTGCCAGGCTCTTCGATCTTTTCGAACGTTCCAGAAACGTTCTCACACGTCAGACAGGCCTTGCTGGAGGTGCGCTTGGAGGCTCCGCCCAATGAATGCAGGGCCAGCTCCTGAAGGACACTTTACGCAGCTCAGAGGAGTCTCTGAGGCTGAAGCGAAATCGCAACTTAAGAAAAACCGAGATTTTACACCTGAGACATGTTCTCGGCCGGAGGCCGGGGCAGTCGCGGGTTACCTCCAGGTTGGATTTATAGGTTCCCTCGCCCCCCCTCCTGCCCGGACATCCCCCGACCGTCCAACGGTCAACGGGGGCGCTGGAAAACGGCATTGAGGCACTCTGGGCCCCGGGGCCATCCCTCGAGCCGGCACTCGCGCTGTAAAACCCACTATTCGCTTCTGTCGAAGCCCGTTCCGTTTCTTCATCCCTAAGACAATAGTCGTCAGCACCAGGTGCTTTCAGCTTGTCAAGCCGATGCCGATACCACAGAGCACAATGCTTGCATATCACGAGAAAGTTCCACTCCTTGATCACGGTTCATGCTACAGTCCAGGGTTCAAGCAATGCTAAAATGACCACTGAGTTCTCATGTCCCGATGTGCGTTGGAAACGTTCAGTAGCTTTAATATAACGATCGCCGATGTTCTCTGCTCGAAAGTCGAGCTAGACTCAGCTAGGCATGAAGAGAGTACAAGAGCGATACAAAGTGATGTTCTGAAAGACTGCCGGCCTTGTTGCCGACACTGGGCTTCCGGTTCCGCCTGCGACCGTGGCCTCCAACCACCTCTGGCTGAGTTGTGAAGCCAGAGCAAAAACATGGTAGTGTTCTACCCTGGCCGTGCCCGTATGCCCCATGCCTCGACCGATACCTCCGAGGCAAACATGGCATCATGGCCGTACTCCTGGCTGCAAAAAGACATGGTCACTTGAAGCCGGCACCCTGGGAACGGTGTCAGAGCACCAAGACGGGAGTGAATGCATTGCAACCAATACCTGGGTCTAACGTGTGTATGTATGTATGTGTATACATCCATACACAAATATTTCTATAAATAAATAAATATATATGTATATACCGGTATGCATATATATATATATATGTATAATTAATTATGTATATGTACTGTATATAATGTGTATGAATATGGGTGTGATTGCGAGTGTGGACAAGCACCCCTCCGTATCGGAAGAGCGAAGGAATTCGCTCGAACTCTTCGGCTGACTTTTCGACCCGTTCCGAGAGTCTTGGTGCGGTTTCTGGCCTGCGGACTGTGAGTCTCTTGGAGACTCATGTACGCGACCCGAGTTCTGTACGAACAGCGCGACTCACGGGCGGGTGTGGTGGGAGCCTTTTGCTTTGCAACCTCGACCCGACAAAAGCTTCGGCATTCTTCGATCTGCGAAGCTGGCGTGAAAGCGAACCGAGACAAACGTGACTGCGTTATGCTTGTCACTATTTGCACACGTGCAAAACACCACAATTTGTTCGACGTATGATTACATCCTGACCAATTCAGACCGTTTCTGCGACGAGTCAAGCCAAGCATATTTGGGGTGGTCGGTCTGTGTTCATGTTCGCGCAACATGAAGCAATGTCGTTGCAAGGCTGAGAATACCAAGCGCCGAGGACTCGTAAGGACCCGCAGGCTTGTATTGCAGGTGATAGATGAAGGTAGCACCCGGGAGAATTGTGGTGGGACTTGTGAAGCCGTCCTGCAGACCAGCTACCGCGCGTACTGCCTTGTGCCTTGGCGGCGGCCAGACTCTAGTGCCGCTTTTTTCAGAAGCGGATCCGATCAACTCCACTTCAACCGAATCAATCAACAGTTGGTCGCTTGGGTAAGAGCGGTCCCACAAAAGAGCCAATTCCAATGCACTCTTCTCTCAGGTACCTGAATGCACCTGTTCTACATCATATAAGCAGACGGACTACATTGCCAGGGGAGTCATCTTAACCAGACTATGCCAAGCTGCGATTTAACGTCGTCCTGAGGGCAGCTTGGGTGGATGTCCGTACACAACCGCTTGCTAGCTCAGGCTTGGACGGATGATCTACCAAATGGTCAGAAGAGGGATGGTGGCAGAACTGCTGCAACTTGCTATGAATCAATGCCGCCAATCTGCCTTCTCACTTTGGTAGACACGGGCATCCAAGATGTCTTCTTCCACATCAACAGCTCCAGGAAGTGCCATGTAGCGCCATGCACACTACTGTCACCACTGTTCCCCGTGCAAATATTGAACATGGAAACCACCCTATCTCGCAAGATGCGTGTAGACTATCGCTTATGCATTGTTGGCTGGCCCCTGGAGTGTTAAGTAAACTGCTCGAATTGTGCATTGGCTGGTCAATGTGGAGTGCCCCACGGTTCGAGTTGCCTGTCATTGCTTCACCACCGAATCTCCACCTAGCCTGGCACGGGCAAAACCAGCATCCACAGTGGCAGAAGCACTTCGTGAATGTGGAGGGTCTGTTGCTCCCGCTTCCTTGAAAAGGCAGCTTCCTATGGAGTTCACAGTCGTTTTACATCAAGCATCACGAAGCCGTCACTTGCTCCACAGGCTCCCTCAAGACTTGTGCTTCTACTTCGGATAACCCGCAGCTATTGCAAGCAACATGTTGATACCGTCGAAGGCAGTGACCTGACATCTGTGCTGCTGTATAGTCACAGGATGCCAAAAGACAGAACCTGGGCCCACAGCTCCTCGCTCCGTGGCACCGTGCACGCGTCGTTGAGCAGACTTGCTGCCCTGCGCTTCGGCGCTGCACTGAACAGCCCTCCAGTACCGAGACCGCGCCTGTCGAAATATCCAAGGTAGGAGCGCTGGAAGTCCTGCAAGGTTGAGTTACCTGCAAGGCACAGCGAAGCACAGCGAAGCGCATCCAGGCGTCCTCCAATCGCAATTTCGACTCGACCCCGGTGGAATCGGGAACTTCTACTCCATGCCTTACTTCGCCGTTTTGCCACCAAAAGCCAGCACGCCACATGTACGGCAGCTCGTAACAATCTAAGCCGAAAGCATTCTGAACAGAGCTTCAACTCGCTGTTGCAGGAGTTCCTGCATACTCAGCTCTTGTCAGAGCATCTCTGGAGCAGATCGCTGCATCTTTGATGATTGTTGAATCTGCCAAAGCCAAGCTTGCGCTGCTTTGAGCGATCGGCCCTCAGTACAAAACATAAGCACGAAACGCGAACTCGGAGCAGCTTTCGTTTGAATGCCTCCTCGTGTCACACCGTCACCACACAGACTCCGTATATGATGCAACAACGTGTACATCGTTGCTGTACCTTTTTCCCAAGCGTGCTTCTCCTCGAGTTTTGTTTGGGGCTTGCTTGTGTCGCTCCTTCGACAGTTTACAGTGTGCAAGATTCCCATTTGGCCACTCGCGGTGTCAATGGACAATTTCAAAGTAGGGTTCCGTCATGTTCCGTCCTCGAGATGCCGGCTACTCATCCCGCTCAGTGCAGGTCGCCCGGCACATCTCTCGGAATTGGAAGAAGCCCTGCAAACTTGACCTTTGATCCCGAACACGATGCCCACAACCTCCAAACCAAAGCCACTCCGCATCGTCCATTCCACCGGGGCTTTTGACAAAGCCACAACAACACTCATCCACCAAAGTCGATCCCCCGCCTCCTTTCGTAAACTGTAGTAAAATGGTCGGGAAGCCATTGATTGTCGCCTGCTGTGCTTTGTCAAGGCCGCTCTTGTCGCCCTGGCTTGCTGGTGTGACTTGTTCAAATGCTGTCCCTTCATGGATGATGTGGGGTGCTGTCGGCCTTCCACCGACAAGCTTACAAAGCTCACGGCAGCGATGCTACTCAACAAGACGACGATGAGGGTGTCCGTGACGACGATGCCGCTGCTGTTGCCGCTGCTGCTTGTGCTGCTTGAAAGTTCTGAGAAGGACGATGCCTTTACTCTATAGTTGCCGTGTGTCGATGCTTGTGTGGCTGGCTTCGAACGGCATGAACGTGTGCAAGCTCGAGATCACTACCGATCACAAGATCATTTATGTCAACACTGTAGCGTCAAAATTGAACACTTGAAGCGCTACATGCCCTGGCTGTTCCTTGTCTTGCAGCATTGCTGTCAAGCAAGTGACCGGTACGTCCACATACCCGGCCATCATGCCCGCCATGACAGGACCTGCACTGTACATCACTGTACCACGTGAGAGTTTCAGCGGAAACTGGTCGCTGGCCTGCTGCACAGCCTAGCATCAAGGCCGTGCATCGGTCCAGGTGTTCCTGTTCGATCCAAGAGCCGCGACGGCCAAGCCAAAGCATGAGCGTATACTTTTTAGTCTACTGGAGGCTGGTCCATCTGTGCGAAGCTCCTGCGTTGCTCCTCCTGGTGGCAGCGATCGCATCTCCGCCTCAGCTCGGGCCTACCAGCTGCGGAAGCTACGGAGCAGCTATTGACGGATGTTGATGACATTGATCGCATCGCATGCGGCATCGGGGATTCGGCTCTTTCCCGCCTGCCTGCCTTTTCCATGTTCGCCTGTGCAGACATCTGGAGCGTAGATAAACCCCCTCCTCCTCTGCATCTGTTTCTGTTCACACAAACAATGCAGCCTGCTCCTTTGCTACTTGAAGCTTGGCCCGGGAGGCTGCCGCACTCGCTGCCTGACGCGGCTCGCACCAGCTCAGCCCTTCGGCCTGATCTCCCTTTAGACCGCTTAGAAAGGGAAACGACGGGAAAATACGAGAAAACACCAGAAATGTACGTCTTGCAGCATCCTCTCGCACGCGGACTGCATAATATGCTTCGGCGAGAGAGCTTCCTTCCTGACCATTCCTGACCCACGACAGCCTCCAATTGAGCTTCCAGAAGCCGAGTGACCACACGCTGAACACGCGTCCTGTCGCAGGCATCCGGCAAGCAGGAACTAAGCTGATCTTCCGACACTTAACTTTCCCATATGTGTTGCTTTGTTTTGTTTTGCTTTCGAACGAGAGTTGGACCACAACCAGCTATTGTATAATGCAGCCGAAGTGCCATGCTTGACTATGCTTGACTTACATCTGATCGGCACTACGAACCAAGTAGGGTGTTTGAGTATCTTTGTATCGCGGTGGGGGCAATGCCACAGAATCGAACATTCAAGTAGGCGTGGCAGCTGGATACCAGAATCTGTTGAACCTGTTGCCGGCTTGCTTTTACAACGCACTCTGGAAATACGGCAGTGTGTACGGGCTATTGTTCGGGCTAATTGTCGGAACTTCTCGAAGAGCGCTTGTGGGTAATCCTGTGCTGCCATGGCGATATTGCAGCAAAACAAGGCAGCATGTCAAACATTGTCGGCTTCGCGATCGCGGCATCTACAATTTGGGATAAAGTGCAGCACTTGGCGGATTTCACCACGAGCACACTTGGTGGGCACCGCGTAGCACCAGGTGCTGAGTAGATAACTAAGTCAAACGCCAGTGATGAAGTTCTATCTAATCCATGTGTCAAGGAAACTATGTATCCGAAGGCGAGGGCTTCACCGAGTTCTGAAGGACTCCAGTGCCCTTGGTTGCGATGTGGGCCGCTTCCGAGCGAGATGCAGCTCCACCTGGACAAGTGGCCGCTTCGCTCTGCGTCCTCTTCTTCCCAAGCCTGTGTGCGGAACATTGGCGACATCGGCGACTTCTCAGGCTTCGGCACCAGTCAACTGTGAACTCCACTGCTAGCTACTCCGCTGCCGCAGTCCTGCATGATCTGCTGCTTCGATGGCCTGCGCACGGATCATTAACCCGATCACACCCCTTCATCCTGCAATGCAACACTTCCCCCAACGGAGCAAGAAGAGTTTCATGAGCCCTCAAGCCTCAGCGCTTCTTGAATCGACGTCCCCAGTCGAAGAATCAAATTTGCACTGCCTCTGCATCTGCACTCCCGGCACTACAAGGCTGTGGTGCCACAAGTCTTGACGCTACGAACATGCCCATGCAATTTGATGCAGCCGTGTGCAGCCGCGTAGCCGAACTTGCACATACTGCCAAGCCACCCTTACACACTTCAGCCACGGCAGGCTTCTGGATGTCTCAATGAACACTGGTTGATCTTCGGACAACTGATAATGGTATCAAGGCAAACGTCTGGTCAAGGAAATCTCCTAAGGTTTCGGGATCACAGCCAATCATGCAGTGCGATTCCCTCACGGACCGACGGTCTGCCTCCATCCTCGCTGCTGGATGTGATGCCCATCGCTCCGGCTAACTCATTCTCTGCTGGTTCAACCTGGTTCACTCTCGGATACTTTAAGTAAGTAAGGAAAGAGTCGTGGCCAGCTGTTTCACCTGTTCGCTTCAAGGATCTGCATTTCTGTGTTTAAATGATTGGACCGGCGCTCGGTTGCGCGATATCATTTGCGGATGCCTAGATGTCTTGTCACATTTCTTATGACGACGGACGTGGAGGACATGTCTCAGGAGCTGCAGTTGCAGCGGAAACAGAAGCACCACATGCGGAGTTTGCAGCAGAAGACATCATCGACACCTCCGTTCACAGAAAGCAGATTTGAGGACCTTGCACATCACGGTCATGCAAGGCACTTCAGCGAATTCTGCAGCGACCGAAATAGTTTGAGTATGTGTGAGATTGTGTGAGTACAAACTATCCTTGAGACCGGCCAGCTGGCCGCATGCACTGTTCCGGATAGTGCTGCTCTTTGGGTGAAACAATCACGACGCATGCTGCCTGGCAAGGTCAGCTCTGGCAAGAACCGCTCAGGATTTAAGCCTGCAACACATTGGACGAAGGCACGCCGGAACACAAGGACACAAGGTCCAGCAATGTATTGATGATGATCTCATTTGACTATGCCATTCAAGCAGCATCGCACAGCCGCTGTTCCACTGGCCTTTCAATTTCAGCTTCCTTGATCAGCATTCGGGTCTTGGATGACGATCAAAATGTAGTCCTTGGCAGTGTAACCATCGGGCAGGCCAGTGTAAGCCAACCGTGTAAGCCACCAGTGCGAGCTGCTTAAAGCTCAGCGAATGCACCGCATGCAGCTCTGTTTCGTTGTCTGTCCAATGCTTGCAAAGGTTTCAGTTCACGGCAACAACTATTAAGCCCTGCCTCTGCTTTCCCACCTCCCAGCGCCGTTGTTGTTGAAGCATTTTGGATGCGATGTTCTTGTTTCGCATGGTTTTGCTACCCCTCCACCCCTTTTCTTCTGCCCTCCCTCCCTCTGCCTTCCTATAACCGCCCGCCCTTAGCGCACATGCGTATTTCGAGCCTTGCGATGCGGGAATGAAAATTCAAGGTAATGCTCCAAGAAAGCATGGCCCTGGTGTTTAAGCGTTTTGGGGCGTCGCGTGACCATGAAAACTTTGGATTGGTTCCGCAAAGTCCCGAAAGCTTGAACCTCCCCATCCCCGAAGCCAAACAAACGCTGTCCACAGAACCTCCCTTGCCTTGCATTCCGGCACGTTCTAGGCTGTTAACAGCGTCAGAGCAGTCGCAATCCTTTTCACTTGTCCCCTTCTGCTGCTCGCTCGACTCTACATTGTGTATGTCAAACCTTGTGTGTGTGCTCCAGGATAGTGCTTCGGCGCATCCACTCCGAGATGCATTTCCGCTAAACGATTTCAGCAAGGAGGAAGCTGTGATGCTCCGATGCCGTAACAATCAGCCGAGAATATCAATTCAAAAAGCACGAAAACCCACTATTGCCTTGGCTTCCTCGCTCGTACTAACCAAGACAATAGACATGCAGTATGCACAGAAACAACTTGAAGCACATTCAACAGCAGTATACAGCAGTGAGTTCCACTGCCCAGCGCTTAACATATTCTAAACAGGCAGCCGACTCGGTTAAGCATTGAGCTGTGCAACCTACATGGCTGAGGAAACCTCAGCCTGCTCCACACATGGGCTGCAGGTAGTTAGCTTCCATGTTCGCTGCAAAATTTTCGGTTGGTGACAACACGGACTTACGCTTAAATCACTCCACTTTGCAAACTGCATGGGTGAAGAGACCTCAGACCGTGCATGCTACTACAGACTTACGGCAGCTGTACAATATGATTGGCGGAGACTTCAAAAACGGACGGAGTTTCTTGCGCATGTAGCCTGCATCACCGATGTGCAGAAACCAGAGCGCCAAAGGCTGCCACAAACGAGAACCAGCAACAAAACGACCGCTAACTACGCAACTGCTTTTGCTTCAAGTGTTGTTGATCCCACATGAACTGTTAGTGGATTGCGTGCCTCCCTGCTGCATCTTCTGCCTCCTGGTGCAATGCCATCAGCAAGAACCACTTGGCACCGGGTGGGCTCGACACTGCCGGTCACAGTCGGAAAGTGGTAGATCAAGCCACTCACGATCAACCCACCAACACCTGCTAAAGATAAGCAATGCTAGCGAGAAGGGGCAAGACCACGTTTTGACGATTTGGTTGGATCCCTGTTGGCCCGGAAAAGGTCACTAGCGCAGCCACTCGGGCTACCAGGCACCTGCCTTGCGGGAGACACGAGTTGGCTTCGCCGCTCTCTCCCGCTTCGAAGTGTGCGACATTCGAAGTGCTCTGCAAGAAATGTGAGACATCAAAGGCCTGGCAGAACCTAGAACGAACATGTTCAGGATTCTGGAACATCCTGACAATCCAGAGCCTCCGCCCCCCCCCCGGAACAAAGGGCGATCCATAACATCGCTTGCTGGTTGGCTTTGGCTCGATCGAGGCATTGAAGTGTCGATGCTTACGACGATTTCTGATTTCAATCCGTCTCAACCGACATGCGGGGATCCTCAGGCAAGACGGTCTGCGATACTCCAGTAGTGAATGAATAGGAAGGGTATCTGGCAGATGAGCAACAGCTGAACGTAAGCCGCGGGCTCGATCCGGTGCGACCATGATCTCATGCTTCTTGGAACGGATCCTCGTGGTCAAACGCCCTACACGCGACAGTAGCTTTGCAAGAACGATGCACAGCGTAAACTGAGTAAACTCGAACAACGATGGGGCGTCCTGAGAAAGGTCAAATCATTCTGCGGGTCCTTGTGGCAGGTACTTGAAGCATCAACTCTATTGACTGCAACTGCCATTGACTGAGTTGCGTGCCAGTTCTCTCACCACGCTTCGTGCCTGCTGCATTGATAGGTAAGCACGATACAACCAACACCGGAGTCGGCACGAGTCTGCTAGACCAACCCGACCGATCCTTTGCGGCAAGCTGAGAGATCAGCGCCGAGTACTGCAATGTTTGCTTGCTGTCCAGCCTTGGCGAAGCTCCAGGTTGCACCATTCAGTGGCACTGGAAGCAATCAGCACAGGCTACTTAGCTGCAGCACGTCGATCGCATCGGGACTCCTTCGCTGTTCACGATGACAATGCCTCGCGTAAGGGTAAGGCTGCACCCGGTCGCTCTGAGAGTCCCAAAAGACGCTTCGAACATACACGGTCAACATGGCCTGAGACACCCTTGTGGGTCTTGATGCGGTTCAGGGTTTCTTCAACCTGCTCAGAACGAACGGTTCTGAATCAGATGGCTTCCATCTGCTCCTCTTGAATCGAAACCTGGTGTTCGGGCGGACGACTAACGTTGCTGGCCATCCAGGGTGTGTCGTGCCGGGCTTTGCTTGCCGTCGGATTGTGTTGCGCACTGAGCTGAGACCTCGTTCCGACACAGATCGTCCAGTTGCTCATGTCATTTGTGGACCGGCAGAAGGGAATGCCGGCCGCCAGCATCCTTCAGCTGCGCAGTCGATCGGGATTCGGGAATGATTCGGGGGCTTTGAGTCCGCGATGACTTGCGGCTTCCTGTGCAAGCTTTTCGAAACCCGACATTGTGCCTGTTGGGCATAGTTGGACTTCGACAATGAAGTGGAGAATATGGCAGAGATGGCAACATGAGCAGCAAGATCTTCGTTTAGCAACATTAGAAGCGCCGAATAGGCGCCTCCGACATGCTTGGATTCGCGGTCCTTGGTACTGTCCAAAGGATGGATTCAGCGCGATGTGCAGGATCCCTCTGAGGTCGCCGCTTCGTGTGTCCAGGCAAGTGCAGTCGGATCTGGATTCCAGTTTTCCCGGAAGGAGCCGAAACGGTTTATGTGAAGGCACCATTGTGCCAGAGGGCAACCCCGTAATCTCCGTAGAGTCAGCTCCTCCAGCAAAACGCCTGCCTTCCGGGTCCCCGGTAAAATGCCATGACAAGAAATGCAGCACCCCAACATTTGCTCCCGCTCTTGAAGTGGATCCTTTCAGTGAGCCATCAGCTTTATGTCGCAGGAGTTTTTGAGTTCGATATGTTCTCTGGATGTATCTTGCTTCACCCGCTGCAATCGAATGAAACACTTCTAGATGCTAGATGCCGACTATCATCCTGATCCAACGGACACGCAGCACAAGCAACCTTGTCGAAACTGTCACCCGACTGAAAACCGGTGAAGACTCCAGAAAGCAAATAACTCAGGAAGAACACAGCCGATCCATTTTCTCGAATTTCCTGCAAGCATTGCAGCATGCCCAGCTCCTCTTCTCACAATGACATATATCTGTTCTCATTACAACCCTAGGTTTGCCTGTTGCGTGTCCGTCCACGATGCTATATGGAGAAAAGAGCAACTAAGTGCTTCTTCAAATTACAGGTGATAGGGCCCTCACACCAGAAGGGCGTGTGCAACCATGTTGCTAGCATTGTCAACCTAGAGACCTGTGTTTGTCCAAAAGAAGAAGGATGCGGTCTTCAATCATCTCGCGCTGAGGTGTCCTGGCACAGGCTTTCATCACGCATGGTGTATCTGCACGCCGTAGAATCACCCTGTACCGCGGGAACCAACTGACGCCGGCGGCGCCGCATGTGTTGCTCAGTAAGGACATGCCTGTCAAATTCGTGGATTCAGGTACCTCGCAGAAGCTTGCAGTGTTCTGTTCGGGAGGAAAGCCACGGGATCATCACACATCCACTTTGAACAGCACGGCCTCCCTCACAGCCATAAAGAGAAGGGAGCAAGGTGCTCGTTCATGCCGAGTGACATGTCAGTGCATCCCTGCCGAGAGCAAGCCAGGAAATCCAGAAGGAAGTCGAGAACCAAGAAGATTGACCAGGATGTCCTTCCGCCGTTTTTGCTCTTGTTGTGGGCGTCGTCTACTTTAAGCAAACGATATGATTTGCACTGGTCCTGTCCTTGGTGTACCGAAGGCGCTTGGCAAGCTCTGCGCTAGGAACGTCCAAGACATTCGTTAGAGGATAGGCTTGGACCTGTCCATGCGCAGCTGGCTCAAGCGACTCCAAGCAAGCGAAATCTTCAGGTACCACTTCCTGCTGCAGCTTGTGCTTTGTTCTACTTTAACCTCGCGACAGTGGGAGCAGTCCTTGCGCTGTTTCACAAACCTTGATGATGACGGCTTCATGACATGAGCAAGTCCTGCACTTGCTGATACTTCCATATTCAACCTAGCTTTTCTTGCTGCGTCTTAAGCAGAGTCCAAGTTAGAAACCAGAAAGTTGGAACCTCTCTGAGGCACAGGGTATCCCAGCAGTAGTCACCCTCTATTCCCTGTAGTCACCCTCTATTCCCTTAATCGATGTGCCAACTTTGCCAAGTTCACTGAAGCACAACATCGGATCTGCTGACGCAATCTATCGAGCGAAACATTGCTAGTATTTCTGAGCGGAATGAGGCGGCTTCTGATTTCCCAAACTCAGCAGGATATCTTGCCACTGGAAGTTGAAGTCGCTGCCTGGCCCTTTTTGTCAACGTAGGTCACGAGATGGGACCGCGATGACAGCACTGCCTCCGTCTTATCAAAGAAGATAACCTGGGCGAGCAATTAAGTGGCAAGTGAAAGGACGGAGATCGGAGCCATGGAGCAGGGGGCTTGCACTGCTTAGTCGGCGACCTGAACAGTCTTGTTACTGAGCTGGAACATGATGGCGTGCTTGTTGCGAGTCCACTTCTTGACCTCGCCAGTTGGCTGGGTCTCGGTGAGATAGATTGATCACTTGGACGACTTCGGATCTTCCAAGGATTGATTAGAACAAATGGGTGCTGTTCGTATGTCCAACAGGAAACAGGCTAGGCTGGCACAGCCAATGAGATCATGGGTGTAAACAACATGTCCTTTGCCTGACTACTCCTTGTACTGAAACAAATGGAAACGGCTATCACTGGGATTCCTATGGTCGTTTTGGCAAATACCGCATGGATTGGAAGTAGCAGCAGCAGTAGTAGTAGGAGTAGTAGTAGTAGTAGTCGTAGTAGTCGTAGCATGCAGTGGTAATTGTTGTTGCGGTAACCGTTGTTGTGTTGCTAGTAGTAGCAGTAGTAGAAGAAAAAATAGTAGTCGCGCTGCTGGAGTGGCTTTCGAACAGACTCTGGGCGCAACTTCGGTGCTAAAGGTCCCGACCGGGCTCCTTTTCGAACATACAGGGATTGCGCCTTTCGCTGAGCCATGTGCCTCCCAGTTTCATTCCAGGTGCCATTCCGATCTGCCAGGTCCCAATGCCTGGGCCCAGTTACTGTCACGGCATTGCTTTCTGGGCAAGCGGTAGGGTTTCCACCTTCCGCTCGGTGGGGAGAGTCACTTCAGAGTGCTGGGTCATGCTGGGTCAGTCTGTCTTGCCGCGACGGCGTCGCGTCCTCCTGCTGTGTAGGTCGGCTCAGGGCACCTAGCTCCAGGCTTCAGCTCAGGCGAAGCTGAAGTGACGCACGTGGAGCCGTACCAAAGTGGAAGCCACCGAAGGGTTGAGAACTTCAATGCTGACCAGCAAGTCACTCTTTGGCACTTGTTTAACCACCCAGTGCTCCACGAAAGGATCCCGACATTGCGTCTTTGTTGTCCAACGCGGCAGGAGGCTGTGCCGCGCCACATGGCGGTTTGTCAGGCTGTGCCTGCAACTGTCGCCTTGCCTGAGGTGGGCAATTGCTCATTCGCCTCAGCAATAATAGAGCGAGGACCTGTCCTCCTCGGTCAATTTGCCTCTCCGCGACTGTGTTGCTTCTTTGCGGCTTCGCTGTGCTAGAGCCTCCAGTCGGCAAAAGAGTGTCATTCATGTCCGTAAGCATCAGCGCCACCCGCTATTTCGCCGCAACAGCGAGCTGGTACGGCTCCACGTCACATATGGGTACAGTCGCAAAGCGGACGCGCTTGCTGTGCCATGGGTGGCGGGCTTGGGCTACGGTCCTCCCAGTTGTGTTCGTTACTGTCCTGCTCCCGACGAGGTCAGGCAGTGCTAGGAGTGACGGCTTATGTGCTTTGGTCAACGAGCAGCCATCCTTACGGCCCATCGCTGGCAGTCCGGAGTAACCTTGTGTGGGACGCCACTAGACGGGAACTCTGGAGACGGCTCTTCTAAGTACGACCCACCGGCTGCCAGTTCGTTAGTATTGGATGCGACTGACTCACAAGGACTCACAGGGTGACGGAGGTTGCGAAGACAGTCAAGTGACTTGTCCAGTGAAGCAACCACTCAAGCCATAGGCAGCTCTTTTCCAAGGGGCTGATTGGCCTTGGAGATCAGGATTCGTTCTCTTCTTATCCTTGTTTTTTGCGGCTTCTGTGTTTCGTTTTACTTCACGGTTGGTGGCCAGCACGAGGCCTCGGAACAAAACATGCCACTGGCGTTGCTCCAAAAACGGATGAAGGAGGTACCTGCGATATTCGCATCGGCAGTCCCCTCGTGCCGCCTGCCACAGCCTGTGTTCATGATTGTGTCAGATCTCAGGCCGCTTAGCCTCTGTTGAAAGGCCGGCAGCGGCAGCATCAGGAGGAGGAGAGTAATAGGGGTAGTAGTAGTAGTAGTAGTAGTAGTAGTAGTAGTAGTAGTAGTAGTAGTAGTAGTAGTAGTAGTAGTAGTAGTAGTAGTGGTAGTCAGTAGTAGTCAGTAGTAGTAGTAGTAGTAGTAGTAGTAGCAGTAGTAGTAGTAGTAGTAGCAGTAGCAGTAGTAGTAGTAGTAGCCGCCACAAGTGCTCAAGCGGCCGCGCTGAATGAGAGGTTTCGAACAGGCTTGGGGCGCAACTGCTGTGCCAGAGGTTCCAACCGGGCCCTTTTCTGAACAGTAAAGGTTTGTGCCTCCTTCTACGCCATGGTCCTCTCCCTTTTCTCACAGGAGCTGCTTTGAGCCGCCAGGTCCCAATTCCTGGGCCCAGACTCTGTTTAAAACATTGCAACACTGGGTAGGCGGTAGGGTTTCCACTTCCGCGCAGTGGAGGGAGTCATTAGGCTTCTGTCTCTTGACGAAATTAGCGGATGGCGCAACTACCAGTGCACTCACAAAACTTTGCATCTCTTCGCAAGAATTCGTTCAAGACAGCATGTAGACGGACAATCAGAAGTGACGGACCCGTACCATACCGCGGACAGGTTCTGACACCGACCCTAGTCAACCAGTTGGGGGTGCGGCCCCCACCGACTCGAAGAGAGCTTCAGTCACAGACTGCTGACTCCCCTGCACATGGCACAGCCTCCCGCAGGGCAGGACGACTAGCAAGATCCATTCGGGTAGTCTCTTGGAACGCGGGGCACCTAGGTCAACAGCAATGGGGAGAACTAAAAACGTGGCTGGCAGCTGAAGCCTCCCACCACTGCGACGTCCTTATCCTGCAGGAGACGCACTGGACGGAGACTAGCGAGTTCAGTGTTTCAGGTTGGCATTGCATCTCTTCGGCCTCGGAGTCTGCCAAACGTAGCACCCAGCAGAAGCAGGGCGCGAAGCGCAAGACTAGGCAGGAACCGAAAGCGGCTCCATCCACGACCCGGGCGGATGGCGTCATGATTCTCTTCTCACCCAAGTTTACAGCCAAGAGCCTTCGCTGGAAGGAGTGGAGTCCAGGCAGGGTCCTTGAAGCTCGTGCAGACATGGCAGGTACTAGGCTGGTCATTGTGGCTGTGTATCAACATGCTTGGTCCTCGGCCAAGTCCATCCAGTCTAACAAGGACGACCGTGCTCATGTACTATCAGTCATGTCTAAGGTGGTCAAGCAGGTGCCCAAGCGGGATTCTCTAGTCGTGGCAGGCGACTTTAATACCTCCCTGCGCTCGTGTCCTCCATTGGTGGGTACACACGTGAAGCAGCCCACGGAGGATCGTCCTGACGAATCCCACTTGTCCAACCTGCTGCTAAGGTTGCGATTGGTGGCCCTTAATACCTGGCACTGTGACAACATTGCCACCTTTGCTCAAGGTGGCGTGGAGTCGCAAATCGATTTTGTCCTTACTAAGGAATCCACTGCAGGAGGCAAGGCCAAAAGGTCAGCCCCTTGGACGGACTGCCCGTTGGGTAGCTGGAAGAAGGGAGGGCACTACCCAATTAAGGCCGAAATCCCCCTCCAGCACCACTGGTTACTCCCACCGCACAAGGGAAGCACACGCCGTTATGATTCCCTAGCTCTTCAGGCCGCAGTCCGTGAGGAGGACGACACAGCCAAGGCACTGCATAGTTGGGTGAAATCCAGAATGGAGTCCTGTCAGGACCCTTCAGATTGGAATGCACTGCTGCTGGAGGGTGCAGAACGTTTCTTCCCCAAGCTCCCCAAAAGACGACTGATCCCGCTTGAATCCGAGACTCGACGTATGTGGAGGGCCAGGACCCTTTGCAGGGCAGACAACACAGCTCCCTCAGCACAGCTGATCGAGCCTCATCAACCAATGGCACAGCCTCCTGGGTTGAACACACTCCCCAAACCGGAAACTGAGGTGGAGCTGGCGCAAGTTGCGCACAGACAAGCTGTGAAGCAAGCAAAAAAGGACAGAATAGCGGGTTTCATAGCTGAAGTTGACGCCAGCATAGCGGAGGGCGACCAACATATTTCGTTTCAAACCCTTAAAAAGCTGCAGCCTTGGCAGCCGGCGCGTCGGGCTCAGCTCAAGGACAGCACAGGACATCTTCTAGGCCCAGCGCAGGAGCTTGCGGCACTCAGGGAGTACGCGAACCAGGTTTTCGCGGCTCACCCCCCGCTGAGGCCAATGACTGGAGCTTTTCCGGTTTTGGAGTCATCCAAATTAGCCGCTCACATTCATTCCATCAAGCCTAATAAAGCTGTGCCTGACGGAGCTGCACCTGCTGCCATTTGGAGACTTTGCAGTGACGTCATTGCACCGGTCCTTTCCCGACATGTGGCTGCTAAACAAGTAGAGGATGGACTAGAATCTGATCTCATCGACGCAGATCTGTGTCTAATCCCCAAACCGGGCAAGCCTTCGGACAAGCCAGCAAACTTGCGTCCTTTGGGCATTTTGAGACCGGATGCTAAAGGACTGGCTGGAGCGGCAAGAGAGGCGCTACAACCCCTGACCCTCTCGTTCCTAAAACATATGCCACAGTTTGCCTACCTTCCTGGTCGTGGGCTTTCAGATGCGCTGGAAAGAGTCGTGTGCCATCTGCGGGAGGCTCGGTCTTTGTTGGAGCAGGCTCATCCTACGAGACATGCTATACAGCAAGGCACACAGGTGCCATCTCTAGTAGGCGGTCTGACCTTTGCTTTAGACCTAAGCCAGGCGTTTGACACAGTCTCTCGCCAAGAGATTATCGGTCTCCTTCAGCGCGAGGGGGCCGATCAGGACACAGTCCACCTCGGTCAAGCTCTCCATGACGGATCCAGATACGTCTTACATGCCCAAGGCGATTCCACTTCTATCGAAACCACAGCAGGCATTAAACAAGGATGTAAGCTCGCTCCCACCCTATTCTCGTTCCTCACAGGTGACCTCTTCCGGTCTCTGGTTGATCTGTTCGGTGCTGAACAGGTTCTGAAGTTTTTAACGGGCTACGCCGATGACCTGACGCTTCATAGGACTATTCGTTCTGAGAAGGACCTCAAGGCCATCCATGCACTTATAGCTGCCCCGTTGGAGGAGGTCCGCAAACATCGACTCAGAGTCAACATCGGCAAGTGCGTCATTTTGGTAAAGCTGGCAGGTAGAGAAGCACAAAATGTGATGAACAAACACAGCTGCTGGATTACCAACCCCAAAGGAGAGCCAGTCAGAGGGTGGCGCATCGGGCCCAACAAGTCGTTCCCTGCCTTCCAGTGGGTCTCCTGAAGCAAGTACTTAGGAGTTATGATCTCCTACAACCACTTCGAGTTGCAGACCCTGCATTTTCGGATGGGGGAGGCGAAGCAAAAGTTGCATCAAGTTCGCCAATTCGTCTACAACCGCAGGTATGCAAGTACCATGTCGCGCCTTAAGGTGTGGCAGAGTACTGTCCTGGGCACCTTGACGACTGGCCTATCTGACGTCGGTTTAAGCGAAGAGTCGGCCAAACAGCTTCGCAGCTGGCACGCCTACAAGGTACGATCGGCGCTGAACCTGCCGGCTCACACCACTCGGATCACCACTAAGGATCTTTTCCAGCTCTACAACATCCAGGACCCTGTCCACGCAATGCAGTCCAAACTAAGGAAGCGGCTTCGCAAACTGGAGCGACGAGCAGTGCAAAGCCCGGACATCACGACAGACCCCTCGGTTCTGCAGGTTATCCGAGATAAGCTGTTGGTCCTGTCACAACTCCCTGAGCCCGAGGAACATCCGGTAACCTCATACGAGTGCACGCTCTGCGCGGCTTCATTTCAGACGTCAAATGGACTACATTTGCATAAGTCGAGGGTTCATCCGGCGAGCATTGACCGCTTTGTGCCTTCAAGCTTCGATAGAAAGCTCCACGCTGTGGATGGGATGCCGCAATGTGCGGCATGTAGGCGTAAATTCCATCAATGGAAAGGCCTACGTGACCACTTGCTTTCGGGGGCATGTCCGGAACCTCAGAAGCTCCGTTCACTAAAAGAAGCAGACAAACAGTCCAACCATCCCGATATTAGGACTCTCTTCCAGCTGAGACAGGACATTGCTCTGCTCCCACAACACCGCATCGCGGAGCTCTCGAGGACTGCGGATTCCAAGGTCCTTAATCATCGGTGCTTAACGTGTGACTTCTGGACTTTTGACCACACCAAAGTCAAGTCGCACTTTCGTCAGGCGCATCCTAAGGACTGGTCACGCCTACACAGGCGGGCTGTTAATATCTGTCAGGGCTACTCGCCCCAGTTAGCCAAGGGCCACTCATGTCCCTTCTGTGGCTACAAGGTCTATGACCGCAGACTGCATCCGGAGCAGTGTCCGGTGCTCTATCAGGTAAGCACGCAGTGGCTGCGAGGGCAGCCTGACGCGGACGTCGATCCCGTCGCCCCGCCTCCCAAGCCTCAGACAAAGTCGTTGGCCAGCTTTTTTAGACCTAGGTCGAATGGCACAGCCTCCAACTCGTCGAGCACAGCTCGTCATCCTACAACAGACTCGATCCAGGAGTCTGTGGCGCAGGCCCCCAGGAACACAGAGCCACAGCCTACAGGCTTACACAAACGCGTACTGTCTAACACGGCAAACTCCTGCTACGCTAACGCTCTCTTCCAGGCCTTGCATCAAGTATCGAGCTTTGGGTATGATCTGGGTGCTTTTCAATCTGTCTTAACCCATCTCGGGGATGAGAGTGCCCCTAGACTTCTGAACTTGTTCGGCCTGTTTGAATTTCGCCATGCCATCGCCGGTTGGCGACTAGATGGCAGGCAACACGATGTCTCAGAATTTCTTCACCATCTGCAGCAAAAGCCCATGGGATCCCTTCAGCACACTCAGTGGCAGGGTCGTACTGGGGGAATCGTTGAGGAGTCGGATGTGGGAGTCAGTCCTCTTCTCCTTCCCCTTCCGACGGGACCTCTGTCTCTCCAAGCCTGCCTAAGATTCTGGGAATCGCAAACTTTTAGTCGAGCGCTGGTATGGGCCCCAGAACTCCTAGCTGTTGTGATTTGCAGATGGCAAGACGGTGTCAAGAATACCCAGCCGTGCGCCTGGACCGGCCGTGCCATGGTGTCCGTGTGGACATCCAGCGAGCACACTGCCCAACGATCCTACCAAGTCCTGGCAGGAGTTGCCCACTTTGGGGACTCCCTAGCGTCCGGGCACTACCGAGCCTTCTGGCCAGAGGACCCCGCGGATGCGAGATCTCAGGTGTGGATTTGCGACGACTACAAGCTTCCGGAGAGGGCCTCAGCGGCCTTGGTTCAATCACTTTCCCGAAACGTCTACATGCTTTTCTTGCAACGAACTCGTTAGCATCATCGCTTAAGGCGATGCATGCCGGCCCAACCTCGGCCCTCAGGGCTAAGCAGGGCGCCCGTGCGTGAGAAGCCCGTCGTCAATTTCATGTTGACGCAGGCCGCCTCACGTCAAGGCCAAGTGTGTCATGAGCGCACGCGGACATGCACACTCTGTAATTTCCTTACTCTCAATCAGCTCTTTTTATTTAGTCAGCTTCCCCCCAGCTCCCTTTGGCCGTCATGACTGCCTCGCCTGCTACTGCCACGAGCCCGGAGCACAAGCATCTGTCGCAGCCGGGTTGAAATGACAACAGAAGGCAAAAGTTGCCATCGTTGTCAACCCTTCCGCCTCAAGCTTCGCGATGCTCTCATCCGACACCCCAGTGTCTTTGGCTCGCGCTTTGAAGGCTGCCGCGCTCTCCCCAAAGGACATGGCTCCTAGTGCTAGGTTCACTCAAGATCAGTCTAGGGCCCAGCACGCCTTGCAATCACTTTTAGCGTCGGCGAGAATGCCGCTCCCTAGTGCGCCACTTTTTAGTCCAGCTTAGTGCTGAATTGCTCTTGCCCCAATATGGGCGCTTCGGCTAAGCACCCATTTTAGTACGGGAGCAATTAGTAAATGTCACAGACTCCTCAAATCCCGTATGGCACAGCCTCTGGGAATTCGGTGCTCTTCCGACGCTTTTGCAAATCTCTTCGGGAGCTGTAGAGCAGCGCGCTAGCCACGGCAAAATGCAGGACACTGCACTTCGCCTGAGCCGATATGGTCAATCAGCTGTCGGCTGTTTGACTCACTCAGCTCTACAGGAAACCTACCCAGAATAACGGAAGCAGTCCGAGGAAAGCCAAGAGCATGAGCGTCGCTTATTGGGGGGTAGTCACGACAAGCACTCCGAGTCGTATGTAGGTTTACGCACATGTGACCCTTACGGCCTTCTGTCTCCAGCATGAGTAATCCGTGTGGGACGCCACAAGACGGATACTCTAGGCGCCGGCTTCGCCCGAAGTACGACCTAATTGCTGGGACAGGTGCACAGACGGACGCGTCTGTTCACAACAAGGTGGCGGAGGAGGAAGCCATAGATGTACAGTCTTACTCAACTGAGCAGTTTGAGAGGAATAAGAGCGATGAATGCTAGCAGATAACCAGTTTCACGAGTGCACGGGACCAAAGGCGCCCGCAAAGCGCAGAGCACGCTCGCGCAGCGTTCAATTTGAAAAATAGTAGTAGTAGTAGTAGTAGTAGTAGTAGTAGTAGTAGTAGTAGTAGTAGTAGTAGTAGTAGTAGTAGTAGTCAGTAGTAGCAGTAGTAGTAGTAGTAGCCGTAGTCGTAGTCGTAGTCGTAGTCGTAGTGGTAGTCGTAGTTGTTGTTGTTGTGGTCGTCGTCGTGACCGGTGTTGAGTGGTAGTAGTCGTAGTCGTAGTCGTAGTCGTAGTAGTAGTAGTAGTAGTAGTAGTAGTAGTAGTAGTAGTAGTAGTAGCACTCATTCATTCAGACGCTCACGCGGGTAGTCCATGGTAGTCCCGCACGTTGGCGCGCATCAGACAACTCATTCATGAACGCCCAGCTACAGTATTGAGCAAGTTGATCATACCCGAAACCAGACAGACCAGGCTACGCCTAAAGAAAAGCAAACGAAGTTAAACACCGGCGCAATAGCTGGCCAGTCTTGCCTCGCAGCAATCTGCCAAAGGCTCGGCAAGACTTGCTGCACACGGCGGTCCGTGGACGCAGCCCGTGCGGAGCGCTTAGAACATCTTAAAACTGCACCTTGCGCCCCGGTCCGAGGACTCAGCACGCGCAGATGTTCGCAAAGCAGAGCTTTAGGAGTATCACTCACTCACAGAACTTGCGGGCTTTGCTCGGCTGCTGTGCGATGTTCGTAAGCAGAATCAAACAACAAACTCAACAAGCCAGGAAGGCTGGATCTACGAAGGGAAGCTCCCGTTGCAACAGAGGGCAATTTTCCCATGCGGCAGCGGCAGCCTCCCACATGAACAAGGGACTCCCGTGTGGAGAGCTGGCGTCCGCCAGGTTAGGAGGCTACCTCACCAGCCGGGGGTCCAGGACGTGCCCTAAGGACCAATTGCTGCTTCTCTAAGAAAACAAGCACATCAGCGCTATGGCATGGCCTCACCCGACGGACGGGACTGCTAGGCAAATTGGCAAGTAGACAGCATGTCCGGCCTTATCCGACGTACGGGACTGCTGGGCCTTGCAGACAACAGCCTTACCCGACGAAAGGGACTATTGGCCTGATCCAGACGTGTAGCTGCAGGTTGAAGCCCATGGAATCCACAGTGTGCACTCACAGATCTGGCAGGTCCGGCCTCACCCGACATACAACAGCACAAGGCCTTACAGAGGAAAGAAGCCTTACCGCTTTACCTGACAAGCGGGATTACGAGGATGATTCATTGCTGTTGCATTCCGTTGTGACAAAGTGGGCCCAAAGGCCTGGAAGCCGTGCAATCGCAGTCTGGCAGCGGGCTAAGACCCCTGCACTGATTGCCCATCCTCTGGCTCGCCATTGTGTCAGAAGAAAATACTAACTGAACAAAAAAGCTCGTTGTGAGTCAAAGGGGCAAACAAATCTCCAAATGGGTGGCGCGCATGGAAGTGTTGCACTGTAACGAGACCGCATCCCTCAGAACAAAGCTTCGACGTGCAAGTGCTGGCAGCATAGAAACCGAAGTTGTGTTGTTGTTGTTGTCGTTGGTTGGACTTCGAACTTCACTGCTTGACCCAAAAACTTAGCAAGGTGGGACCACGGCAACGCTGGCTTTCCCAGGCTCTGAGAATAGAAGGTAGAATTAAACAAACATCCCCTTGTTGATCTTGGCAAGCATCTGCGACCATCCCAAGCTGGTAGGAGGAAGCGAGCAAAGTTCCGGGTGGTCTGTGAGCAATACCGAACTAAGTATAAAGCATTGGCCAGTGCCATCCGATTTCAGCTTTCCGAAGACCTGGGAGGCATTGCAGGGATCTGCCGCTCGCGCAACAGGGACTTAGAAGCCTTTTCCAGTCACTTGGCATGGTGGGGCTGCATCGGCGGAGAGCATCTGTAGACATGCTGAAAAACGTAATAGAAACCAAAGACCTGCCTTGCAAACACAGCCCTGTGCCGCCTGAAATGCAAGCAAATCAGACTCCCCCGTCAACGGAAAGAACGGGAACCCTCGCGCGTAGGAGCAGAACGAAGTTGCTTAGCAAGTTGTTGTCCGCCCCCGGATTCGGGACCGGGCCAGCTCCTGTTCGCAACGCCTGCAAAGTCGCGTGCTTGTAAACACCACAAGTAGGATGAAAGCTTAACTGGAGGCTGCCTCACAGAAGCTGAAAGAACGGTACCATGCACTGCCTGAACTAAGTAAATGCGTGGTTGGGGGGGCCCGGGAACTGTTGGTTACTCGCAGGTTGGGCCCTCCACAAGCTGTCCTGTGGTGATTCGACGGCTACAATTCGCGGGCCGCTTCAGCTGGTAGTGCTTTAGTAGTAGTAGCAGTAGCAGAAGTGGTAGTAGTAGAAGTAGTAGTAGTAGTAGTAGCAGCTGTAGCAGGTCGCCGGAAGCATTCCCAAGTGTTGCTAATCAACATATGCTACAGGCTGCTGTTTTTGTCTGTACCAACAACAACAATCACAACAATCAACAGCAATTTCCAGTTGGACGCTGCGCGAGCAGACTCCGCGCATGGCGGGCGTATTACCGCACCTAACGCTCACCAACAGTCACCAACAGTCACCAACAACAGCAACAACTGCAACAGCAACAGCATCAACAGCAACAACAACTACTGCTACTACTACTACTACTACTACTACTACTACCTACTACTACTACTACTACTGCTACTACTACTACTACTAGCAGCACCACCACCACGACTACTACGACGACGATAGTACTACTACTACTACTACTACTACTACTACTACTACTACTACTACTACTACTACTACTACTAAGGGTCTCGGCTTGAATTCAGCTGGTCGGTAGTGCCCCCGCTACAATGTGTTTCCGGTGGCTTCTCTCTGCCTGTGCTTTCTGCATACTTTGCGCCAGCTCTACCATCAACGTTGACGATTCTTTCAGGCTGCGCTGGTCCCAAGTCCAGCGGCGGGAAATGTCTACTTTTTCATCAATCGTTACTGACAGTCCTGCAGACCCGAGGGTTGCGTGTGTTACCATACCGCACGCTGAAGCTGCTACTGCGGCGAAAACACATGGGATGGACACCTCTACTTTTTCTTGGATGCGTAAACGTGCTTTTCGCAGAGCCAGAAGTCGTGCAGCTCGCAACCCAGCGGGAGGCACATTTTATCGTGGCAGGTGGTGCACTGCTGCTGATCTGCAAGGTAGACGAGCAGGACAACCATCTGTTCAAGCGGCCCAAGGTCCGGCTCCACAAACAGCGCGCTCTGTCATGGGCCCCCGACACAAACAGCGATTGAGGGTCATGACCTATAATATAGGCGGCTGCTCTTCCGATCTTTATGACACGCTCTGCTTGTATCTGAAGAACAACACAGATATTGATGTACTCTTCCTGCAAGAACTACACCATGGATTGGGCCGTGATGAAGCCACCTGGGTTATTCCTGGTTGGATGTTCATTGTTGCCCCAGACCCACAACAACGCTACAGTGGCGTAGGAATGGTCATCTCCAGGCGCATTGCTAGTCCAGAGACTGTCTCTTTCTGCGCATGGGTCCCGGGACGCGTGCTGCAAGTCAGATGCCAATGCGCGCATGCCACGATGGACCTATTTGCTGTATACCAGACAGTGCAGAAGGACTCGGCTGTTCCTGCCGGAGACTCACAACGCGTCCAGCTGTGGCACATGCTGGGCAGAGCCCTGCAGAGTGTGCCTCAGCGTAATCTTATCGTTCTCGGAGGAGATCTGAACGCAACGACTGCACCGATCCCTGGCTTGGTTGGTAAAGGTGTTCTTGCTTCTAGGAGTCGCAAGCCTGAAGCTGAGTTACAATCCTGTCTGGAAGCCTGCAATCTCTGTTTGCTTAACACTTGGGGATCTTGTAGGGCTAGTAGGTGTGGTACTTTTCGGAACGGGGATACTATTACACAGATCGATTTTCTTGCGACTAGACGGTCTGCTGCTGATAGCCTGGCCCGGAAAGCTGGTCCTGTTGTTTTGGATCTCTCGCCGGCCAGAGAGGGGCCAAAGCATTGGCCAGTGCGAGCCTCTGTTCCATTTGTCGCCGGCTGGGTGACAAACTCTGCACGGCCGGCTAGGGCGACACCGCCGCGGTACTCGCGGGAGCATCTCGCAGCCTGTATTCAACAGGACACTAATCATGCCAGAGCCTTTAAGACTGAAGTGTTGCAAGTGGTTGCGTCAGCTACTGGGTCTAAGTCCATTGCTGGCCTCAATGCTGCCCTCCTTCCCATTTGTGTACGCTACTTCCCTGCACAACGCAGTCACAGACAGCGGCCGGGAGATGCGCCAGCGGTTGTACAATGCATCAGGCACATGTGGCGCATGCATGCACAGTTGCGCGTCCGGCGCAGAGGGACTGCACGGCAGCGGATTTTCGCTGCATGGCTTAGCTACTTTAGGTTCAAACAGGCTTCCAGGGCGGTTCGGCGGGAAGGCAAGGTGGCTAGGAGACGTTGGCTTGAGGAACAAATTGCCGAAGCGGACGCGGCTGCTGATAAGGGTGACATGCGTACTGTCTACAAGATAGTGCAGTCCCTTGCCCCCAAGCGGAAACGGGATGCGGTTCGTATCCGAGGGCCACAAGGTCAGCTCTTGGATCAGCAGGAACAATTCCAGGCCATCTTTGACTACTTTAGTAGTGCCTTCAGTAGCAAAGAAGAATTCTCCCATTCCACTCAGTATCTTGATCCGGAGTTCTCACAGCTCGAGGTTAAGGATGCCATCTGTAGAATGCGCAACCAAAAGGCGGTCCCTGCGCTTAGTCCGGCCGCAGAGGTCTGGAAGTGCTGCCCAGATGCGTTTGCCACCTTTTTCTTGCAACAGTTCCAAGACAGTCGTCGACAGCAACAGCCCCTGCCACCCCAGATGAGCGATTGCACATTGACCCTACTCCCGAAACCCCATAAACCCAGTCGTCTCCCTTCTGACCTTCGACCCTTAGGACTCCAAGACCCCGCGTCGAAGGTGTTGGCGAGCCTGATCAAAACGCGGCTACTAGAGCAGGTTCGTCCATGGCTGCTCACGAAGCCTCAATTCGCCTATTGCGAGGGCAGAGCTCTGGATGAGGCGGTTGCTAGGGTTTTTCAACACTGTCGAGTCATCAGACAACGACTCAAGGACGGTGCCGATAGCGTGCACGCCCGCCGAGCGGGGGTTAAATCGACTAAGTGCATAGGTGGGCTAATGATTAGTCTTGATCTTAGTCGTGCTTTTGACACTGTCACACGAGCAGCTCTGTCCCAGGCAATGGAAGCGGCAGGAGTCAGCCCTGACTTGCGTGAATTAGTGCTTGATCTCCACGAGCAATGCCACTACTCCGTTCGTCACGGCCGTGCTGAGGGCCGTTTCAGAATGGAATGTGGGGTGAGACAAGGGTGTGTCCTTTCACCTTTATTGTACTCCATATTCACTTGCTGGTGGTTTGACATGTTAGTAGAGCGCACTAGCAGGTCCTGGGCAGAGGAGTTTGTCACAATGTATGCGGATGACACGTTGCAACAATGGGCCATTTCTTGTGTCGCTGACCTACATGAAGCTGGACGGTTCGTGCGTGCCACTTTTGCGTTGCTTGCGGAGGTAGGAATGACTGTAAATGCTGCAAAGTCTAGAGCTGTGATCCGTTTGCAGGGCTCCGAAGCCAAGCGTTGGTTGCGTGCACATGTACAACGCACGCCGCGCGGGCCTGTGTTGTGTTTCGGCACTCCTACGCAGCCTCTGAACATTCCACGTGTTCACAGCCTGACATATCTAGGAGTTGAGGCCTCTTTCACGAGTTTCGAAATGCAGACCTGTGCGCTCCGACAGCGCATGAGCATCCAGGTGAGACACCGCCTTACCAAGCTACTGCACTCTTCCAAACTTCGCTTGTGTCATAGGGTGGCGCTCTACAGGGCCTGCGTCCGTAGCTCACAGCTGTTCAGTCAACACGCGGTGGGTCTTACCCGGGCTGTCATGCGTCGCCTGGAATCTGCAGATGCTAGAGCACTGCGTGCGGTTGCCCGCAGCCCGGCACACCTCCTGCATGAGAGCAGCCAGGCACTGCGACGTCGGTTGGGGATCTGCTCACCGAAGGAAGCACTAAGCCGGCTTCTTCGGAGTCGGGTTAGACGCTGTCCTGATGAGCATAGCTGTCGTATCTTTAGGGACATCCAGGCTGGTCTTGAATATAATGATGCCTGTGACGAGTGTGTGCCTGCTGGCGTCAGCCTGCTGGCGGTCGAAGCGGACTGCGATATCTTTTGCCCAGAATGTGGGCAACAGTTCGGGCACATGCGACATCTTTTGTCGCACATTGGCCGCAAACACCCTGAGCTTGCCCGTAACCCCGACCTCAATCACCTCGCCATGCCGTATGCGACTCACCTCCTAGATGGCATGCCCACATGTCGACACTGCCTTCGCCAGTTCAAACGGCATGAAGCACTTAAGAAGCACCTACGTAGAGCCTGTCCTGTCTTGTATGGCCATAGAGCACGTGCAGTCGATACAGCTCCCGGCGGGAAGGTACCGCCGGCGAGTGGAGAGCCCTCACAGGGACCCACGGGTCGGACTCTCCCTGCTGCTGATGTGCCCGAGCCACTTTTTCAGGATCTTGAATTTCGCAGGTTGCTTCGACAAAACTGGAAAAGACCACTCCAGCATCCTTGCTTTGTTAGCAGCTTGCGTCAGTACTGCGTGTTCTGCAGACAGTGGATATCCATGCTTGGTCCCGGAGCTAAGCAACACATCCGCCTTGCGCACCCGCAATATTGGCTGCATAAGCAAGCGGCAGCTGCTCGGTGCACAACCCTTGGGCTCATCTGCCGCTCTCCTTGCGCTTACTGCTCGCAGACAGTCAAGGACCCTAGGGCACACGTTCCTCGCTGCAGTGCAGTGTTTCAGGCCTCCATTGCAGGCATTGTTCTCTGTCAGGATCATGACGGATACCCAGACCGAGGAGGACCAGGCGATGCAGTCTCGCAGGGAGTTCTCGGAAGTCTTTGGAGGGCTGCCTCCGGGGACCACCCCACCCAAGCGGGGGGCGGCGACCGAGCAGCCGGAGCCGCACAAGCACTACAAACCGGGATCCAAAGGACACCCGGCGGGCAAGGGCAACGAGAGCGGATGGCGACAATGGCCACAGAATCGGCAATGGGAGTCGGACGAGGCGCTCCCGGATGCGGGTACGCAGGCGTTGCTGCGGACGATGACGAAGCTGCTACTACGCCACGAGGCGGAGCTGGGGCGCATTCGCACTTCCACGACGTGGATGGCCTTCATCGATACCCAGGAGGAAGCCGCGCTCCCGACGCTGAGACGCACTGCCGCCAACTGGCAGGCCAAGTTCGAGGCGAAGCAGGTGGACACCAGTCTGAAGGTCTTCATGTTCATGGCCATGGTCAAGGAGATGGGTCGCCGGCTCGAAGACATCACTCAAAACGAGGAGCAGTTGACTCGGGCAACCAATGTGGGGTGGATGGAAGCGGGCGCGACTGCGGGAGCTCCCAACTGGATTTACCAGCAGTGGAACCCACACCTGCGCACAGTGGAGCGTGCGGACCGGCCGCCGCTCGGCCACCAGGAGGCTCTACAGCACCTGAACACCCTGCTGAAACTCGGCGCGCACCCGGGAGTCGTGACGGCTTTCAAGGCGATGCGCGATCTGGAGGCCCAACACACCTCCGAGGTCGTACCGTTTATGATCTGCTTAAGCTTGCGCGGTCGGCAGGCGGATCAGTGTCACGAGGCCTTGGCAGCGCTGGAGGGCAATGCTTGCCTGAAGCTCTCAGGGGTCCGGCTCCGTCCGGACCGGGGACAGAAGGCCCAGATGGTCAAGGACCTGGAGCAGCAATATCTGGCCCTGCCATACACGGACTGGACAGCCCGTGCGACCACATGGGCTCGGAAAGAGCGCTCCGGGAAGACCGACTGGAAGTAGGCGCAGCGGCGGGGCATGTTGTGGCGGCTAGTGCTCAAGACCCACCTGCGTTACCTAATGCCAGGTTGCAGAATCGTAGCAATATCTGCTACCTCAACTCTGCTGCACAGGCTCTTGCCTGGCTTGGCAGCCTCACCGCTGAGCCTGCATTGTGTCACGGCAGAGCGCGGACTGCGCTACAGATCGTACTGTCCCCAGATCGGTCTTACTTGCCGGAATGCTTGCCATGGGCACAGTTCCTTCGCGGGTGGAGTGGATTGCACAGACAGCAGGACGTTTGTGAGTTTATCAGTCATTTCTTGGCGCGTGCTGACCCTGCTGCATTTAGTGGGCGGTGGGAAGCCAGGCTGAGTCTCCCCCATGTCTGTGTGGAATCAGGTTCTTTGCTGACGCCACTCCCGGTTGAGGTTGCAGGCAGGACCCTGTCTGCTATCATACAGCGGTGGCACCGACAACATGCCATGTTTGCTATTGCTTCGTCTGCTGGGGTCATACTCCTGCAATTAAAACGATATACTGTGATAGCTGGCACCACCCGTAAACTCACGACCCCCGTTGCCTGCAGGCCTGGCGAAATCGTGAGAGTGCCACACTTTCGGGGCTCACAAGGCCTTGAGGTTGCAATGCTGCCGTACAGAGTGGCCTTTGTGATCTTTCACGTTGGAGCGGCAACCAGTACTGGGCATTATCAAACGGCCCTCTGTAGATGTTGCAGTGCTGCCTCAAGTGTAGGGGATGGGGCTTCTGCGGCTTGGGCATTTTACATCTGTAATGATCGACAGCGGCCTAGGCCTGCACAAGCAAGGGATCAAGCCATTATTGATCGCAATGCCTATGTTATCGGGTTGATTAGGTCCTCTAGTCCCGACCCTGACCCTCCGCCACTCTAACATGTGATCCCTGTAGCCCTCGGCTGCTGTCCCCAATGCCGCAGAGTACAGGGGAGTGCTGCTGCCGAGACATGCGACAGGCGCTGCATAAATTCCAGTGCGATATGCATCCTATGTACAGTAGTTAATGCACCTGCTTTTCGAAGAAAGTCCCTCTGATCGCTGATCGTTGCTCGTCCAGTGCATAGCCTGGCTCCAGCTCACCCCCCCCCCCCCCCAGTAGCCCGGTGCGTTCCTTTGCACATCGTTGTCGTGAGCCCAGATCCTTTGCAACAGCCTGTGCTGCACATCGGGCACAGCATTGTGGCAGTCCATGCTCCCATGTAGGGACTTACTGCACGGGTTCATGTACAAATGTGTCTTGCATCTTCTGCTCACCGCTGGCGGGCTTCAGCTTGCGTGCAGGTCCATCACCCGGACAGTTCGTTGCCATGATACATGAGGTCGATCTACCACCGGCGGTGTACGCGGACATGCTGGAGGGATGTTTGCTGCATGAAGCCCTTCATAGGCTTATGCGTGAGACTCCGGAACGTGCAGAGCGTGCAGAGCGTGCTGTGCCGAGCATCGCCAGCATCGTGGATCGTAATACCTTACTTTTGATGGCTCGTGACCTGCTCGATGAGGAGTCCTACGTTGAGTTCGGCTACTATGCGGATGAACTCTGCAGCTCCATCCAGGGCAAGTGGGACCGTGTTTTTCCGTATGCACCCCCCGTGGAGGAGGAGGAGGAGCGCACACTTGCGGGCGAACCTGCGGGCACGCGGCGCAACGCACATCCTGCGTCAGCTGCGGAGCGTGTGGCAGTGGATCACCTGGGTAGCATCCATGGCTCATATTGGGGCGCAGTTCGTGATGTTGTGGCCAAGCTGCCCTTCACGAGTGCCAATCGCTCATGCCATGAACGCCCCGGTCAAGTCTTCTTTGTGGGCGCCTATGGGCATCACCGTTACACTGGACTCCACGCCTCCACTTTGTTGCTGCCCTCGGCCTGCAAATTGCTTTGTGCCTTCATTCAATACGTGTGCCCGAAGCTGCAGTGGACCACCATCATGGTATCGCGTAACACACAGTTGGAGCCGCACGTTGATGCGCAGAACGCGGCCTTACCCAGCATGATCATGGGCCTGTCCTTCTTTCAAGGGGGCCAGCTCTGGATCAAGGATCCCACAGGTTGCCATTTTGAAGAAGTCAAGGGCTGCCTAGTCCCAGGACAGCTCCTCGAGCTTAGTGGTCGCTGTTATATGGTCTCCACGCATGTCCTGCCGCACAGCACCAGACCATGGAGTGAGGGCGATCGCTATGTCCTGGTGGCCTACGCTATCGGCCAGCACAAAAGCTTGAAGTCCGTGCATCGGACGGCGTTGGAGGATCTCGGATTCAGATTGCCGCCGTGTGCCTAGAGTTCGCTGTGTCACATTTAGTACCGGTGCATCTCAATGCCGTGCAATGCCATGCAAGGATCCTTTGTTACTCCAGCTGCTTTTTGTTCCCAAGCCCGCGGTGTTCGGGTTGGTTGGTGTTTGGGTTCCTTAGTGGTCCTCAATCCCCCCATGCTTCCCCCATGCCCCCCCCCCCATGCTTCCCTATGAATGCCATTGTATCTTCGTCCTAGCGGGGTCGCATTCACTGCATTTCTGTTGCAACAGCATCCGCGGAGCGGTGGCTGTTGACGCCTGCTGAGTCGGGGCACGGTGCACAAAATAGCGCGGTGACTCGTGCCCACAGGCATGCCAAGTGCTGAAATATATGGTGATTCTTAGTATGCCGTGTGATGCCTGAGGCCTGTGATGGCTTCATCAACCGCGGCGCCGATGCCGCAAGCCTCCGCTGGACAGGATGCCTGGCAATGTCAGTCCAGGGAGTGTCGAACGGTGGGTTGCGTGCTTCGCTTTGTAGCAGTCCTGCACCAACATTGCTGCTCTCTATGCAGCGCTACTCGTGGGGGCGCACATACGCGCCGATGCAACCGGCACCAGCGCTGGCTTGCTCGGTGCAACCGTGGGGCGCAACCGAACTTTCGTGCTGGCATTGCTGTGACGGGATGCTCCTCTGCTGATTGCAGGCGACATGCAGGACCAGGGCATACGACATGCTGCAGCGCTTGCCGTGGCACAATGGGGCGACGACATACAAGGCGATGCGACACACAACATGCTGCCATTCCGCAGATGCAGGGCTTCGGTGCTGCTTTTGGGGGCGATTCGACCGCCTCGACGGCCTCGGCCTCGGCCTCGACAACACATGCAACAGCGGATGCCGTGGCGGCGGTGCAATCAGTGCCTGTGCTCTGGGATGCAACAGCGACGATGATGGTCCAAGCGAGTGCTGCTGAGCATACGGATGCTTTGGATGCTACTTCCAATACGGTGGTCTCGGCTTTGATCCTCAACACCAGTGTGGATGATGCCCGTATGGACGATGCTTCGCAGTCGCAGTTGCCGAGGGAGTCAGGAGTGCTGGAGTTCAACTTCGATCAGATGGATTAGTCACTAGTTGTCCGAAGGAGTGGCAATGGCCATGCAGCTTCTAAGTTGCCGAGCGTTATACGCTTGTCCTCGTTTTGCATCAGACACCGGTGCGGCGATCATGAATGAATGAATACTACTACTACTACTACTCCTACTACTACTACTACTACTACTACTACTACTACTACGACTACTACGGCTATTGATACTTTTACCGTTACAACTGCTCGCCACTGTTGCAGCAACAACCACAACAACAACAACAACTACTACTACTACTACCACTACTCCTCCTACTCCTGCTACTATTACTACTACTTTATACAGAATTTGCCCCATCATAGAAATGCGCGGTAGGCTGGGTAGTTGTTGCAAGGGGGGGTCGTCAGGTAATGTCAGGTATTGGATCTGCGAACTGCAGAGGAGCTTTCATGGTTTTGGAAAGGATTTAGTGGCAATGTTGTCATGGGATTCAGCAGGGTTTTATGAGGTTTAAGGGTTTAATGGGGTTTTGAAAGAAGTTGTCTGGGATTTTCAAGGGTTTTCATTGGATATCGAACGTTTCAAAAACAATTTGGAAGGAGTTTGAAGGGTTTTTATGTGATGTCGAAGGGCTTCAGTGGGATTTTGAATGGCTTTATTGGGTTTAATGGGATTTTGCAGGGTGGGGGTTGGAAGGGTTTTGATGGTGTTTGGGATGGTTTTAAACGGTTTTCGTGGTATTTGGAAACGATTTAGAAAGATCTCGAGCTGAAGCCCTTCCGCCGCATCTCAAAATGAGAAGACCGGAAGCTCTTAAGCGTAGACAAGCGTGAACACTGGACACTGTTTGTGCTCTGATGAAACGAATCCGTGGAAATGCCTTGAAAATCCTTCTACATCCCAGGGAAATCCGCTGAAAACCCTGCAAACTCCCATTGAAATCGTCGGACATCCGCTAAAATCCTTGCAGGTCCCCTAAAATCCTCGGAAATCATCTGAAAATCTTTGGACGTCCTCTGCAAATCCTTCAGAGCTGTACACCATAGCCACTGTGTTGGTGTTGTTGTCGTTGTTGTTGTCCTTGTCGTCGTTGTTGTTGTCGTCGTCGTCGTTGTCGCTGTCATTGTGGTCGCTGTTGCGGTTGCTGTTGTTGTTGCTGTTGTTCGTGTTGTTTGTTGGGAGCTGGGGCAAAAAACAACATGACCCGGCCCCTGTTCTTGCTACGACCTAATGTACAGACAACAAACAAATATGTGTATGTATGTGTATACGTATATATATATATATATATTTATAGACAGGGCTGCAGTTTTTGTTTGTGCCTTGTTGTTGTTGCTGTTGCAGCTGTGGCTGTGGCTGTTGTTGTTGGTGGGTCATTGTGTTCTTGATCTTCTTAATACTAATTAGTACTATTATTGTTGTTTTCGTTGTTCTTGTTCTGGTTCTTGTTGATGGTTGTGTTGCTGTTGCTGTTGTTGTCGGTGGTGGTAGTGGTGGCGGTGGTGGTGGTTGCTTTAATGTTGTTTCGGTGTGCGTTGTTGTTGTTGTTGCTGCTGTTGTTTCGTGCAGTAGTAACAGTAATAGTCATCGTACTAGCACGAGTGTTGGTACTAGTAACAGTGATTGTACAACCGAACGGCGTTATCTTCTTTAAGGTTTTTTGAAGTGGGGCAAATGCGCACGCCATTTGCGAACGGTTAGCATCATGCACAACCGAAGTAGAGGGGGCACAAACGGCAGACAAACATCAGTGTATCTCCAGACCCCGTTCAATGCAAAAAGGCCGACACGGCAGGTGTTGCACCTTTACGCCGGAAGGCCCGACACGGCTCAACTTGCAGGAGCACCATGGAGCACTCAAAGGGGTTCGTTGCTTCAAGTTGCAGAAGGCCAATCAATGCACGACAAGGAAAATCAACGAAAAGTCTTCGCCAAGCTGCAAAAGGTACCTGGCCAGGGGCATATGTCACCTGCCAGGACAAGGTGTGACGCAATGTCGCGACGCGATTAAATCTTACCGTGCTGCTCCAGCACCGCCTTAGCCGCAAGGCTTGCAGGCTTGAGGCTGGACTCGCCGGCGGAAGCCCCGTCCTAGACTCGTTCTGTACAGCTGGACAGCTATGCCTAGGGACTCAACCCACATCGAAAATTTAGCCCGACTTGCGCTTCCCAGACGTGTCATCCTCCGGAACATGCTTTGCTTGCTCTTTTCTGTTATTCTCAGACTTCCGTCGTGCAAGGCGCCGTAGGCGCTAGTAGCAACATCATTTCACTGCTGAGATGGCTGCTGTGCTGAGTTTCCCACTACGCGGCTACAGTACTTCACATGTTGCCTGTCCTTCCTCTCCAATACGTCCGTCATCATGTAGTTCTTGAAGTGGCGAAGGAGAGTGACTTTCTTCTTCAGCTCCTTCAGCTTCAGCTTGGGCATTCGGCGCGTGAGCGGCACAGGATGACTATCCACTCGAACTAGCAAGGCAGCATGTCAAAGACCATGCAACTCACAGGCTCTGGGTAGGCCTCTGGGTAGGTGTCCCAGTGATAGGTTGTCCGTTCCTCGGCCTTTTCTTGCGTCCGGCGCCTTGGCAAGTGAAAATGGGAATGGGCATCCAAAGACTTCGAACAACGCTGGACTGGACTTGGCCAAAAACCGGTTCTGGCGCTGTTGCCAGCCGTAGAAACAAAAGCACAAGCCGCGTCCCGCATCGACACGCGGACACTATTCGACTCGCTACCGCTCGAGCAAGCCTACCCGACAGATCATACAGAATTTGTAGACCGTGTGCCGTAGATGCCACAGCAAAGCTCTGCCATGCTCATGCTTTCGCCTTGTGTTGGTTGTGCCAACCAGCTGCAGGCAGACAACCCTCAGTCTATGCCACAGCTCCGTCGAGGATGTTGCCGCAGCCAGTCAGACAACGAGGCTGGTTTATCAGCTCGACGATATCACGCGCAATCGAGACAGGGGAAACCTCCTCCTGCAGACCTCGACGTTGGAATCCTGCAAACGCACATGCAGTCCAGGGCTTTATGAGAATGTCGGGGTCACCATGTCATGAATCCGGCCAACTGCCGCAAGGTCAAGAAGGACGTTGCGTTGACACACAGGCAGTCATAGCACGACCCTGAAAGGTGCCGCAGCTCAAGTTCAGAACCGGTGGTGACCGATAGTGTGGTTTATTTAGTCTGCGAGGCTGCACCAGCGCATCCTTGGAGGGGAAGCTTGGTCAAAGACTGAAAAAGCATGAAAAAGCGATTCTAGGGCTGGGTCTGTACGCCACGTTCTTCCCATGCACGGAGTATTTGCATCTTCCGGACCCTGTCCCCGAAGAGTCGTTGTAGTGTGGCCCTGTCGTGGGACGGCCGGAGGTTGTGGCACATGTGCTGCGGCTCAGAAGTTTCAGAAAGCTGTGGACAAGCACAAAGAAACCAACGAATGCCAGCGATTAGCAGAGACAAGCAGAACACATACCACACGAACCACCCAACTCAAACCTCCAATCTTTGACTGCTTGACAGGGCACAAAGAACTTATGCTTCAGCAGACTGTAAGGCCGGAACGTCACATAGTCAAAGTGTGTCCCACCTGGCACCTCAAAGAATCAAACCCATTCCTTGGTGCCTGTTATGCTACGGAGATTGAGCACAGGGCCAACACAATCTTTGTGGAATCATTGAAGTGGACTCCGATGGAGCCGTCCGACAGAACATATCCGACACCATACCTCACATGCAGGATTTCGACAGCTCTCGCTTTGTTTGCCACTCTGATACTACATGTAACGGAGAGAGCCACTGATCTGCTGTGCTTGCTCACTTCGCTCGGACATTTTGTTGCAGCTGTCTCGGTGCATGACTTGCTTGCGTAGTCCACCCATTTCGTAACCTCAACACACTAGCTGCCATGATTTTCAAGCGTCAAATCCGCAGCCCACTTGGAACCAGCTGAGAAGTTGACCCAAACATCCGGCAAACTCGAACTGATTTCCTGCGCAGGGTCGTGCGGCAGTAGAACGGTGCAAGCCAACACGATCCAACACGGCCGTCGAACTAACTAACTAACTAACTAACTAACTAACTAACACACACACACACACACGCACACTTAAAATTGGCTGTTTGTTCTGCTGCATCTGTGTTTGGGGTTTTGATTTGAATGGGACTCGAGGCTCTGTCCTAGACTTAGACATGCCTGTGGAAACTGCAAGAACATGACTGCAAGGACATGTCTGCACGGAACGTCGCACTGCACTGAACACTGCACATCTACCGATGACTTTTCCAAGCTGCCACAGCGTGACCCTCAAGCAACTCTTTTGTAGGGACACAAGAGTGATCAATTCTCGCTTGCCACTCATGTCCACAGCTTCGATGCATGCGGTAGGACATGACTGCCACATGCCGGGCAACTCCTTGTTTCTTAGCCGTCTGATACAGGGTACACACATATAAGCGGGACAGCGACGACGCAGAATCTCGGTCCTCGAAGAATACACACCCTCAAGGCTATAGAAAACGACAATTCAGATATCAACAACATGACCCACCAGTCTGCAATGCTTGAAACATGCTTGAGACCAACGCAGCAACACGATCAAGGTCTCGCCTGTGTTCGATCAGGCCGCTCAGATCTAGCCCGATGACTCTCTTTCGCTTGAGTCTCGCGATCGCGAGACTGCAGCATTTGTGGCACCTGCCACTTCTGACTTCAAAACTTCAGCGGCCCTCTTGCAGCATCTCAGCCTTCCGAGCTGATGCCATCGGGCTCACCAATGCCTACAGCACGATGCAAACATATCGAGATGATGTTGGAGCTGCAAAAGCTTGAGAAGAAGCTTCTTTGGCTCGGACCTCTTGCCGGGGGGTGGCCTGTCACCCACACAACACAATGTGACGTGTGTGTCGGTCAAGCCTGGAGCCTGAAACCGCAAGATGGATGGGGCACCATCAAGGACGTGAACACGTCCTAGTTGAAGAGAAACCGTGAGTACAATTCCACGGGCTTGACCGCACTGCTTTGTAATTATAAGGTGGGCAGTCGTATCGCAAGTGCTCTCACTGAGTTCTAGGGGCACCCTTCCGCGGCGCAACTGCAACTTCTTCCTCTGACAAGGCGAGTCGATGACTTTGACACGACACTGGCGTCTTGCCTCCAACCGCAGTGCCGGGGACGAACCTGCATCCTGTCGGTGTCACGGGTTGTCGTGGGCTGGCCGCAGTGTCTTGCCATCTCAGCGCAAGGCGGTGCAGGCCACACGTGGCGATGGCCGCCTGTGGCGTTTGCATCTCTGACAAGCATCCCGAGACCCTGAACGCATTTCGGGCCTGCACTTAGCCTCTCCTTCAAAGATATGCTTGCATGCATTGACATGCATTGACATGCATTGCCTTGTCGCCTTGCTCGAACCCTCAATTTGCAAGAAGAGGGCTTCGGGTCTTTGCCCCAGTTTACAATGTGCACCTGGCGCTGCAGCTGCCAAATTCCAGCTCACCTGCACCTGCTAGCTGAGCAGGCATGTCCTTCAACTCTACTACGAATGCTTTGTGTTCTGCACGCGTCTTGGCACTTCTGGCCTGGAACACCCAAAGCGGTAGCTGTGGGGCTATCGAGGATCCTCACAGATTGGGACATCCCCAGGCAGAGCAGGCATCTTCTCGGCACAAGACGAAAACTGAACCGAAGTGTTTGTGTCCTTTTGCTGCATCCTGGCCCCGAAACTTGCTAGACATGTTTTGTGTACTTACAAGTATGTCTATGAATTTGTCTCAATCAACACTTGTCCTCGGGCCTCCAATTTATTTCGCCTTGGTTTGTTAGGGGTCGCCTGCGCATACTGTTGTCACCCTCACTTTCAGCTTCCAGTATTTCCTTCACTCACATGGTCTATGTGAAGGTAAACACCTGCAATGCGCAAGGCGTGAGTACAGATTTTGATGGCACGTCGTGGCAGTGCCGAGGCTTTGGCAACCCTCACAGAACCTCTGCCGCAGAGGACGACCACGTGTGATGCCGATGCTTCTGCAACTCAATAATTGTCGACAAAAACAGTTGTGGCATCCCTTAGGGCATATTTAGAGCAAGACATCCAAGGCGAAACTTCCAACGTTTGCGCAACGAACTGTCGCTACTCCACGATGACATGTTCAAATCCCAGGTCGAAGTGAAGTGATTGCAGAACAAGGAGGTTTGCCCTACACTCAGACGAGGAGTTGAAGTGTTCTGCCACGTCCGCCACACCCCACAAGATTTCAAGCCGATGTTCGGCAATCAACATTGCCACAAACAGATCCATTTACTCAAAATGTGGAAGACCACATGGACCGAATGCGTATCCGAACAAAGAAGAGATACGGGAGAAGGCCTAACGCCTCTGCAGGATCGGGTGATGGAATGTTGGGGTATGGGCACGCTCGATGCGAGTTTTAGGCATGCGTATGGCCCACTGTTCTGAGAAGGAACTCCTTCACTTTTCTCACATGTCACCGTCCGGTCATGTCGGAAGGCGCGTCCGCGTAAGCATAGCAACATTCCATTATGGCTTGTCCGATTGTCCATGTTTGTCCTGAATCAACCACGCAGAGGTGCCAGAGCATCGCGAAGCGTTGGTCATGTGTGGAGGTCCGTCTGACTGAAGTAGTCTATCACAAGTATTGCGCCAGACCACTTCTCACGCCGACTTTGCTGCTGCATTCTGCGCCAATGAATTGCGAGGTTTCACCACAAATGCAGAAGCCAGCAGAGACCCTGGCCTGGCGCTGTCGCCAAGCCTGCGAACGCATGCATGTCCAATTCATGGTTGCCAGTCGCCCACATACAGATCAAGGACCCAGAGAGCGTTGGATGCAAAGAAATGTATGTATGTGTGTATGTACGTATGCGTATACATACTCACATACTCATATATACATATACAAATACAAATATATACGTCTATATACTTATATACAAGTATGCATATGTGCTTGTGTGCATGTATGCCGTCACAGCCCCCGTATGATTTTGTCGACTGCTCCTCACGAATTTTCTGTCTCGGCCTGCTCTCTTCGAGGTATAGTAAATCACATAAGCAGTCACCGTACCTTCCCACGTACATAGCTCTTTACGCACTTCTTTTACTTAGTTGTGACAAAAAGCCAATCCATCTGAAACCTGCAGCGTATTTTTAATGTTTTCAATTCCCTGTCGAATGTCTACTGACTCTTTGCCTAAGATTCCGCAGAAGATGCCTCATAGTGGCTAGGACTCATGCAGCCGCTACAATCTGTCTGTAACAAGTAAGATAAGCCCTTCCTGTGATACCCACGTAAGGAATTCGCCCATAATGTGATTGTTTCCGTTTTGGGAAACCGAGCACTCAGCAAACTCTTGAAGTATTCACGAGTGCTCAAGCTTTTCGCGCCCCTTTTCTCTCTCCTTAGACCCCACAGGCGCCATGGCCGACCAATCCACTGCAGACTATGGCCTCGCAGCTTTCCGCGGTGGCTGCTGGCGCTGCATCTCACAACACGATGCGTTGCTCACAGGAGATGGCCCGTCTGTGCCGTCAACGGCTGCGCCGGTGGCTCGTCCTCAAGATTGGGAAATTCAAGTGCCACAGGGATCAGCCTCCTCACAGCCAGTGTCCCGTGAGGAGTGTGCAGCCATGATCACAAAGGATTTGCAAACAAAGGTCGGCCCAGCTCTGCAGGCAAGGGATCGAGAACCCGGTGGCCAGATTCAAGTTTGAGTACCCGTGGGAGCTCACCTTCGTTGGCCTCTCACAGGCCACCCGGAGCGGCAGTACTTCCAAGAGCTCCGCCCCATCGAGGAGCTCATGCCGGTGATGGCTGCGGACCAGGCCATGCAGACCGAAGTGACTGCCGGTGAAACCTTGGTTTCCTGTGGTTGACAGGGGACCAAAAGGCTGCACTCGGAGAGCACCGAAGGCACCTTCGATAGCATGACCTCCGGCGAGCCAGATCTCACCAAGGAGCCCGACTACCCGTTCGACTCACAGGCCGAGCTCGACCAGGAATTGGAGAACGAGAAGATCACCCAGATCAACCTCGGCTACGACATCTCCAAGTACTCCACAGAATAGTGGTCGGATTGGGTCAAGGGCAAGAAGCTTAGGCATCTTGGTCAAGATGCAGCCCCGGCGGTTCTCACAGGACGTTCTCGGCCCAGGCTCTCGGCTTGAAAAGTTGGCAGGCGCACAGGAGCCAGATCTTCCAGTACAGAGCGCTTTTTCAGTGAGTCTCTCACAGTGCATACCACTGCGACCGCACAGGAGGAAGAAAGGGAGCGAATTAGTTTGAAGCATGCGAGCACGCCTCCCATAGGCCAGCCGGGTGCGCTGAGCCCTCTCCCAGCTCTGTAACATGTTTGGATTTTTCGGGATTGAGGAATGTGCCTTTCGGCGACGAAATGCAGACCAACGACCAACCCACTCACACCCACACACCTTCCACTCCACACCACCACCACCAGCAGAAAACACGCCCACAGTACAGGCGAGGGCTTCGCAGCAGAGATGCCCGACAACGCCGAGCACCGCAACGAATCACTAACAGAGCAGCACATCGGCGGAACTATCGCAGCTGGCGTGCAGCTCTCTCACACCCCCACATCCCACAGTGCTGTCTCAGGGTACGGGCTCCCGCTCCCTGGACCAGCCCCACCAAAAGCTTTTATACGACCTCACGAGCCGCACTCTCTCACACCGGCGGCTACAGCTGAATAGCAAGCAGCACAGACCACACGACCCACACACCACAAGCCGGCCACCGACCACAGATGCCACAAATTCCGGCGATTTCTGCAGACTCTCAAGCTCAAGAGAAAGACCCCACAGCACCAGACCAGGCCCCCACAGCAGAAAGCAGTGGCAGAGCCGACACGATACCCGTCACAGACAGCACACCAGAGCACACTGGTTCAAGACACACATCGCCCAACCCAGCAAGAAGGGCAGAACCAAACACGATGTGCAGACTTGACTACACCACAACACCAACTTCGAGGCGCGTTCTGGAATACCGCGGGAATCCTCGAAGCAGCCAAGCTCCACACCCTGATCCACATTATGAAAAAGCACCGTCCCAGGTGGTTGGTGCTCACAGAGACCCACATGAAACAGCAAGACCAATTCATGATCGACGGACATACCATCACTCACGGCGCCAGCAAAGGCAGCCCCACGCAGACCTTCAAAGGGGTTTCGCGGATTACCGCTCCACACCTCACCCCCCACCATCACTGACCTCACATGCATTGACGGCCGCTTCCTGCGCTTCACCGTTGACACGGTGGAGGCACCACTGAGCATACTGGCCGTATACGCCCCCCACAACCAAAGAGAACAACAATGCCGCCAGTCCTGGCAATCACCCACTTCATAGATTTCCACTCGCAGAGAGCGCCCTTTGGTGGTGGGCGACTTCAACGCCCTCGCTCTAGACGAGCTTGCTGCTCTCTCACACGCCACCGGCCCACACTTCGTCCCCGGCAAAACATGGCAAAACCGCCGAAGAAGAAGAGCCAGCCGTCGAAGAAGAGGGAGACACCAACCAACGCCAATTCCACGACCTCCTGGCCTCACAGGACTACTGTCTTCCACAAAGCTGGTTGCAGAAAGCCCCGCAGAACCGCCACACACACACACACACAAGCGACCCAACGGCGACATGGTTCAACTGGACCATGCAATCATCCACAAGGAATGGCGCAACATTATCCACGACATCCACACCCTCCCCGGCGCAGCACTCAACAGCAACCACTACTTGGTCAAGGTGGAGCTGCAGCTCCGCACAAAAGAGACCAAGCGCACTCCCCCAAACCCCCTCACACCAGAACGCCCACTGCAGAACAGAAGCAGCATTACAACCACCACATCAAGCAGCAGCTGGCTTCCGACAGCCCGGAGAACAACTACTCACAGCCACCCCCCCAACTCCCCTCGCCGCCGCAACCGCACACACAATGTACCTTAGCTCAGCCGCCTCCTCCGCCATCTCCGAACGCATACCAACCACCAACTCATTTCCCAAACAACCCTGGATCACGCAGGCAACCTGGCAGCTCATTCAACAGCGGTCCGCGGCGCGTCTTTCCAGAGACTGGACCTTGAAGCGCAACTCCACCAAGACATCCGCAAGCAAGCCCGCAAAGACAAAACACAATGGCTGAAAGAGCGACTGGCAGAAAGTGAGGCCAGTCTTGATCCGCGCCAAAGATGGAAATGGATCAAGAAGCGCTCAGACTACAAACCAAACCAGTCTCAATACGGGACTCACAGGGCAAGCCCACCAGCCTTTCACAGCAGGCCCAAACTTTCACAGAATACCTGCGGGACTCACATTGGGCGGCACCCCCCCCACCATACACTGGACCCACAAACCCCTTTCACCCCGCAGCAGTGGACCTCACGCAACAAAGCACCGGGCCCAGACCAGCTTCCAGCAGAGGCTTGGCAATCAATGGCTGAATGAGCACAACAAAGAGGCTCTTTCAAGAGTCCTCAACCAGTCACTGCTCACAGCCACCATCCCACACGACTGGCACAAAGCTATTGTGGTCGAGACTTACAAAGGTAAAGGACCACTCACAGACCCGGCCAGCTACAGACCCGTTTCACTTCTCAACACATCATCATACATCATCCAAGCTCTTCGCCAAAATCATCCACACCAAGCTCCAGGACGCCCTGGACAGCAGGCTCAGGGAAACCCAATACGGGTTTAGAGCAACACGCTCTACGTCCCAGCCAATGCACATCATCCGCCGTCTCATTGAAAGAGCGGAGGCCACAGGACAATCACTTTACACAATCTTTCTCGACTGGGAGAAGGCTTTTGACAAGATACACCCAGACGCCCTCCTCACAGCGTTAACTCGCTATGGCGTCCCACAGCACCTCACTGCCCTCACCAAGAACATATACACCTCCCCACAGTTCACAGTGGCAGCAGCACGCAAGCAAAGCACCGAAGAAGAAGCCAGCTCAGGCATCCGACAGGGATGCCCGCTGTCACCTACCTTCCCCTCATAGCACATGGAATGGTGATGCATGACGTCGACCAAGGGCTCACAGCCAACGGAGAATTTCTCCCCTGGCTCTACAGCCAAAACCAGCCTTTTTACGACTTAGCATACGCCGATGACACAACACTCATAGCAGCCACCGCTGATAGAGCAGAGCAGCTGCTGCACATCCTACGACGAGCAACCTTCACCTCAAGAAGTGTGTGCTGTTACGCACCCACTTCACAAAAAACCATCCACTTCACAGACGGCACCCCCCTCACAATCGAGCAACACACAAAGCACCTAGGAGTCACACTCAGCAGCAACGGCTCCTGCCACAAATACGTCGCCAGAAGTCTTGCCAAAGCCCGCAAACACTTCCACTCACTACACCAATTCTGGCGCAACACGGACGTCACACTGAAGTACAACGCAGTTTTCATTCCACTGGTGAGGTACGGCTTAGAGTCCGCAGCGCTCACAGCCGGAGACGACCACAGACTCGAAGCATGTCACTCACAGTCCCTACGCAAAATCCTTCACAAAAACACCTACTACATTGAAGTGCTCAACCCCACAGCACCTACCTACACCAACCAGGAAGTGAGAGCACTCACTTCAAGGCCACCCGTCACACACCACATCCGCAAAGCACAGCTGAAGCTATTCGGGCACATTCTTCGATCCCATCCGAACAGTATAGAAGGGAACTGCTGTTTTACTTGGTCTTTTCGGTACAGAAGGGGAACGGTAGGTGCAGGCCGTAGGCCAGGCAGGCGTAGGGTCCACTGGACCGGAACAGTGCACCAAGTTGCTTTGGCACCGGCTTTTAAAGTCCTCTAGACCCCCAGCCTGTCACAGCCCTACCTTCCCATACTCCTATCTACAAGCTCACAGAACAGCTGTAGACCGCCACTTTTGGAGTGTTCTAGTGAGGTTGCCAACGTGCAAGACACTCCTGGAAGCACACTCCTACGTAGACTTGAGTTCTTGCGGAGTTGTTGCTGAGCGAATTGCCTAGGGCCGCCCAAAAAAATGGGGCATCAAGGACGGCTGGAAATCACGCGGATTCACATGGATTCATTTGAACTTCACTCGCCTGGCAGAAGATAAGGTCTTGTTCGAGGCAAAAGCGCTGCAACCACACATCAGCGTTGGCCTCAAAGCACCAAGTTCAACAAGCGACAGAGCAGCAAGGCTTTGAGCAGCAGGCTGAGGCAAGCACACGAAACCAGCAAAGCCGTCTTTGGCGTCGCCCACGCAATTGGGGGCAATGTTCTCCTTTGCACTAGGCAACCCGCCGAGCTGTGCTGGGCAGAGATCATTTTTGCCTTGTTGCCACGGGCTGCTAGCGGCGGCCTGCCTGCATTTCAAAGCACCCAAACCCAAGGACAGAAAATCCCACCCCTCGCTCTTGCAAGAGGCCAGTGTTTCACCAGAGGAGGTCTTATAAGCAGACAGGACATCAATTCCGCGACTGGCTGAACTCTGACCGATACTTGCACCACCTTGCTGGCTTCTACCAGGTGTGTTTGGCACAGCGCTGGCCAAGGGTGAAAGCCTTGGTCTGAACAAGTCTGCAGAAACGATTGAGTTGCAAAGCTACCGGCGTCTTTATCTGGAATGATTCTGCGACTGAAGTTTTACTGAATGCCTGACTCGTTAGTCCCGGGACAGATGGCTTTGGTCTACTACTCCGATCACTGCGTGTGCCAGTTGAAACCGGAATAATAGCCTGGGTTCAAATTCGCCGTCTCTGCCTGTGCTGCCACGAAGAACCAGACTCGGCAAAGGGTCAGCACCGAACATTCGATTCGGGCTTGCTCTCACCATAAACCGTTACCATTCCCGAGCCAATTACGCACCCTTCGTGAACTATGCAGGACTTGCGGTGTCAAGATCAGTCCCTTTACTCTCCACTGGGTGTATCTGTCTCACCGGAAGGAATCAGGACAAACTTGACTATCCGGACCGCATTGGAGGTTGTGTTCCAGCCGAATGAAACAAAACATGCAGAGAAGCTGAGGCCATGGCGCAGGACGGCGAGCAGATGTGGGGGTCAGCCCTCCAGCTCCGGGATCACTTTGGCTGGTGCTTGTCATTTTGTCGCGGCCATGTTCACTTACCAGGTCTTGCTGTCAGCATCCAAGGCCCCTGCCAGTGAAGTGTGAACATCCTGCCTGTCACAGCAGCGAGGGGCAGCCATAAGGGTAATCGAGCACAAACAGCTTCTAGACGTCTGCCGTGCGAGAAGAGCGGCCTACTTGCATCTACTTACCATGTTCGAGAATGGACCTGATTAAACACAGCCTGTACACGCGGCGAAGTCGAGCAATGGCTAACGCTGTCTGGCATCAGCCTGACAAAGCTGCAAATGATGTTCAGCTCCCTCCGCACTTCCAAGACCCGCGCGGTGGCATCCTGCTTGAACGAAGCCAGGAGGAGTTCTTGGTTGCCAAACACACCCTCAATCCACATGCGCACTCAGTTTGAGGCAGCCTACGACGCGAAGGCTACTCCTTACTCGTTTCTCGTTAAGTACCAGAAAGTAAATCCAAGTACCACTGCAGCCCACAAGGAAGCGACAAAGCTCTGGGAAGCTACGGCTTACGCAGTATGCGCGCTACCATATCTCACCTGCGTCCAATCACGAATATCATTACTGCAGCAACTACACTGCTGCTTCTCCGAATCTTCAGACACTACCAGGAGGGAGGATAAGAAGACCACTTGACGCATGCGCGTATGAACTCAGCACTTCGGCATTTCGGCTAAGGATATGACCAGAATCTCTTCGAGGCTTGGCCTCTTCCTGGCACAGCTAACGACAAGGCTTACGAGGCCTCTCGTTCACTTTGCAGTTTCCTGAGCCGCAGGCCCGGGATCGGTCTGCAAAATGCGACCTATCAGCTCCTGAAAACGGAGATGACACAAGCAGGTGCATGGAAGCCAGAAGCGCTACACGCGGTTGGACACCACTATCATGGCAAAAGTTCCGACTAGCCAGCATATCGCTTTGGGACGAAGGCATGTGTAGGATTTTGTGGCAAGGTTTAATTAACGTTTTTAGTCAGCAGCTAACCCAGCTGAACTGAGCAGCTAGCGACCTTGGCAGCTTTACCGCCGGTATAGGATTCCGATTACTACAATCATAATCAACATTGTGACTCTTAGTGTTGTTACAGGCATATCATACTGGGATTTCGTTACATGATGCTATACTATGTTATGCTGTGTCGTACTACCAGTATGTTCAGTGAACTATAGTGCGTTATCTCATGTTACCGCCCCACACCCGTATTTCAAACGACACAGAAAGACTGTGTAGTTTCACACCGGACGCGGAAGGATCAGCAGAGAAGCTGCATCGCGCGAAGCAAACTGCAAGCCGTATGTCCTTTATAACGACACTCCAAGTTGACCACAGTGTTTCATGGGGGCTTACCTAGACGCAAGCCCAAGCAAGGCTTCGCACAAGGGTTTCAACACACACGAATAAGTCTCACCACGCTTCAGTAACCCTCACAAGATTTACTCAGGCGGACCCGCCATCATGACAATAGCTTAGAAGCTGGACGTGAAGAAACAACAATCGACATGGCCCGCAGTCAAAGCAGTGAAGAGGGACAGCCCCTTCTACTTTCCTGTTGCTCTCTCACTGAGGGGCGCTAAGCTAATCAAGCTAATGCTAATTAATCTTCTCCTATGGTCACGCTTCTGCCCTCAACAGCTACAGCTTATTCTCATCCCCACGCTGTTGATTGCCACAGCCTCCCGGTCGCGAGGCTGTGCACGAGAAATCAGAGGCACTCCAGTGCAAACGGATTTCAAACGGAAACCCATCGCAAGCTTGCCAGGTTGGTGTGCAAACGGAACCTATGTGCACAGTGACAGGAATGCGGACAAGGCGAGACTCGGAATGGCACAAACGGTTCCAAGCGGCGGGGATTAGCTGGATATGCAAAAGCAGAGACGTTTGCAGTCCGTGAGGCCTCCCACTGCGGAGGCTCAACAGCACCATCCCTGTTTTTGCCAATGCTTGGCTTCGTTGCAAAGGCCGAGCAGCTTTCGGGCTTATGCAAAAGCGGCAGCGCATCGCAGCATGCCTAAGCGATTGCGCACCATGCACCCACACCGACCAGGTCTCTTGTCTTCATTATGCCGCTATTCTTCTGAGTTTTTGTGACCTGACCAATTATTGACCATGGTGGCCTACAAGAATTAATCGAAGGGCACTCCCTGCGCTCTGCGCCGTGCAGAGGATCGCATATCACCTTCTCGAATGACAGCCGCCTGTATAGCCCAGGCTAAAGCACACTCATGCTGCATCGCAGTCCTTCACCTGCGGAGAAACTCGCACGGAGTCTGGGAAGCTGTATTGGTTGATTCGTATCCGCTTGTACCTCCATCATTCCAAGGCAAAGCTGTGGCAAGGGTTCATGGTCGACTGGCGCTGGTCTTGCTGAAATCCATTGAAATCCAAGCAAGCTCCACAAAGTCAGGTACTTTCACAGGGATCTGCGTTTGAGTTTGGACGGTCTCGGAAAGCTCGGATCTATCCGACCAATTCCGAGCTCGATATGCCAGCCCAAAGAAAAGCACCTCTCTGGCACCATCCACCATCCCATCTCATGCTGGTAGAACATATTGTTCTGATGTTTACTCTTAGATGTGACTTTCCAGCTTTGTCAGCAAAGCGAATGAATTGTAACTTTTGTTCGGCTCCAAAGTCGTCACATCTGTGTTAAACGCTTGCAAAACAGGCATCTTAGTTGTAGCTTTTTTGGTGTCTTCAGCAGCAAGCCGCTAACCTATTCTGGTGTATCAAAACTAAACCACAATTTTTGCGCTGCGGAACCTTCACACAAGGTTCACTTAGGGTTTTCGTCTTGGGTATTCACTCCTTACGGTTTTGGTGTTGGGCAAATTGTTCTTGCTGGATTCATTCCCTGCGGTTTTCGTCTTGTGTAAAGGGTTCTTGCTGGATTCACTCCTCAGGATTTGTGGTCTTCGGGCAAAGGTTTCTGCTGGATTCACTCCTTAGGGTTTTCCTCTTCAGTAAAAGTTTCGTGCTGGATTCACTCCTTCGGGTTTTCGTCTTGTGGATAATCGGGGTAGGCGGGGTAGGTGGGGCAAGTTGGGTAGTGGCGATAGGTCGGGTAAGTGGGGTTCGGACAATGTTACATCCAAGAGGACAGTTACATCTGAGAGAACAAAGTTACAACTTAGCCGTGCTACCTCACACAGTTAACCAGGGCACCTGCATACTGCATGGGGACGAATACTCCCGCAAGTCAAGCCATTGGGGTGTGAGAAAGTGTCTGTTATGTATGTGTATGTATGTATGTATGTGTGTGTGTATATATATATATAAGGGTACAAACATCTGTCAAGTCTAGGTATAAGGTATATACACTATGTAGTTACGAGTATATAGTTATGCAAAATGTCATGTGTACGGGCAAGTATCGCATGACTTTAGCTTTATTGTGTGTTTGCTTTTTCTGGATGTCAGAAGTATCATGAGACTATCGGGACCGCGATTATGGCAAACTCCCTTGGTGCCACAAGGTTGTTGCTGCTCTCTTGACCAGGCTTCCGTCCGTCCCGAGACCCAGGGCCCAACCCAAGGTTGAACGGATGCCAAAGCAGCGAGAACCCATGCCACGTCCCTGCAACATGTGTTTAAAGGTTTTCTGGCGCATACACATGTCTCTGATCGTCCTGCTGCTGCCTGCCTTGACAGAACAACGAAGCGTGAACGTGCTTGACTTCGAGAAGAAGCATTGCTGGCAGACGTGCACCGTGAACGGGTGAGCTTGCCCGGTGGGGATGGTAGGACGAGGCTGACATCTTCCCGCTGTTAACATCAAAAGTGGCCGACATCGGGGATGAAGATGTGACATTCTATGTCAGGTTTCGTCTCTCTTGTGCCTGTTCTACAAAGTCTTCGACAGGGCACCCATGTGCGGTCTTGGCTGATGACCATGGGCAAGCAGTTGCCTTGTGACACATTCCGTGTTGTACTCCGACATGACAGGCCTATGTCAGCTTGGGTTTTTCGTCAAACCAACTTCCAGGACAATCCAGTAGAAAGTGTTCGCTGCGCACGGCATGATAAACGAAAGTTCGGAATCAGGCAGCATTGATCCCGGAGCCTCAAGTGAACGACTGGCAGGCTTTGGAGAAGCAGGTCACCGGATTCTGCGCACAGGTCTATGACGAAATCTGTCGGTCTGCCGTGCAAGCATCTGTTCAAGCTCACCGGGAACTGACTGTAACCCTTAACAATGGTCAGTTGAAGTCAAACGTAGGGCAACCGCATAGAAAGACCATGATCAAGAGTAACATGACACATGCGTAATGCTCCCAAATACTGGAACACTGCGTGACTGCGCGCACGTTGTCTTCACATCCGACGTCTCAAAGGGTGGCCGTCCAATGACCATGGTGTAGATGATGACACCCAGCGACCAAATATCGACCTTTCAAAAGTGCTTGTCTGCTGCGACCTGTTTGGACATGGCTTTAAAACGCTTGAACTCAACCCAGCCTCAAATGAGTGCCCGTACTTGCCTTCCAAGATTTCAGGTGCAATGTAGTTCGGAGTGCCTGCCAACGCATTGCCAACGGTGGTGGACTTCGCAAATTCATGGCTAGATCATGAGGGACACAAGTCTGCTGGACTGTTGGCAAAGAAGCGTATTCCCCAGTTGTCAGACAAGCTGCCACAGATGGTACGCTTCCTCTCTCCATCGTATTCGAGCTGTGCCGCTAGGCCAAAGTCACCCACCTGCCGCTCAGCTGATCATGCTGCTGTGTAGACTCTGACCTTCTTCTCTTACTGCAGTACCTCGCAGGGAGTGGATTCAGCTGGCCTTCAATCGCATGGACTGGTCAAGGAACAGATTGCCTAGCCTGAATCCACGAAACTTGGCTCGACTCATATCAAGCGAAGGCTTACAGGGTCATCCTCTAAAACATCACCGGGCCCCGGACTTCAAATCACGGTGAATTACCCGTCGGCGATGCAGGTACTGCAAAGCGAGGATGAGCTCGTAGACGTAAAAAATCGCCTGGCGCGGCCAACTTGGTGCATTGCTGCGAAATCCTGCGAACATCGAGGTCAAACCGGCCTCTGGTTCTGCAAGCCGTTTGGAGGGACGGCGCCTCATGAATTCGTTCAGAGTCTGGTTTGCACCTTGGCGCGAGCTCTGAGAATCAAACACGACTCCAGCAGTTGAACGCTTCTCAGACTCTCAGATCTGCGCAGAGCTCCAGCATGATGTAGACATGGTCGGCATCCTGTACAGCTGCCACTGCTGCGTCTTGAATCTTTTTCGAAGCTCGGGAGATCCGCCGTTCGTCCTCGAAGTAGTCATAGAATTTGACAACCTGCAAAGGTCGGCAGTTCGCTTAGCGCTGCGTCGGCAACGGCAGCCTTGTCGTGGCAAAGCTCCCGATGTATTGCAATCTCTGACCTGCCCGCAACGATGACATCATTGCTCTTTCGAGGACCAATTGTGTATCCATCGGACTTGAAGGAGTTATCGGAGTTTCGCTCAATCTCGGCCCTGAGTGCCGCTGGATCAGGCTTCGGAGAGTGGACCGTGTGTCTAGGTCAAGCAGTCAGGTGTACCCACACAGGTCCCTAGCCAGACTGGTTGTTGTGCGTCTTCCGATGCTGCCCCCTGTTCTGACATGTTCTGACACTATCGGCGGTGGTGAGTGGCCGGTGGCGATGATGGCGATGATGCTGTTGTTGTTGGTGGTGGTGCAGGTGTTTTTTGCGGGTGGCGCTGGTGGCGCTTGTGCTGGTGGCTGCTGGTGCTGCTGCTGTCGGTGTCGTGGTCGTCGTGGTCGCGTGGTCGTTTTATTGTTGTTGTGGTTGTCGCTACTGGTGCTGTTGCTGTTGGTGAAGTTGCTGTTGCTGCTGGCTGTTACTGTTGTTGTTATTGTTGAAGCCACTGGGCCTGCTGCCGTTGTTGCTTTTGCTGTTGTCACCGTCGTCGCCGCTCGTTCTCCACCTGATTCTCTCTGATGCTGCTTCTTCTGTTGTCGTCTGTGCTGCAGTTTTGACGGCCGCGTGCTATCTTCGTTCTAGCAACTCCCGCATGAAGGCGCATCAATCCGGCTTGAAAAAAAACATGTGCCTGAGCTTGGCATGTGCACGGGGCTTCGTGATGGATGCCTTCGAAACGATCTTGGCCTAAGAAGGACCCATACCGTCAGTCAATGCAGGTCGAACATAGTGTGGCGCTCGAGAGCGATGCTGCGAAGATCTCTTTGGTCTCGAGGTCTTGGACTTCGTAGCACTTTGCGAAGCCGCCCTGCCGACTCACAACAAAGAAAGACGAGGATGCACCTAGCTCACCCGGTAGACAGGCACCGCCGCAAGACGAGCAGTTCTGAGTAAATCAAAGGAAACGAAAACAGCTGCGGGGTTCCGTCCTTGCCCAGGAATCTTCCTTTCTGATATCTCGCAGGAAGACCAGACCTAGCAAAGGTGCTTGTTGAAAATTGGCACCTAAATATCCTCGAGTGGTTCAGCAGTTCAGCGTTGTTCAGTGCCTAAATGATCCTAAATGGCCGCTGTTCCCTTCAAGTAACTATTCTTTCAAGTTCCTTGCGAACCCATCAAAGCTATGCCTCAGAAATACAAGGAATCAGAGAGTAGAAATTTGCAATCTTTAGGATCAGTCTTTGAGTCTCTCGCTTACTCTTGGTCCGACACTTTGTGCATGCTTTCATCTTGTCTGGACTGTTAGTTGCCTCCGGATTGTGCAGGCGCCTTCCCCGGCAGGACCTGTCCTCGATGATATCTAGGCTGTGGAGGTCGCCATGCGATCTGCTTCCACCATACCTCATCAACACTTTAGTCGGATCAAGTGCTGCACAAGGCTTCCATCTCACTTCATTCGTATTGAGATCGCTGCACGCCGGTTCTCATTGCAGGAATAATGGGCATGAATTACTGGAGCCGAGCCGGGCCCATGTCATCAATGGAAATCAGGAGAAAAACAAGGAGCATTCCCTCCGGCTGGCCACCTATATCCACTGCTTCGCCCTTTTCAGAAACCAGGGCAATCAATCAATGGTGCTCCGGCCACACAAGTCGTTTTCAGTCGCAATCAATGCTTGGCGAGGCCACTTGGCCAAGGCAACGATGCCAAGGTGTCAGCCGAACCGCTCAAGCAGTGTTTGCGGTCGAGGGCCGCGTGCAGTAGCGACCTGAAGGGTGTCGTAGAGAGGCATCTAGACTCTGTAACTCGCCGAGTCCTTTGCCTTCTTTGGGTCTGGCCCTGCACCTCATTCACAATCTGCGAATATCTCAGTCTGCACAGTTCGAACCGCTCGGCACCAGGCCACAGGATCGAATTGGGCTCCGCAGGGGAGGTGAGCTGCTCGACCTCAGTCCGCAACTTCCGCGACTTCCTGTCTGATCACTTCTCCTGAGGCAGCAGCGATGCCCTCCGTCGTTTTGTACGGCTTCGGCTCCTGCCATTGCCAATCGCAAAACTTGAGTATGCTTCACGATGCGACACGCATCCCATCAAGCCCGACTTCTTTCAGGATGGGAGGGGTCCTTTGCCCCTTCATGCCGCGCTTGTGAGCCAAACTGCCCACTGCTGGCGGATACCTTTCCAAATCGCGGGATCCCCCCCCTCTTGGCGAGACGCAAAGCTGGATCATGCTTGTGTGGAGGGGCACTCCGGGTCCTTGATCGGAAGTCCATTCCGCATGTCTTTCAGCATCAACATGACCTCGGTCCATGGACCAGAGACCGTGGGGGACCTCTTCGGTCTTCCGGCTCTTTCGTGCTAGAAGCGACGCACCTACTGACACCACCAACTCCCATTACATTCATCTAAAGCCAGAAGCCAGATCTGCTTCCTTTGGGCAAATCATCACCCGTGGCTCGGCTGAACTGCTCCGAATGGTAGCGAGCCCACACTTGAATGCCTTTGGCTTGCTCCGGCTGCCCCGCCACTCAGGAACGGTGGGGTGTGAGGCGAAGACAGCTTACAGGTCCTTTATGTCCTTCTTTCTGTCAGCAGACAATTGTCATCCAATGGGTGCGAATTCCGCTCTCAGTCTGCATAGCAAACGGTCCGACGAGCACCCGGCAAGGGAGGATGGTCTGTTTGAAAGTTGGAGATGCTTCTGAATCTGCCTGACACAAACTCGAACCGAACTCGGAGAGTCTTCAACTTTCAATGCCAAACAACATCAAACAACTCCAAAACAAGTGAGCCTGAGATCCTTCTTGCGGTCATCTCTTCTCGAGAGCACTTCTGCTAGTTTCGCCGCAGCCTGCCGAGTGCCAACGCGGGTTGGTCGGTGGGTCCAGTCCCAGTCGGGCCTCTTCCACCACAATACCTAGAACGTCGCAGATTCGTAGAATTTCGTAGATCTTAGATGTAGTAATGTAGTATATCGCGACTGATTTCTTTGAACCCATTTCTCTTGCTTCGATGCATGTGTGAAGATGCCGAAGAGTACTCTAACGTCGGAGTGAACTTGTCGAAACGAAATCCTGCATGCCCTGTGAGTTGCCGCATCTGTGCCATGCTGAATCCGGTCAACTTGGCAACCTGCGTCCGAACTATGCGACCCTGGACGGCTGGTGCACGCTCGTCGGAACCGAAGGGTGATGCTCTGTTTCGCCCCCGTCCCTCTCCTGTGCATCCAAGTTGAACTTCTTGGCAAGCTCCTCGACCTGGGGCACGTGCCACCCGACTACCCACTCTAAGATTCTATGTGCCTGATGACAAGAGAGAAGTCTGAGGATGTCTGAGGACATATGTCAACTGTCAACATGTTCACTGACACACACACAATGTCGGCTGATCAAGAATCTCACGACTTCCCCGATCCGGCCAGACGTGAACACCTGCTTGCCCCTCTAGCCCAGCTTGACAAGAGGCAAATTCGGGCATCGTCATAAAAGTTTTATCCTACCGGATGCAAAACAAAAAACAAACGCGAACGGCAGAATGATTCGATGAAAGTGTGGAACGCTTCCTATACGTCAGTGCATGATCTGCAGACACCCTACATAGCATCACGAGCAAACCATGAACACCGAGATACGGGCATCTTTGTCCGGGGTCAGAGTGCCACGAAATTTCCCGTCCTCCTGAGCTGGGAACAGGGAACAGTCACGGACAGTGGTCGAGTCGCACCGAGTATGCACTGTCAAGTGGCCACGAGGTGACAGCCCTCGGAACTGGGAACACGAAATGCCGAACAACACGGTTGAAACAGCTTCAACTACGACTACAAGTAACCATCGCGGCTATGGTGCTCCTTGTTCAACGATCTGAACAACAGCGCAGCAAGCAAGGGGGCTACTTACTGCAGTGCATGTTGCGAGAAATACGAACATGTGTCGAAAGGGCGCCGCGAGATGGCGCAGGGGAACGCATCCTGCACTACACGACCACTTGCCGAGGACGCTGCCATCTCTCTGATTTTCACACGCAGCAAGCCAGCCGGGTTCCTGCATCAATGGCTCAGCAACGCAAGTCCGGCAATCACCGGCAATTGGGAGCCCTGATGTTCAATCTGACATGATCCAACGCGCCCTGCCTTGCACCCCCAAGGATCTCCCAAAGTGCTTGCATGTCTTCTTGCGAGGTGTCGCGTCGCTTCTTCATTTGGGCAGCCAGATCCCTTCGCACAGCGAGAGCACCGGAAAGCCCCTTTGCCGCTATGACTCGGTCGCCCTTGCAGAACAGCCCAATACCGGAGCAAAAGACCGATGCTTGACCTGACGATGCGGTCATCCAGCTTGAAGCGAGCTTGAAGCTCCTGACGAGCTTCACCCATGATGAACTGAGTACCAGGCACAGTGTGAGTAAAGTTATCAAACTTCCGCCTTGATGCTTTGCTTGACATCCTTCTCATCGTCTTCTTGAGGCGGCTGCGGCATCTGGAAGGACTGCGCATCTGACCTCGCGAAGGCAGTCCAGCTTTCTTGTCCAGTGGGCGTGCTTTCGTCTGCGTGTATGTGCGAAAGACTTAACAAGTCGTCGACGGTCCCGGCAACGCGTTTTGGATGTACTGGTACTGCAGTACCTGTCGCAAGATCGAAATCGCGGGCTTCCGTTGGAGCTCCGATATTCACTCAGTGGAAGACCGATGCAGCCACCGTAGGCCCAGGCGTGCCCGCAAGCACGGGGCCGACGGGGCCGAGGGGATTAGCAAACGTCCCAGAGCTCGGCTCTGACAAGTTGCTGAAACCTCCTTCGGCTCAGGTGCAAGCAGAGTCCCCAAATGCATGTCCTGCAAAACATGCAGGACCTCGTCGTCGTAGATACGCTAGATTCTAGATGGATCTAGGAATCTAGACGGACCATCTAGACTCCTGGCGGCACCGTTACCAATGCAGGAATGTTGGTGCCGGGTGTTGGCACCAGTCCTGCTCGAAGCACCACCGTGAACCACACAGTCGGACCGACCAATGCAGGTGCTCGAGTTCAAGCCCTCAGCAGCGCTTGTGGTTTGCCGTGATGAATGTCCTGGTAGGCCGGGAAGCGGGAACACCGGCCTCGTTCGCACATCGATGACGCTGGGACAACCGAGAAACTCGCTGGGTGCCTGGCAAACCCGTCCCCGCCATATCTTTTCGCCTAGGAGCCGTGAGTCTTGACACTGCTAAACGAAACGGTGTTGATTCGGATGTCGACCTTCAAGCACATGGCCGAATGCAGCAGTGGCGATCAGTGGCCGCATATCATGCACCCCGCCGTTAGAACACTATCATCCGTGCATTGAAGCTTCGCATTGCATCAAGGGGTCTGTAAGTAAGAGCAAACACGGCGCCCATCTTCGCGGGACAGGATGGCTGTAGCCTAAATCGGGTTTCGAGCCTCAGGCATCGGCGTGTTGTCCACCAGAAACAAACGTGTCGCATTTATGGATTGTCCTCCATTTGTTGACAGAACGTGCAGCAGCCAACGTGCCTCTTTTCACGGTTGCGATCCCACTGCCGAAGAGAGCCTTGCTTCCTCCACCACCAAGTCCACTCCATCATCTTCCTCGTCGGGGCCTTCGTGGGACAGGCCCACCATCTCTGCACCCTGCGACTGGGCAAACAACATCATGCACATCACGAAAGTATCACGTGCGTTGATATGCTCCAAACGGAAGGTGATCATCTCGCCGGAAGGCTTGATCACTATGGTGGCGCAAAGGTCATCCAAAGGTGTACTGAGGCCCTCCGGCTCCTGTCCCGCATGTATGCCTGCAATGTTTTTCAGCCATACACGCCTGACCTCAGCTTCGGACCCAAAAAGCTGGACAAATCATGGGAGCCTTTCGCAGTGCAGGTAGACCGCAGGTGGCTCGCAGTCGTATCATGTGTATATTGCACATGCTATGCCAACGCTGTATTTGGGGAGTTGTCTGCTTTTGCATGTGCTGAAACACACACTTTCGTGCATGTCCGTATTTTTGAGGACCTGCTTGAGACCGTCTTTTCACAAACCATAGGCAAAGGCTAAGGCTTAACATAGAATGTCATCGCCATCATACGATGATACATGAACGACTTCTGGATGCGACTGTACCTGTGCAAGGAGCATCGCTTCTTCAACCCCCCAGAATATTGATGTCCTTGAAATCATTCAGCTGAGGTGTTGACGTTTCACACCTCCAGCCACAGATTAAATGCCTGTTGACCGCGCCCGCCTTTGTGACAACCGAACATCTATTACGTTGGCTCACAGTATCTTGCGCCACTTTCTCTTCAAAAGCCACATTTCGATTTCCAGCCTTTTGTCTTTCGCAGTCAACGCCTGACGGTTCAAATGATCGTGCAATGGCTTGCTTTGCAACAGCGATTTTTGGCAAATGGCCCCAGCACGTTTACATTCCTGACCTCGATTCTTTCCCTTTGATACTGTATGGGTGGTTGTCAAAATCATGGTCCCTTTTTGGGTCCTTATTCTAACACGGCACCAAATATTTAGGGTACCCAACAAGGGGCCATAATTTTGACAACTACCCATATTTCTTCTTTCGGGAGCAGTTATTCTTCCGTTTGGGTGTTCCCTTCCGTTCGGGTTTCCAATCCCGGCTGAGGCTTCCGTTTGTCAGGGAACTTTCTGGGCCTGGCCGTTCCGAAACGGAGCCGAATACGAAAACGGAAACCGTCTCCATCTCCGATTTCGATTCTTTTTTTGGAGGGGGTCCGTGTGTTCCATTTCCGGTTCCGGGTTTCGCTTTGGATTTTGGGAGTTGGGAGTGCCGGCCTGTCCGTTCCGGGTTTCCCGTGCCCGTTGCCGGGCTGGAATCTCCCTGGCATGGGGCTTCGGCAGCGTCAGCATGGTTCTGCTCGGCAACGGAAGCCCGAACGGAGCCGACAAAAACAAACGGAACACGAAACGGAAGCGAAAACGAAGGCCACGGCCAAACGGAAGCGAAGCACATGGTTCCATCGTTACCTCGGTTGAGTCGCCTCCACATGGGTGAATGGCAATCTCTGCACTTCGGAGCCACTGTGCCTTCCTGTGCGTAAGTCTTCCACTCCATCAGAGATCATTGAACTGGGCTTCGGCGCTGGGAATGGGAGACCCTAGAACTCTATTCTGACTGTATGACAAGGTTGATGGCCCTCTCCATGTCACTGACTTGCCGTGTGAAGGTGTCTCGAGGAGGCTGTCTGGAATGATGGTATACAGCGGTGTGGTTGCGATCTCAGATTATCGCTGGATTCCACTTGTCGTACCTGCGAAAAGTACGATTCAAAATCGGCTGTGCCTATCTCATTCATCCAATGCAGGATCGTCACCGGGGATGGCTTGTGCTTGCCGTACACACTTCTACCATGTGTAGTTGTGTATAGGTGTCCCACTCCAACACTGTCAGCGTAGTACTTCATGACGTAATCGCAGTCTTCCTCCCAGAATCGGCCACGGTTTGAGCTTTTTGTTGCTGTCTGAACACTGTCTGGTGGCGAAAATTTCAAGGCCATATATTTCACAGCTGATGTCCTCGTTGACTATCTCGATAGCTTTCATGTTCTCTTGCATGTCAACGATTTGCTGCTGCATGTGGCTGAATTGTCTCTGATATATGCGGTGGTCCTTCGCCACTCATCTGGTTAACCATTTGCTCCAATACTTCGTTCGGTCTTAACTGCTGCTCCAACTTTTCTGTGAGCTCGGATGCTGCAGCGGGTGGATGCTTGGGCTTTTCGTGGTGTGGCTGCGTGCATGTGTCGTTCCTCTGCTGGTTCCTTGAGGTGTTTCCACCTTGCATCTGCCGCCTGTGCCTCGTCTGCTGATTTGCCATAGATTATGATTGCACTCTTTCGGCTTGTCCTGAAACAGTTGCCTTCTGGCCTCCTCCATGTGCCGGTAGCCTTCGTCTTATGCTGTAGTTTAGGGTGCTTTGGCTGTCGCTTTACTGAAACCGGCGTTGGCGATTTCTGCTGTCTCTTGGTTTTGTCTGCATCTTCGTCCATCGTTCGCGACGTGTTGTGAACAGGTTGAGTTCAAGGCCTTACTGGCTTTCCGTCATGATTTGGGCCCCAAAGCCTGCCTTCCAGATATAACGCCACAATTTCGCGCTGACAATCTGGAGGTGATGGCGGTACTGATGTTTCTTCTCGGCTGTGCTGGCCCAGCTCGCATCGGACCACGTGCAGAATTGTCCGTCGTGCATGCGAGCGTGCGCGGTGAAAACATAAGCGATTATTTCATTTGCCGGTGTGAGATTACCTGTTTTGGCGTTTTCGCAGCAGCGAACTTGTGCTGTAGAAACTTCTAAGACCAACATGCACTCTTTCTTGTGCTACCATGCTGGTTCTGTTGTGTTGCAAGATTGCGATCTGATAAGGCCGAAGAAGTCAATTACTCAAACCTTGTGGTGGCGATGGTCAGTTGCACATGAGAACTTAAGTCCGGTGAGCTGCAATAGGTTGGTTAAAGTTACAGAGAGTGAAGGTTGAAGGTCACACGGGGGCCTGAACATCCGTCCTGCAGGGACCATCCAACATTCAAAGTCTCTTTCCACATTGCCAAATTGAAGAGGTTCAGCACCCATTTTTCATATGTCGGGCGAGAATTTGGAAACAGGAATTTAATAATATCAAGGCTGGACATCTGGAAAGCTAGCAGCATCGAGGCTTTAAATCTCGAAATCTGGCGAAGTCTCCGATGCAACATTCCCTAGCCGATCAATCAAGGTAGGGGACAGACGTCGGGAGGGGGAGAGCACATCTCTGTATATGTATGTTTACGTATAGACATCTATCCTGTCGTCCGTTTACATATTCAGTGTTTCTCCATGCTTCTCTTGGTTGGCTTTCGAGGAAGAGGCAACCAGTATGCTCTTTGCGCAGCCCTTTTTCTACACATTACAAAAGGGCAATTAGACTGAGCTTTCGAAAGGCGGTGACCACCTGGTGGGCTTGGCATGTTTAACCCGCGTTTAGATCGGTTGGAGAAAAGAGTCGGCTCTTCGCTGCTGTTTGCGTGCCAAGCTGCCTGGCTCGCCCGCGTGATCCGCAAGACACAGAGCTCGCTGTTCAAGCTGCATGTAGTTGCCTTTAGCTGGCCAGTGGGCGACAACACCATCATACGTCGGCCCATCCGCATCTCCAGGACGAAATCTCGAACCACCACTTTGGCCTCGCACGCAGTCTTTGGGGATTGTGGGGGCTGCGTCTAACATGGCGGCATGATCTCAATAACGACAGCTCGTGCGAGGCTATGGTAGACGAGGGGAGAAGCGGACTCAGCTCTGAAGAGACGATGACAACAGGGCTGAGGGAAATGGCAGCAGGAAGGGATAGGGATGGGTATCCCGGGGAAGGGGAGTGTCTCCAGAGTTGAAGAGGTTTGCAACATGTACAGCGGGACAGCTGCAAATCAAAAGCGGCCTGCTCAAGCTGCTCCGTCATGTTCGCGGCATCTCATTCAGAGCCAAGCTTCGTGAAGTGGGCTTCTGTCAGAGAGGTGTTGTGAAGCTGAAGCTTGCATGACATGAGCTGTCTGTTAGAAGGCTTTGTTGAAGGGCAGTTTGCTCATCTTGTTTCTTGAACCAGCAACGGCAGACAAGCTGGTCACCTCCGGCTGTTCATCCGGCTTCTACAACCTACCGCTGTCTTCATCCAACCCATCATCACTTGTGATCAGGTATTGGTTGATGCAGTCTGCCCTACCTGCTGCAAGACAACAAGACAACGAACGCACTGCTTTGCTGCAATCCGCTGTCAAGCAGTCTGTCAGGCAGTGTCGCTGCATGTCGCCTGTGCTTTCTGTCGGACCTGTATCTCATGAGTGCTGGGATTGTAAAACCGCGTGCACTTTCGGAACTGCAGAAAATTTCTGCTCCCAGCCTTGATTGACCCCATTGACCGTGCTTGCTCCGTCTTGCCGGCGTCAACTCTTTGCTGCATCGGCCGCATCGCGCAGAATGGCCAGGAACTTGGCCTTGCGGTTTCCGAGCGGGTCCAACTCTGCTGTCAATCTGCTGTCAAATTGATTCATACTGCATAAGATGCTGGAATTAAAAGCCTCTTGGACTCTTGTAAACTCTTAGGTGGGGCTCCTCCATGCTGTTGTGTACGAAATCAGATTTTGGTAGGGCTTAGCCCTCTGAGTTTAGATTGAGCTCAGTTGCCGAGTTCCCTGGCCCAAAAGACAGTCCTTGAGTAATGGCAGACTGCACTACTGGCAGCACTAAATAAGCACGACTCTCAGGTGACTTAGATGATGCTGTCCCGGAGAGCCTGCTGGTCGCTGCTGTGGAGATTCAAGCGGAATGCGGAGAAGGGCACCTGACATCATGTTCAGGCCTTGCTTACGTAGAATTTGGCAGGGCAAGCGGCAAGCAGGCTGAGCTCCGAGCTTTTTCAGACTTCGCCTCATGCGTATCGGCATCGACACCGACGAAGCGCACAGACTTTTGCCCAACCATTTCGTACCTGTCTCTCATGCGTCGAGGCTGCCAAGGACCATAAGATACGCAACGCCTTGTCGTTGGGAAAACCGGCGTGTTCAGCAGGAGCTTCAAAACGCCCCGCATTCGCATCACCAGCCGAGCTGCTCGAGTTTTCTTGTGCCTGTTGATGTGCACCTCTGGCAGAGGCAGCGCTATGCAAGGCTCCCGGCCGTGATAACGGCTGAGGCTCGGAACAATTCCACATCCCCTTTCTTGCCAGGTCCAAGCCTTCCAGCACGAAATCTCTCGTGCAGAGTGAGAGAGGTAGGAGAAGCAAGCAGTGCCATCGGCAAAACGTTCACGGCAACGTACCCTCTCTTAGTCACGCTACACATACTAGTGCCAATTCCGCCAAGGTCGCGTTCGGCAAGCTCGTATCAACATCGCACAGAATCGCGTGGAATGGTTACTCCTTGCACCGTGGGGCTCCTTGGGTCGCGTCAGCCTCGTTTACCTCTCGGCACCGTCCTGTGTCGTATGCTGGGCCAGTGTGGCACTATGGGCGACTTTCATCTCTCTGGATACTCTGAATCACGGCCCTGCATGCAGAAAACCTCCATCTATTGCCTTCACCTATACGTGTAGGCAGCCAGGTCGGCACGCGGCTGGATGGCTGGATCTCGCGAAGTTCGGTCGGACTCTTGGAAGGGCTAACAGTTGTTTGGGCCGTCCTGCCCTGCAGCTGTCAGCCGTCAAGACAGACGAGGAAGCTCACAAAGGAACTCCTGAAGAGCCAAAACTTGCTCGAGTGGCATGTGTCAGATTGTTGTTGGATCGTTGGTCTGAAAGTGTTGACCAGAAGTATTCGAGCGGCCAACAATGTGCAGCAAGAAGACGAAGGCTCCAAAGGGTACGCGGCGCCTCTGATCTTTCCTTGGACTCAGATGCTGGAAGCTTGACCTGGCAAACAGTGGCAACAGCGTCTTGGAGGATCTGTTGCTACAGCGGCGAGAAATAAACAAACTGCCAGACAACCAGCTTCCAAAGTTTGCAATCTGCTCGGAATAGAACTTCTTCATCCTCTTCACCTTGATGCAATCGCAAAAAAATGCACTTGGACCCGAGAAGGTCTTGGCGCCTGTCGGCTCGTCGCCACCTTCCCCGTCTTTCTCGTCAAGATCGTGCTCTTCCTCCTCTTCTCCATCTTGCGCCTCTTCTCCTTCTTGCGTCTCCACTTCAGGCTGCTCCAGCTGGTCTGCCTTCGCGGATGAGACTACCAGGGACAGTGAATCACGGTGGTTGTGCACAACAGCAATACATGCGGCGAATGTTCAAGTTTCATGTTATGGTCAATGCAATCGGCAACATGTTGAGGAACTTTCCAGCACACATCGTTTTGAGTCCGAGCACGAAGCATGTCCACTTCACTGCAGGCCCAGACGCACGAACTCTGGCCTCAAGTATGAGTATCGTGCAGTGATTTGTGGATCCGCTCCATCATTCACAAGTGCCTATGTGAGTTGCAGAATGTCATTGGTTTTCTGGTGGTTGTGCCTGCTAGGGATTCAGCTTCGCTGTGCCTGATGCTCCTCTCGCTTTGTTGCGGTTGTTCCGGTCTGTCGGGGCATGAAGTTGGCTGAGTTTCGCGTTCTGAGCTGCCGCGTAATGTATAAACCTGCTTAGCGAGCACGGCCTGATTAGATGGGACCACCTGTAACTCGCGTTGTAGTTTTGCTTGACGTTTAATTTACCCCTAATAAGGCTTTCTAAACCCCAAGTAAACCTCCCCGAATAGTCCTAAGACAATACAGGAACCCTTTACTGAACTACCGTACGACTGTACTACTGTGCTGTACTACTACTACGGTGTACTACTACTGATACCATCTGATATCGATGTTTACAGCTTCTTGCAGGCACAGCATGCTTCAAACCTGCCAGCTTCCTGCGAAGACATGGGAGAGCGACGACCCATTGAACTTCCCTGGAATGTGCCTGGACGCAGCGCGCCTCGCTACATTCCTCCGCAGCCTTGCCTCAGAGACATCGAGTCATTTATGGCAATTCGGCCCAAACGGACACTCCTGCCAAGCAGTGCGCAGACCAGACTTGACACTCTGCTGTCAGCTCTCCGTCACCGTGCCTTCTTCCAGCGCTGCTTCTCGCGCTTTCCGTTCGGACAGCAAACATCTCGCGCTTTCGGACGGTATGACGGAACGACACTCTGAAGTTATCCCTTAGGGAAGAGTCAGCGGAGTGTCAGTTGCGCTGCATTGTCCTATCTGCTGAGTTCGGTGATCGCTACCCCAAGAACCCCACGCTAAACCGGGTCCGAACCGAACATAGCCTCCTGATCTAAGACTGCACCGCGCAGCATTGGCAAGCCTACGACCACGTCCCTGCTTCTGAAGGCGATCCCCCTTGCGAGAGCAAGTTCTTTGAACGGAATTAACAAAACATCTTGATTCAGAGCGTGTATTGAATCCTATTCTATTCTTCGCAAGCTCGTCCTAGAATGTTAAAAAGTCAGACTTCGCTTCTAAAGCCACCTGACACTGAAAGAAGACATGTCGGGTTCTACCATTATGCTACAAAAGAGAGTTTCGCAGTGCAGCTATCACCCCCGGAGAGAAGGAAATGTTTCGGATTGCTCCAAACTACGCGAACCCTGTGAGCACCAAACAAGGCGGTAAGGAAAGGGCCATCAAGGGCGTGTAGAAAGGAAGAAGGAAGAAACGGAAGGCTGAAAGTAGAAAGATAGCCACATAACACGGGCAAACCGAAGACAGGTCTCAAATTCAGCAAGTGCAAAGGCTCCAAAAACCGAACAAACAAGAAACAGAATCGGCTAAGAGAAACCACCGGGCACGATGCTTGGTTCCTGTCAACTGCACTTCGCAACCAGATTCATCGCCATGTCTGAGTCTGTCTGAGATAACATATAACATGGTACTGCAGGCACAAAACCAACTCAACAACCAAACACGCACACGCACACACACACACACACACCCAACATTGCACATGTTCGTTTTGGTGGCAGCATTGCATTAGCATTGCCAAGACTCCTCAGACCAAGTTTGAGCGTACCAACATCACCCAAATCAGGAATGCTTAACAGTTCTTTGAGCAGCACAGGCACGTCCTATAGCAATCCGAATTTCCTGAGACCACCACCGGTGTCCGCAGGTGTGCCGTGGAGAGATGTTACAGCTGTCGAGAACAAGCTTCCTTGCGCAGCGGTTGCATCGGAATGCAAGCACAAGCAACCTCCTACAACTCTACCCCGGCGTGCAGAAATTTCGGCTATTCCACTTTCGCAACGAAGTCCTGATGTAGCTGGTGAGAAAAGCGACAATCCCATGAACGGATTGGCCGACTGTCACACAAGGAACAGGATACAGCACAGCACAACGAAACCCAGCGGAAGCATCGACGCTGTACTCTGTACACACCATGTGCAGCCTCGCCAGGAGCAGCCGATCCGGCGGACCTTGTCTTGCATGAACAAAACACAGCCATGCAGCTCTGCAGCTATGTTCGAGTGAAAGCTGAACTGTTAGGGTCTCGGGAGTAGTAGACAGCTCTTGGGCTCCTTCACCGATGTTTCAACTTCAGCAATGTACAGCTGTATATATACATATATGCTTGTTGATCCAAATTGCTTCGTCCCGGAATGGCCTTCTTCGCGAAAAATGACAAACTTTCGCACCATCATCGCTAAAAAAACTTTCGCAGTGGCATATTTACATACCTTTGCAGCAAGTGAGAACCCTAAATTACAAGCTACAAGCTTCTCCATGGCAAGCTTTTACGGGCATTTTTATCAAGAGCTTCTGGCAGGCTTCCTCAGGGTTTCAGGGCTGCGTGAAAGGAACAACAGTTGGAAAGCGCTGATTAGGGCCGTCTTAAGGGTTGGAGTTTGATCGAAGGGCGTAGTTGATTGAGAGTTTCTGGGAGCCTTTCCTCAGGCTTCAAGGCTTCTGTAAAGCTGCTTAAGGCCTCCTTAGGGGGAGGTGCCCCTTTCGCCAACCACTCGCGAAATGCACCGACAGTGTCCATTGGGGAGCGGTCTTGATCTGGCTACGTCGACTTTGATGTCACTTGCGAGGAGCACTAAACCCTGTGCGGGAACCTAAGCTTTGGCGCTGTCGTTGCTTGCACGTCGGATCGGCGGCGCTGCGAGGCACTGCGCATGGCTGAACCGGCACGGTAGCAATCGTGGGTAAGTCGTAAGAGGTGAGAGGCAGCAGCAGTCGGCGGTGGCCGTATAAGCTTACGAGTAGTAGGTATGGCAGGTAGTCGTAGTAAGTGGTGACGGTAGTGCTTGTAGCAGTAGCAGCATTCTAAGTTGCAGTAGCAAGAGCATGAGAAGTGGTGGTGGTAGTGGTAATAAATAATCGTAGTAGTACCAAACACCAACCGCAACAATAGCAAAAACAGTGGTAACAAGACTAGTAGTGATAATAAGAATAATCGTAATAAGAAGAAAAAATAATCATAGCAACCATCGTAATCATAGTGAAGCGCCATGAGCGGCTCAGGCCTTTGACGGGTGCTCAGCCTTTAGGCGTTGCTTCAACACTAAGGGTCCTTAGAATAGGCCCAAACGGCAAGGAAGCTGTTGCAAGACTTCCGGGCAAGTCAAATCGCCATGCACTCTGACGTGCGCATGGACTCCCCTGTAACTTCGCGGCTAGTGGCTTGGCACCAAAATCTTGGTACCAGCCCTTGCAATCAGTCAAGCCATGACATCAGTGAAGATATTGATAGGCCCCATCCTGAAGCAGTTTGTTCATCCCGCTCCCAATTTCCGGGTACCAGATCAAGCCGTGCTCCCGCAGACGATTCAAAAACTGGAGGGGGTGAGGGTTGTGCCCCGCGAGAGCTCCCAATTCGGCGAAGTATGAGGAATCCCCTAACCTCCCTTTTCTCCATCCCCTCCCTCCTCTGCCTCGCCTCCATCAACTTCAATAACCATACCTGAGTTTCCACAGCCCCCTCTCCTTAAGTAACCTCCGCTACCTCAGCGTCCTCACCATTTCCATCAGCCCCATCATCATCATCATCATCATGATCACCATCATCATCTTCATCAGCTCCGTCATCTTCATCACCTCCATCATCCTCATCATCAGGCCGGCAAAATTTGGTGCGATTGGGTGTCTCTTGCTTTAAAAAGTGTTTGAATTATATACAGCGGTTCGACAACACCAAGCTTTCTGAAGGAAGCACTGCAGACTATTCGGTGCTATCGAACAGCTGCATTTTCCAAACCTGAAGACAGCGGTTCGACAGCACCAAATTTTTGGAAGTGTTCCCTCCCCTGGCCTCCCCTCCTTCCCCTCGTCGTCTTGGTCCCACATTAAGAATGCAAGGTGTTGTGTTAAAAGTTGTCTCCCTCCAACAACAAAACGAAAGGTGGTTTATAATTCGTCTTCTCCCAACAAGAACCGATGTTCTTCTGCAACATCAGATTCTTTTCTGTAAGCCTTTGTCATCCGCGTAGCATTAAACACACAAGTTTGTTTGCGAATCCATGTTATCCGTGTCATGGTTGTGTGTGCTACCTTCTGAACATCATTCATACTATGATACTGTTTGCTATGACGTTGATTGCAGCTTTTGTTCATGATTACCGTTATTCATATTGCTCCCATTGATTTACTTGTGAACTATTTCTAGTATTGGCATATTCACTATTCATAGTCATATCAATGATGTGAGGATAGGTACTACTTACTACTAAACGTATGGATCGCAATAGCAGTAGTAGTTGATGTTGCTGGTGCTCTTGTTGTTGCTGCTGTTGTTGGTGTTGTTGTTGCTGCTGAGGAAGACAAAGTCCAATGAGGGGGACACTGCTTGGAGTTCACCATTCTATCTTCTTCGTCATCATGCCCCTTCTCCCTTCACTGAATCATTATGCACTACTCTGCAACTGTAGTTGCTCTTGTTGTTCTTCCTGTTGTTGTTGATGATGGTGTCGGTGTTGATGTGGTCGAAAAGTAAAGTCCGACTGACACTAAAACATATACTCAAAGAGCAAATCAGTCGTATTGCTTACGGTTGACGGTTTCATGAGCAGGAACACCTAAAGTGAGGAGGGGAAACTGCTTGCGATTGAGGTGTTGGGAAGCACCATCGCCAGAAGCTCCAATACTCAACTTGCCTCGTCGCATTGTCATCATCAACATCTTCATTACCTGCGGCTCCATGATTGTGATTGGTTTTAGTTGTTCTTGTTGTTGTCGTTGTCGGGCTTGTTGTGATACTGCGGGTCGCATGCTTACTGTTGCTCATATTACTCCCTAATGTTCATTTATGCATGACATATTACTCGCATGAGTTCAGTCAGAACCATTATTCAACACTGTCAGGATGATTAAACTAAGGCTACGCGTGCTGATTGTTGGCTTTGTTGTGGTTGTTGATGCTGTTGATGTTGCTGCGGCTTCTGGTCGTGGTTGTGATTGTTGATTTTGTTGTCGTTTGCTGCTGTTGTCGGTCACAATGCTTGTAAAGGGGCTGGGGGTGTGGAGTTGGTGTTTGAATTGGCAGACTAGAGCGGTACCCACAATATAAGATTATCAACACCTCAAGGATGGAAGCCATTCACCAGGCCAAGCTTCTGAAAGAATGGAAATTCGATATTCAACAATACATGACTGTCGGTTCAAACTTTTTGTATTTCGGTTCGTGCAAAATACCACTTAGCCATGTTGTACATATCAAAAGCTGGTTACATGGACCTAAAGGTATCGGGCCCATACATATATATATATATATATATATACACATTATATATATATATATATATATATATATGGTTGCGCCCCCCCCCTCCTCCCTCCCCCCCCCTCCGCCTATGGTATCCGTGTATTCTACCCGAACGGCATGGTTTGCCATTTCTATTCCCTCCCCCCCCTGTGGAACAGGAGGGTTTGCCCTATGGTATCCTGTTAAGTACTCTTGTATATTCTCATGAGTAATCGACGTGTATTCTCCCCCCCTTTGTGGAATGGCATGGTTTGCCTTTTCTATTTCCCCCCCTGTGGAACAGGATGGTTTGCCCTATGTGCCCCCCCTGGGGAACAGGATGGTTTTCTCTTTTGCTCTGAGATATATGCACGCACACACACACACACACAGCGTGTCTGTCCGCTCCATTCTTTGGTGTGCGGTATTCTGCTGCTGCGAAATGCGAACTTCGTCTCCGGTTTTCCAACTGTGCGTGCGAGCCAGGGAGGAAGTAGAACCCCTTCCCCTGTGGAACGGGATGGTTTTCCCTTTTGCCACACACACACCATGTCTTTCTGGATGTGGCTTGTTTACTACTACCCCTTGTCTAACGAAGTACTGCCTAGAACCCCTTTACTACGACTTTTGCATTAGAACCTTGCTTAGAGCCCCTCGGTACGTGAATAATGTTACAAAGTATTGCCTGGAACCCTTTTCTAAGGAATTTTACATAGCCTTCCATTGAAATTTTGGGACACGAGTAACCTTGCTGAGTGTTGCTTAGAACATTTTGCTTACTGATCACAGGAAGCCTTGCTTGGAGGCCTTCGTAGTAGGAATAATTTTACTCAGCTCTGCCTCGAAACCCTATCCTTACTGTAGAAATCACGCGGGTGTGTCGCGGGCGGGCCAAGCGGGGTGCAATACGCGGTGCGGCGCGCCTGTAGCGGGAGTCCTCCAGGCTTCAGGCCCTTGTAGTTGGGGGGGGATACCATAGGGGGTGGGGGGGAGGGGGTGGGGGGGCCGAGAACGCACAGCGCACAACCACAGGTACACATGTCAAGAGCAAGGGCCCCCTGGACTCTCTTTTGGCCCAAAACCAACTCTGTAAACAACAACCTCAAGCTCCAGAGAAGCTAGGTTACGTGAACATCTCTAACTCTGCTTGGCCGTTGGTACAGGAGGCCACAGTATTGCTGCAAGCTTTGCTTGACAGCTTTGTGAGTCCCCGAATCCGGACACGAACTGAAACAGACAAGTTGTGCCAGCATATCGCGATGCAAAGACCCAAACCCACCAGTCGATGCCGTGGGAAAGGAGGAAGCTGCGCTGCTGAACAATGAGACACCAGCAAAGGGATTGCCTTGCGGTGGCAAGAATGTGCCACACTTGAAAACAGCTGAGAGAATCCAGCTGTTTCCGCTTTGAAACACATCCCTGCACCTGCATCTCTGGATTCAACGGCACTCTTGGGAGGCCTAAGATCGCTCCGTGCTGTGTCGTGCAAGGAAGACCATGACCAAACTTGTACTGTGAGCGCCACTGCACCAGGTCAGACTCTGCTGGCCTCTTCATGCCTGCCAGCGAAATTACTGAGCACTCTGCATACTCTGCGGTCTTCGTGAGATCGAACCTTCAGTCTGCTGGCCATGTTTGTCCAGGTGACCCCTTCACCCCCGACTACGTTTTTCTGTTATGCTACATGCTGCTGTATAGTGTTACTGCAGGATGGCGACTTTCCAACCTCTGCTCTGCGGTTGCGCTGTTCCAAGACCACATTGGTGAAGAGTTTGGTCGTGAAATTCGCTGTTGCGATTTTCATGCTTGTTGCTGTGAGCCAGACTCGATTTCGCGATGCACAAGTGCGACTTTTGAATGACTTGGACTCTCCGCCTCTCCGCTCATGATTACACTTCCCCTCCTAGCGCCCCGATCCTTCGACTCTTGAGGAACTGAAGCCAAGGTGTCAACCGGAAAAGACGTCAGAACCCTCAGCGTCCGTGCTCATTAGCAAGGTCCCAAGCGGCGGCATAAAGATCTACACAAAGTCTCCAATACATGTGGTTTCGAGGCCTTTGGTTGAAAGGTTGCGGCATTGTGGCACTTGCCGCAGTCTGCAAGATCTGGAAAAGGTTCATAGCATGTGATACGGGTGATACATGTGATGTTGTCAAGGTAGCGCTCCTGCTCAACACGACAGCATCATGAAACATTTGCCATTTTTGTGCCTGTGCGAATTGTGGTACTTTTTTGTGTGGAAAACGTGCACCCCGCCACATCTCTGTGCTCAGTTTTGCCTTCAGATCGTTCGAAATCGTGAAAGTCTTGTCGCGGCGCGTCGCCACACTCATTGGCTCCTAGGTGTGGTCTTGAAAGCTCGCTGTTTAATCACTTACGGGCAGGGAACAGTAAGCGGGCTCCTATGACCCCAAACACTGCAAGAGCAGCCAGAAATCCAAACCCTTCCAAGAGCAACCCTCAAGCTCCCAAGATCACCCCTGCGTCCACATGCCCACCTGTGGCGGGAACACGATGGGCACCCCACAATAGGCACCGCCGTCGCAGCAAGTTCGGGCGAGTCAAAGTATTGGATTTGGCAGTGGCTGCATGAAACGTCCACAGCACAAGGCTGAAGCACACTACCTAAACGTCTCTTAATCTATGTCTATGCTTGCAAGGAACAAGATGACTCCAACCTGTCGTAAACAGGTCAGAGCAGTTGGTTGATGAAAACAACATACTGCAAGTTAAGCAACTGAAGCGCTTATCATGGCTATAAGATCGAACTTTTAATATGCCACATGAACGAAGCCCTTTCGTCTTCTACCTGGTAACATACAAACTGACATCATTCACGCTACGATAAGAGTATATATATATATATATATATATATGTACACATAATATTATAAATACCGACAAACGACGAGAAAGGAAAGGAGCTGCTTTCAACAATGAACGGCATCAGAGAGCTCCTCGCATTCAATGTCAAGTGCAATGCATTGCATTCGTCGACTGTGTAATGTAACAGACAAACACATCCAAGGGGTGGGTTTACTCTCACATCACGTCGCGAGAACTCAGTGCAGAGACATGCGGTTGGAGACGCAGGAATGAACAAACAGTAATGTAATGAATCTGCTGAGACGCACCGTGGAATGGGCTCCACACGGCTCTGAACCTCACGTGCCAGTACACATCAACCGAGCCTAAACACCAGTGACAACGTGACATTCGCTTATCAATCCCTGAAGCTTCAAGACCTGACGAAACATCACAGGTGCTGAGCTGGCTTCGGTTTCTGTCAATAGGTTTATTCGTTGTTGCGCGCATGCTCGGCAGCGTGGATTGCCATGAAGCTTCAACCCGGCAAGACGATAATCAGATACACCGTTGTCGTAGTGCCTTGACTAACCTCATTCGCTCCGGAACGCATACGCAGTAACTCGGCCATCTACCAGCAGCCTCGAACTGTCCTGCAGCTTAGCTGAGCCAATTACTCCAAACCTGCTACGCAGATGCACTCCGTCGCCTTAAGACAAAATGCCCTCCTTAATGCCTCTGAATCAATCATTTGTGCGGCGGCGAGATGGAGCCAGCAGTCCCAACACCACCAAACACATGCTAACCCACCACGATCTTCGCATCTGTGTGGCCATGGTTGCTCAGACCTGGATATTTGTCCATCTGTGAACCGACCACGATTGCCAACCTTGATCTTCGGTGCTTCGGAGCCCTTAACCGTTAACCTGCAACGTGCCCCACCCCAAAAGATCCACTTCTTAAAAGATACATGCTGGCTTATGGGTGGAGCGAGTATGTATACATATAGTGTATATATATATATGTATACATACAGGTGTTCACAAAAGTACAGAGAGATAAGTTCGAAGGGCCCGCACAAGGGTTGGTTCATTTTGCAGATGGCTCATGTATGCGACTAGTCATCCGTTTGCTTGCCGTCTTACCTGCTCATTATGTAATCATGCATTCATTACATACTTTTTATCCTCTTAATCTGCATGTGGGCCGAATGTACTGCACTTCAGCTCCAAAATCAGTATCATCTTAGCATCTGTCCTTTGCAGTCTCTGCTTCGACATGGCAAGTTTATAGTCTACAGGAGGAACCTAAGGATCAACATGCTAAAATTCATGGCGTGGCAATAATTGCAAGTGTCATGACCGTCGTGTCACAAATCAGTGACAGCAACCAACGCCCACAACCTAAAACATGAATGCACCCGAGCTCACCACCGTGGACCGGGAAAGCCCGCCATCCTGAAAGCCCTGAGCCCCAACAAACCTATACACCAGACCCAATGGGCACAGGCCTCAACCCTGAACATCCTGAACCTGCAAAACAAAAACCTTGAAGCCCGAAACCCCTAGAGTCCCAGCTGAGACGTGCACAAATCCTGATAATCCGTTTAAACAACACTACGATGACAAACTCTGCAAACCCTAGACGTGCTAGACCCTCCTGAATTCCGTGTGCTTGAATCGCCGGTGCCCTACATCGCTGCTGTGCTTGAATCGGGGTGCTTGCATCTCGAATGAACAAGGCCCGAACATGTTGGAAACCGCCAGCTCTGACACGACCTTCTTCCATGTCTCTATCTGTGAAACTTTGTACTCTCTGGCCTTCTGCAGGGCTTCTTGGTCACCAAAAGAGAATTGCACCGAGACTTTGTCAGCGACGGGGAGCTGGGCTTCCGAAACGGCATTATCAGCAGCAGCATGAACAAACACCTTCATCATGTTGATGAACTCGGTCTTACTGTACGGTCGGATAGACGTGCAGCCTTTGGAGTCTGCGAAGGACACTTCACAGTTCTGGCCCAGGGGAGACAAGTCTTTCGAGTCGTATGACTCCAAGGAAACCGGTGCAGACTGGGAAGCTTGGGACCTTGACAGGTGGCTTCCAACCCACTGCGGGTTCTGCGTGCCCTTCGCCTCGGAAACGGAATTCTGCAGGGCGCTTGTCACAGGCGCGCAAACTTCGGGCACCGGGCCTGGCAGTTTCAATCTTTTGGCAAGCTGTTGTGCCTCGTTGGCTGGCAATGCGACATCGATGACGACGAAGCCATCGCGCTGCAATGCTTCCTTGATTGCCCGTAGCAGAAGCTCCCTGGCGTAGCGGGCTTTCCAGTCAGCACACCCGTGTCCCGTGTCTGCCTCAAAACATCGCTTGATTTCAAACCATACGCGTGCCCTGCTCATTCGAGTCTGACGAGAATCCGATATGTATTCCAGAATGGAGGGTTGCCTTTGTTCTGACTCTGCAAGCTCCAGCTCATCAAAATCAAAGGCCATCAAAGCCGGGTCGCATTGCTCAGCTACTGCCTTCTATCACTTCACTTCTGGAGCCTAAGTGCGCACAAATGCCCAAGCATGACGGCACGGAACAACATGCACACTGATTTCAAGGCTGGGCTAGACTCGACACGACACGACCGCGCAGACATGCGAGACACTTGAGTGCAGATTGCCATTTTCCCTCAACCTTCCCGCAGCAAGTCTGCTCCCTCGCGGAACCGCTGACGGCCGAGTGAAACACTTCTGCAAGTTTACAGACCTGCTGCTAAAATGCTGAGGGCACGCAAAAGCGCTGACAGGTTACTTATGCACCTGACCCTTGCAAAGATGTGGTGAAGCTTCGCTTTCTGTCTTCCGGATCCTGGACCAGACAGGACTGAAAACACAACGAACAGCGAATGAGCAAACGTTACAAGCAGCTGCCAGCTGGCACTAGTACATGGTTATACTTCTTGTCCCATCTTATCCCCATTGGCTTACAACTGTGCAGAGGTCTCCACGCCCTTTCGCAAGAGGGACTTCCAGGCACTCCGCAACATTGCATTTGATCCTTTTCGGCAACTATGTCAGTGCTGCTCTGACTGAAGGATCTTCGTCTGTCTTCGTCATCATCCTTCCTTTCATTCGATGGTCAATGTGTGTCTTTAGCAACAGGTGCAGCCGTCTTTCTGCTGGGCGTAGGGGTCGCGGTGCGACCATCAGGCCTTTGGCCCGCCCAACACCCTCGGCTGCACCCCAGGTGCAGCCGTCTCAGGCCGTCTCTCGCTTTTCTTCCAGACATAGAGGGCGGGCTAAGACCTCCGGCACTGGGCCCACCCGTCGCTTTCTTTCTCTTCGCTAGAGTTACTCTCTCTTCCACACAGCCAGGAGAGCGTCGCATCAGCTGGGGCCCCCTGCGCGATGTCGCCCACTGGGAATTACAGTGCAGACTGGGACAGTTGTTACTCTCTCTCTCTCTCTGTCTTTGCTTGGCTTTGCTTGGAGCAAGAGTTGGAGGCAGTCGCTCCAGCACGCGCCTCAGCGCTGCCCTTCAAATAAGCTCTCTCTCTCGCTCTCCCTCTGTCTCTGTCCTTCTCTCGCAAGGGTAAGTAAGAGGTGGAGAAGCGACCTCCACCCCCGCGCTCCCGGCACCCCCAGATGTTCTGGGACGCTTTCAAGCAAAGGCTGCGACGGCATGTTCGCTGTTACAGCTCGCAAGCAATCAAGGAATCACGGGAGACACCCCTCTGATCACACCGCGAAATAGCTTACAGAAGCAGGCACCTCATACATGTTGCGAGAACACCTCATGGGGCTTCCCATTGTCAACTCGTGTGACAAAAGGCTCTCAGAGCACTCAAACTCGATCCGACTGGCAAAACGTGGATACCGCAAATTGAAAGGCGGCAGTATATGACACAACATGAAGCAGCAACCGGAAATTCATGCAATCAACGAACTATGAGGACGAGCACCCCAGTTCTTGGAGTATCCTGTAGAATACGGTGATTTCAAAACTGCTATTCGCGGGGCACTCCTGAAAGCAGTCCCCAGCACAGCTTGGACAGCCTGCAATCAAAAGGGGGAAACCCCTTGACAAAGCTATTAACAATTATGCATAACTGTGGCCTGCAGTTGGGCTTCAAGGGCTTCAAGCACATCGGTGAAAGATGCACACGTAGCAAAAGTTGGGGGCTCCGCCGAGCTGGCTCGCGGGTATCACAGCAACCAGTCCCAGAAGGCAGGATTGGGGCACAGAGAGGCAGCCCCTAGGATGACAGAAGTACAGAAGGCTCCAGCGGCCAATCTTTCAAGAATTTGGTTAACTTGAAAGACACCAGGACTGTTCCTTAAGTTTTGGAAGAGGAAGGCAGATCTTTGACGGACATAAGTGATAAGCACAGCGATAAACTCAATAAGCAACTTCGAAACTATTCGGACCCCTCCTGCATCAGAAAAGGTTTGGGGACCGCTAGCGCATCCCTCGGATTGTAGGGAACGCTTTGCCCTTTCGCCTGCGCAGCGTTGCCTGAACTGCCCACGTGCTTCTCCCTTGTTCTGTTTGCGCGCGGTTTGGGTTGGTGGTTCGTAGCTCGAGAACCACGGGCTCACCCTCCTTGCCACTGTCACGACCAAGTGACAAAGACTGTCCCCGGAAGCGGCGTTTTCTTAGCCTGCCGCGAGAAGACCCTCACCTGAAAGCATCCCAAGGTCAATCATGAAAAGTTGTCTCTGCAAGGTGATCTTCAAATCACAGGCTCAGAGCGTCCACGACGGTTTGCAGAGATGTGCAGAGACAACTGAGCGTCCTGATCGTTGTACTCCTTCTCTGCTATGGAATGCTCAACCTTCAATTCCTCCAATTCCTGACATGTGGCGGGATGGTATGTCGCAGGTTCGCGAACAGACCACCTGCAAGCGCTTGCTCGAAAACATGGAATGGGCTGGCAATCGCCAAGCCGACACCAATGAAACGACAGTCTGCACCGAGCCGATCTGAAAAGCTCTGTTGCTTTGAACATAACTGCCTTGTAGGTCTTCCCAATATTTTCGTGAGTCTCTGCTTCTTCACTTGCGAGGCTCTCCAACTTCTTCTGGCAGATGGTCGGGGTACAAAGGACGTGATAGGGACTAGCGACCCCCACAATTCAGTGACTTGCTGACTTGCCTGCGCCTCCAAGAGGTCCTTTTCTGCTTTGTCAAAAGCACCTTTGGCCTGCATGCCACTCGGGAGAAACTCTGCAGCGAACTTGTCAAAACTATCTTACTAGCTCCTCCGCTGCATTCCGTCTGGTAGGCATCAAACGCAACTTCGACTGAGACAGATCTACTCCTGCACAACCCCAGCCGTCTTTATCAGCTCTGTGTCGCTTTGCTAGGAACTGGCACGGCTTGCGACTGACGAGATCACTACAGCAGCTTGCTCAGAATACGAATTTCCAGTCTTTTTCCTACACGAGACGTCTCGTCTTGCAACTCGTGTGAAGCCATTACTGACGAAAATCTCTGATCGTGCCCGCCTCAAGTCTGCGTGCTTCCTTTGCGGGAAGTTCAACCTGCAGAGTCCGGGCACAACTTCATGCAAGGCTTTGCGCAAAGCTTCAAATCAACTGCGCCTGCAGGTCACACAAGGCGAGGTGCTTCTTGTGTGTATTCAGCAACGAGCGCATCCTGGTTTCCCGTTTTGAAGCATTGACCTCGCGAGGCTCTTTGTCCCCTAAAGGCCCTGGCGACCGCGACGCGCTCTCGTGCTGGGAACCTCAGCTTCCTCGCATCTCTGCTGCTCCTGCTGAGCTTCCCTTAGGAGCCCCTCTTTCCTGGCGAATTTTGGCGATCCGTCGCGGTCACACCCGGCGTTCACCCCGCCTTCCTATCTGCAAAGATGCATTGAAGCTTGCCTGCCAAGCCTGAGATCACAGACCGTGCCAGTAAGGTGCACAGGTCGAAGCCTTCGTGGAAAAGTCCCCGAACGCTCGCACCTGGGCCTCTTCGGCAGACTTCTTCGCTGCTGCCTCAGCCTCCACGGACTTCACAAGTTCCTGTCATCGGGCAAAGGGTAGAACGCCCATGTCTCGCTGAAGTCCGATCAGCAACGCTCACAAAAATCGGCCAAGCAACACGCTTCAGCTTTTCGGGCAGATCAGCAACACTTTGAGTCCAGCAACACTGACATGGACTGAGTGCGGACTTGACGTTGGGGTGTGACATAGACCATGCGATCCGATTGCTTCGAATTGTCCTAAAGGAATCTAAAGGACCCCCCGAGGAGCCTCCTTGCACGAGGCTGAAACACAGCATGATACCAACCCTCATGGCATGCCCAAGTTCACAACGATGCTTGCGTAGAATGCCCGGAAATGACAAAGAGGTCTTGCTTTGTCACCTGTGTAAATGTTTTCTTCCTTGGGCTCCTTGTCAGAACAGATCCTTTTCTAGTTGCTCCTTGAAACTGGCTCTGTGTTGGGCATTGCGGCATTCTCGCGCCTGTTCCACAAGCTGCCCAGTTCCGAATGCGATCCCGCGACAATCGACTCTCACTTCCGGCTGTCTTTCTAATTGCTGCATTGCCAGAAAAGGCAACGGATTCCTTGCACAAACGATGAGACATGATATGACCTTTATGCATCTCCATCTAGACACCTAGGCAAACAGATGCCGCATACGAACACACGCATGCATGCCGCACGCACATATATATATATATGGTCACCCCCCCCCCATGACAGACCATCCCCTTTAAAACATCGCTCCCACCGGCGTGTTCGTGCTTTTTCCGGCGTATCGAGTTTGAGCCCTCCGAACGTATCCCTGGAACCACCAAAAGACTGAGACCAGAAAGCAGCACGATAAGGCGCGCGGGTGTCCTACCAAGAAAGGAATTACAGAGCACACGTGTATGGATGAGGGTTGTGCTGACACACTACATAGTAAGCACTACACAGTAATCTTACTTGAGTCATATATAGAGAGCCAGCATTTCCAAAATTTCCAAAATTTCCAAAATTCTCTCCCCTAACTTTCCAGATTTCCAAAATTTCCAAAATTTCCAAAATTTCCAAAATTTCCAAAATTTCCCGACCTAGTTGACAGGATTTTTCCAAAACATAAGGGCGGACTTTTTGGAAATTTTGGAAATTTTGGAAAATTTGGAAATTTTGGAAATTTTGGAAATTGTGGAAATTGTGGAAATTTTGGAAATTTTGGAAATTTTGGAAATTTTGGAAATCCGGAAAGTTAGGGGAGAGAATTTTGGAAATTTTGGAAATTTTGGAAATGCTGGAATCTGCTCTATATATGACTCAAGTAAGATTACTGTGTAGTGCTTTTAACACTAACGTTGACATGTATATTAATGCTTTCATTTCGAATATGCACATTACTAATTCTATTATTAACATTAATACTCCTACGCCTACCAATAGTCATATTCATATTGATATTAATGCCAATACTAACAGACACCTGCGTATATTAATGTCCGCAGATATACATACCACTATCTGAAAAGCAAATATATCAATGCATTCGTGTACTAACGTAGTATATTCGTATTTAATTTGTCATATACCCAGTTTCCAACGTGACAATATACTACTTGTTAACGTCTGATTATACTGTATTGATATGCTAACTTGCTAAGACACGAACACTGTAATACGCAAGTACACTGACACATGGCAATGGTATACTAACATATGGATATACCAAAAAAGTTGTTAGATAATCTACGAATATGATAAGTGAAGTAGCATACCAGGATACTCATACACTAATATGTTAAGAATCGAAGATAATAGCACACCAATGTACTAATGTACTCATGCACGAACGTACGCATGCATTAATATACTAAGAGCATACAAACATACAGGTATACAAACATATTACTGTTCGAATACATTATAATGTGTTGGTATACTAAGCTGTTTATATAATCTATCAGTATACTAATATATCAAAACTAATTATAGTATTGATACGCATACTAGCACGTCCGCGAATATTACACTGATGTTAAATTCATCATTAAGACTGATTGAAACTTACATCGACAATGGCACTGGCATCAACACTAATTATCACTAAATATGCTAGTGTACTAATATACGAATACTGTAAAAGGCAAGTACACTGACATGTTCACATGCCATTATGCCAACATATTGATATACCTATAAGCTATTAGGGAAAATACGAATATAGTAAATGTAGTAATAGACCACTATAATAATATACTAATATACTACTACGTTAACATACGAATATCATGATACACCAATATACTAATGTACTCATGCACCAACGTACTAATATATTCGCGCAATCTTCAACTCTGCAAATATACTATTGTTCGAATACATTACTGTATTATTATATTAAGCTCAAAATGTACGAATCAATCAGTATATTCACATATCAAAACTATTTCTATTACTGATACTAATACCAGCACTTCTGTGAATAATAAACAGATACTAAAACCAGCATTCAGACTGATACTAATACTAACACGAGTACTATTACTGACATTGACATCGACACTGGCACTAACACCAGCACGAACATAATCACGAGTTTATATTTACTATTATTGATATGTATACTTTTGTTCAATACTAATACTAATACTGATGCTAATACTAATACTAAATACCAATACCAATACTAGTACTAAAGCAATACCCATCCTAATATCAATACTACCACAAAACTATTACTCATATGAACACTGATACCAGGATTAGGACTACTACAAACAATGACAGCAGTACTAAGAATAGAACCAAGAACAATACATATTAATCCTAACACTAATACTAGTACTAATACTAGCTACTAATTCTAATACTCATACTCATACCAATACTAATGTCGCCACTACTGCTGCTACTACTACTGCTACTACTACGACTACTACTACTACTATTTCAATTGAACGCTGCGCGAGCGTGCTCTGCACTTTGCGGGCGCCTTTGGTCTCGTGCACTCGTGAAACTGCTTCTAGCATGCATCGTTCACACCTCTCTAATCAGCTCAAACTTGAAAGACTACAGCTACAAAAGCTTCCTCCTCCGACACCTTGGAGTGAACAGACGCGTCCATCTGTGCACCTGTCACAACAAGTAGGCCGTACCTCAGACGAAGCCGACACCTGGAGTATCCGTCTTGTGGCGTCCCACACGGATTACTCATGTTGAAGACAGAAGGCCGTAAGGGTCATATGCCCATGACCGGATGTACCTGAAAGCAACTCCGATGGAGTGAGGCTGTGGGCAGCTTGGACGTGGGCAGCCCTCTGGTGCAGCGAAGTGCTGTTTTAAGCAAGGTTAGCTCGCGGTTCACAGGCTTCCGAAGAGATTTGCTAAGCGTCAGAAGAGTGCCGAATTCCCAGAGTCTGTGACATAAGGGATCAAAGAGTCTGTGACATATCTCTACCCTCACTGGTCATGACCTTTCGGCCACTGCTGAGAGTAACTGTGCCAGGACCACTGCTGCCACCAATCCCAGTCGTCTTCTTGAGAGGAGCGTGCCTGCCTGGCCCACTGGGTCGAGGATGAAGAGGAGGGGCCATCGCGCTGTCGCTTGCCCTCTGTGTCACCCTCTTGCATCTGTGGGCGCTTGTTAGGGGCAGCAGCAGCCAGTTTGGCCATGCGCTTGTCTTCCTCGTGCCCCTTGTCATGCTGAATCCGCATCTTCATGATGGAGTAGGCATTTTTGTCGGGTTTGACCCTGAAGACACGAGCTGGGAGTCCGGCTGATTTGGCCGTCTCATTGTAGACTGCCACGATGGTGGTGGCGATCATGTTGAACTCGACCCACGAGGGGAAGTGCTGCTGAAAGGCCTTCTCGTCCCACATCTTGTTGAAGCAGGCATGGATAAGAACATGCACCTTTGTGGGGGCATCCAGCTCACGATAGGCTCCTCCCGCGCCTGTTGCTATAGTGACCTTCCCATCGCTGGTGAGGACCCGCCTCACCGACATGGCGGTGTCCCATGTGAGGCCTGTTTGTGTCCTTACCGACTTGATGGCAGAGAACAGCGGGGGAACTTCGCGGAGTGCGTCCATCCTGGTAGACCAGAGGGTCTGTTGCTCATGGTTGGTGAGACCGCCGAGAATGACCGGAGCCACCAGGATATTGATGGAAGCCAAGGCCCGAATCCAGTCCTGGTGGGACTGGGAGCTCAGCAGTTGAGCCAGCTCCTGCCGCGTGTATCGTACTGTCTGTTGTGGAGCCGGCTGTGGAACATAGCCGACGGGTTCCGCATTGGTTTCCGGAGGCTCATATGCTGACGGGGGACGGGAGGAAGGAGGAGGGGGCGTGTGGGAACGCGGAGCGGCCTGGGTGGCAGGGGCAGGGGAAGAGGCGGACTTGGGAGGGTGCGGAGGGATCGGGGAAACAGGGATAGCCGGTGGGGGAGCAGGTGCTGCCCAGGAGGAATTTTCCGGAGGCTGAGGGCACGGGGTGGGCACCATGGACGGTGGGGCCTTAGCCGGAAGCGCTGGAGCCGCCTTCGGTGCTTCCGCCTGGCTTGCCTTGAAAGCCGCCTTTTCAGCCGCTGAGGAAGTGAAGGGGCACGGGGAAGGCGGCGGCTCAAAGCCGGCTGCTTTGTCTGTTCCTTTAGTCCTGGTACTGCTGGGGGGAAGAGGAATCTCCTGTGGGTGCTTTGGGGGAGGGGGAGGAAGAGGTGTGTGGGATGCCGACAAGGCGCTTGGTGCCGCAGGTTGTGACACCGGGTCATGCTTCTGCGTGACAAAGTGGTTTTTGAGGCCGTGGCCAGTACTGAACTGGATCTGTCGGTTATGCTTCCGGCAGTGGAGGCAGCACAGCCACATGGATCCTGATACTTCCATTTGTCCTAAGCCGCGGGGGATGAGCTCCAGCACATCCTGCTCTGTAAGATCTTGGTTATAGTGATGGGTCTCACGGACTGTGGCCATGAGCGCCGCAAAGGAGTTGTGCTGGATGCTGTCTGCCACATAGGTTTCAATATCCTCCTGAGTAGGAGGAGGAGGAGCTGATGTGGCGGTTGCCGTGGTCTGTGACCTAAGTGGCTGAGGTGAGCTGTGCTCTTCAGGTCTATCAGACTGGATTTCCAGGGAGATGTCGGGTAGCTGGCTCTGCAGCATGCGATCGGTTCGTTCTTTGGTAGTGGGGTCTCCCTGAAAGCCCTTCATCCACTTCCAGCACCTGGTGTAGGCGACTGTCGTGTTGTTGGCTGTCACAAAGTAGTGGCCGTCGTTGTCGTACTTTTTGTTCTTCACGCGCTTGTCCCAACGCTCCGAGAACAGGTAGATGGGGCCAAACTTGGCGGAAACATTCCAGCCCGCTTGAGGGGAATGACCAAGGTCTCGACTCAAGATCTGCCAGAGAAATTTGCAGAAGATCATGTATTCCAGGTTCGCCTTCGCTGTCATAACCTGACGGCTGAAGGCGTGCTGTATGGCCTCCCTCATCAAAGGGTGCCTGGGCTTGCCATAGATGATGCCTTGAAAGATGTGATCTCCTTTGACTCCAATGGCCATGACCATGAACTCCATTGGGAGTTGGCCAGGTGGGGAGGGTCTGTGACCCACTTCACCTGCCTTCGTTGAGTGAGCTGTGCTCCAATCTGTTTCCAGGGTACCACAAAACCACATTTGATATCGACATAGAGGCCGCCGTGCTGGTAGTGGTAGACGTAGCGGAACACGTCAGCTCTATGAGCAGGTTGACTGAGGCGGTCCAGCAGATTGGAGCCGTACTTTCCGGCAAGTTGCCGCAGGGTAGCCCGAAGGATACCATCATCACAGAATTTGCGGGTGAAGCCTGCAAACATTTTGGCCGCAACTTGGGCTGGCTCCGGCTTGTCGTCGTGGACATAGGTCTGGAAGAGGAGGGCCGGGACGGGGGCGGCCTCCCATTCTGGGAGATGCATGAAGCGCATACCCCAGGGGCCATGTCCGTACTGCATGGCAACCTCCGAAAGATCTCGGACAGTTCGGCATTGTGAAAGAGCCTGGGCAGCAAGCATTTCGACATGCATGTCCTGCTGGCGAGCATTCCAGCCAGCAACCACGAGGACAGGCAGTCCTGGGGTGTTGCGCATTTCCTCAATGGCTCTTGTGACAAGTGCCGGGATGACGATGTCCGCAACATCGGGGCGGAAGTGGAGATTCTTGGAGTTGTAGAGCCATTCTACCCCTCCTACACCAGGCATCTGTGCCAAATCCATGATTTCCTGATTTGGCAGGTTTTTGTCCGCAAAACCATATTGGACCCTGCCGTCTATCAGGTAGTCATAATTGACTTGCTTCTCCGGGCGCAAGCTTCTTGACAGCGGAATGAAGCGAACATTAATTTGTCCGTCAAGGTGGCTCTCCAAAATGGAGGCCACCGGCTGACTCTGAACCGCCGCCTTGAATTTGTGCGGCCCAAAGAGGCCAAATTGCCAGTGGAGGAGCTCCATGATGGAGGGGACGCTGCTAGCAGAAATGTTGAGGGCGGCGCCTGGACAGCTTAAGACCTGTCCCGTCAGCAGTGGGAACACTCCGTACGTATGTCCCCGCAGCATGTGCTGCAAGGTGCTATCGCTGAGCACCAGAAAGGGTCCCAAACTTGGAGGGGTGTCCATGGTCTCAGCTTTAGCTGATGGGCCAGAGTCTGTGACACGCGGCCAAGAGGTGAGCTGTGCTCTTCGCGGAGTCGCAGTTTGTTCTGAAGTCTTAGCTTCTGCAAGGCATGTCTGTAGAGCAAGCTGCTGTACTTCTGCTGCTGCCTACGGTATCGACAGTTCGAACTGACAGCTGCGGTATGCATGCACAGCATTACAGAGTCTTATGACCAAGCATGAAGCTCAGGGCAACGCAGGACGACTGGAGTCATAGAACACCAGCAGAGGGCACGCGAGCAAGGACTGCTGGTGCCATGTGGTAGCTGGGGCCTCGGATTGCAGGATAGAGCAATCGATGATGCAGCAGTAGCTGGGTTCAGGCATGCTGCAAAATCAATTTCTCATGGCAGGTGGACGACACATCTCGGACTGTGACTAGTTGGGTGGCTGTGCCACACCTTGTCGGAGGCTGTGCCATATTCCTAGCATGAGTCGGTGACATCCCTGTGGCTCACAAGTGCTCAAAGGAGACTGTAGTAGTGGTCATATAGAACACTGTGATCCTCTTCGCCTTTGCTGATTGTTGCTGCTTGCCCGTCTTGGTTGAGGGGGTTCAGGAACTTCTGCACCACGACGTGCTTGCTGTGCTGAATGTGGAGGGTGAGCTCTTCAGACGCGAGGTGCCACTGGGGCGTGTCATAGGACTGGACCATGACGCGTAGGTCAAGAGTCATTGCTGCCCTAGCCGTGCGGTAAGGACTTACAAAGAGCTTGTGCTGAACCAGGGGGAGCACTGCTGCGCACCAGGTTCTGCTAACCGACGCCATTGAGATGGCCGTCAGCAAGTCTGGTTGCAGTATCGCCAGCCTGACATGAACGCCCTGCTGGTCGTAGTCCGTGTCAACGTACCGTTGCACGAAGACAGCTAGGCCATCATATGGGCGGCGGGAGGCCCAGAGGCGTGCTTGCTCCTGGATCTCGTCCCTGAGCTGTAGTATGGGAATGAGAGTGCTGGGGGGCCTATATGCAGCGATTTCAGTTTCCAGCATTTCCCTGTCCAGACCGGAGTCCGAGTAGAAATCCACAACGACCACTCCGGGAATGATGAAGGAGAGAGCACGGCGACATGATTCGGCGCAGAGAGAGGATGGCATTCGCTATGGTTATGGCTGGACAGCTGAGAGCAAGCCGAGAAATGACTGCGGAGAATCCTACCTTGAGCTCTGACCAGTGAGCCGCAACGCTGAGCCGCAACGCTGAACGGATTTGCCTTTTGAAGGAGAAAATCGGCGCGTCTCATGGTCTGTGACCAAGTGGCTGGAGGCTGTGCCATCTGACCTAAAGAGGGCGACGCAAGACAGAGGTCGGAATGAAGTTCACCTGCTCATAGTGGACGCTGATGGCCTCTCTCGAAAGGGTGCCAGCTTGATCCGGCAGAACTTCAATGAACACTCCTGCTCCTTGCTTTCGCAGATGGATGTAGGCTCTCCACACCCCAATCCAGGGTTTACCGTCTAGGAGACGAGCGATTTCGGAGTACCACGCACGGCAGACCGCCGCAAGCGGTATAGCCTGTAGCAGATTCAGATTGACAATGCCGAGCTGAGCATGCACGCCATTGTGGTCGATCCTGAGTGTGTCGCCGATAATGGAGTACTGCGAGAAGGGGCCCGTTCTAGCCCAACGTAGAAGTAGATCCAGTAGACGATCACGAGTTGCACGAGCTTCATCATCATCATGAAGCAGGTCCAGATCGTTCCAGTAGGAGGTGGGGTAGGGCGAGGCGTCGTAAGAGTCAAGAGTGAGTACCCCTGGTAGAAGATGTATCATAGCGTGGCGCAGGGAGAGCCCATCCATGGCGGTTAGCGAGTCTCTTAGAGCCAGCTGACAGAAAACTGGCAGGCAAGGGGCGTGCCGAGAAGTGAACACAACTCAAAGCGCACGCTCTACGAACTTCGACTTGTACGGAGGATGCCCAGTTTTCAAGCCGAGAGCACTGTTGCTGGCTGCAAAAAGTTAGACACCTTAATGGCACATTTAGTCCTGTTGCTCGGTCTCATTCCGCAGGGCATCATAGCTGTCAAAGAGGAGCGCATGCCAGGCGTTGAAGCCCCAGGCGCGGTAAGCAGCGGCGGGAGCTGTGCGAGCCAGAGGTGAAGTGAGGTTCTCGACCGGCAATCTGAACGCCATCGAGACCGGGAGATAGAAAATGTCCTGGCCTTCGCGAACCGACACTGAGCCTGACTTGCGCAAACGTGACATTGCCACCAGAAGTTCCACTGTATTGATACGGGCTTGACCAGATATCATGGCTGATATGAGGTCATGCCAGACTCGATTAACAGTGGCAAGTCGTCGGACTTGTTTTAGACGCGGCTGCGTGACCTCGTAGACAAGATGCATGCCCGTCGAGTCCAGTGTGTCTGGTGCAGTTGGGGGGATGTAGGTGATGGAGAGGGCCGGCCAGTGATTGAAGCACTCTTGAAGAAGTTTCAGGAGGCCCGTTCTGGCTGCTGTCAGGCTATCCCTACGAAAAGCAGCTTCGGTGGGGGTGAGGCCTGGTCCTGTAAGGCTGGACTGGCTGCTCGAGTCATCGATGGCTGTTCTGTCCAGGTCCGTCAGCTGCAAGTAGAAGTCGAGGCTTAGAAGCATCGGCGTCAGGAAGTGAAAGATTCGCTGGACGAAGGCGTCTTCCATCAGCACAGTCTAGCGAATGGAGGGCAGAGCCGAACTTTAGAGCCTAGAAGGACTGAAGAATTGCAGTGACGTTGTCACAGCGGTGCAGAAACTACATGTGCTTGCGTACCTGCTTTAACCTCAAAATACGAGCAGAGATGGTCAGAGACTGTGTCTCAGCTCAAGAGGCTGTGCCATTCGCGCGAACTAATCATCTGTGGTGCCTAGCGGAAGGCGAAAACCCAACTCAGTCAGGCGCTGTTGCAGCGTTGGTGAGAAACGAGAGACTCCTCTTACCGTGTAGGCCGCCAAAACGACTCGAGTATAGGTTTCCCATGGTAGAGTTGCATGCCACAGCGCATCCGCCCGGAAGAAGAGGCTGAGGCCACGAAGGTCAAAGCAGCTTCCCCGGATCATCCCCTGCTGGTGCGGGATCTCCTGGTAGTCGCAACCGTCAGGGTCTTCGATCCATATGCCGCCCTGGTCGCAAATTGAAATCGGGATGAGCAAAGTGCCCAAGGCTGCATTGCGAGCATCTTTATGCGGTGGGGAGTGCACATCTACCAAGACCTCGAGCGAAGTCCACTGGTGTTCTGGATGGCATGAGTACACGAAGGCGTTGAAGAGTCGAGTGACGTTGGGATGGGAAACCGTCTCCTTAAGCAGGCCAGGAAGAACTCGGCAGAAGGCCCCTACCCGAAATCGCTGGCCACATGAAGAGCCGGCCGCACGGGGAGTGCACTCCCATCTGTCGTGGGCTTCGAAAGGTAGGTACTGCAGAACCTGACGGACCGATGACCAGATGGAGAGACAGCGAGAAGTGATGCAGCTGCTGGCTATCTGCTCTGCCTTGGGTACCATGTGTGGCAATCCTCCGTGTGGGATGGGATTGACCAAGCAGCCTTCCTCTGCCTCGGAGCAGGTCATGGTAGTCATTGAATCGAGATATTTCTCGAATTGCTGCCACTGCAGGGGTGGGAGAGCTTTGTGTGCCCATGCCGTGATGTCATTGGAGGGCCATGTTCCCGCTGCCGGCGGCAGGGACACTTGGGCCTCCTCACAGTACAACTTCAGCGCCGAAAGAGTGAGGTAGTCCTCCATGTAATCTGCGAAGATCGCAGCGGGAAAGGAAATGGCCCGGATTGGGCCATCATCCTCGCCAGCCATTTGCACTAGCGCAAGTGGTGAGCCGGTAACCGATACTAAGCCGAGCTCAAGCAAACGGTAGCTGGATAGTGCAGACAACTGCGCTCAAGACATATGCTCAGGTTTTTCTCGGGCTAAGGCCAGCGCTGTAGGCATTGGGACGGAGTCTGTGACTCAGGTAGCTTTGGACTGTGTCCTATTCCGCGACGAAATGGTTACAGTAGCCGCGTGGCGGAGGCTGTGCCATATGCCGCTAGGGTGGACTGTGTCCTTCGATTGAAGCCTAGTCCATTTCCGCCCAAATGCCCTGCAGCTCAGTAGCCGGTGTCGAGGGCGCTGGCTCGTTCGAGCTGGCAGCCGGGGGAGGTGGTGGAGGCGGAGAATGCTCGAGGGGATTCTCCAGCATGAGGTAGCCATCCTGGTTGCTGTACTTTTGGTACGGCAGTACCTCTGTGTACATAGTCCGGATGTGGCTGCCCATGGTCCGGAGCCTGCAAGCTAGGAAGAACCGAGCGTAAGCAGCAGATTCCTCCCAGCTACCGGAGTCAAGAGAAGCCCGTGTTGGATCTTCTGGCCCAAAAAGCCCGGATGCGTTGGATTTTTGCTGCCTGGGGTAGGAGAAAACGGCGGTGGCCAGTCGAATATTGCCGGTTTCTTCGTACAAGCCGGCTTGCACTGTGATCGAGGGATCTATGGCAGTCTCGTACCAGCTTCCTCCAGGAAAGGCAGATTCTGGCCATTTGGGTGGAGTGAGGCCAGCGAGATTCTCCCATTCTGCCAGCTCGACGCGCAGGTGTTTGGGGAGTTTCGGGGGCATCGGGAAGCCCGACGCAGTGTTGCGCCAGCACTTGTTGCCCACAACTTCGACGGAGATCGTCTTGCTGAGCCGGTAGTAGTCGCCTCTGACGGTCCTGGTGGGACGCTCCATGAGCTCGTGAGGAGGACGATGAAGCACTCCTCCCTGGCCTAGGGCGCCGTAGCCCAAGCTAAGAGGATAGACACTTTCCTCCGCCGTACCTCCAAAATCGATCAAGACATAGGTGGGGGGGTCAAAGCGAACCATGATGTTGCCCATGTGGATGTCCGCGTGGACCAATTGGCTGGAATGCACTGCATTGAGGGCAGACCGGATGTCAGCCACGAGATTGACGACATGGTCCGTTGTCATGGAGGGGATATGGGCAGGGAACAGTCGTGGCAGTAACAGTGTTGGGCCTTGCTGCCAGAAAGCCTCGATGATGGTATTGATCGGCGGGAGGCGCGATAATCTGCTAAACTCTCGTCTGGCCATGTACTCTTCCTGCGGCCGCGTGACTTTCTTGAGCACAAAGTTTGCAGCACTGGAATTGAAGACCGCGCTGGCGTATCCCTTAGCGATGCTCTCGCCTGAAAGCTCTGGCGAGATGGCGGCCGTCACTTGGGGGTCGACTGGTCGTCGAAGTCCAGGCATGTGGCTCCGACCAAGAGCCTCATGCACTCCATCAGGATAGGGAGCACGATACATCCCAGCGTGAGTGGGAGATATCGTCTGTGACGAATCCGTGCTGCACTGTGTGCTACCTGCCACTGGTAGCTTGAGCCCTGTGACCTAGTTACAAAGCAGCTGAGTGCAGATGCAGGAAAACGCATGGCAATTAGTTTTGCTCTCTGGTAGCTGGCTCCACCGGCAGTGCCTAGGTCTCTGAAGATGCTTTCTTAGTGTCCTGTTCCGGAGCCTCGTCAGTTCGTCGATGTTTGGGAGCTGGCGGTGTAGGAGGACGAGCCTTGCCCGAGGGCAGAGTGCATCGTTCAGCAGACTGAGAGCTGGTAGAAGACGCCGAGCCAGGGTCTGTGTATAGTTGCGAGGCCTTACGCTTGAGAATCTCGTCCAGCTGATGTACCAGATTCAGAAAGTGTGGGACTTGATCAGGACCCGGTAGGTCCGCAAAAAGTGTGAGATCCATGATGCTAGAGGCTCGAGCCAGGCTGGCGCGCTCAGGAAGTTGAGTAGATCGGTATGAACTGCTCTCAAAGGTCCCCCTGCGTTTTGATGCGCAGCTGGAACTTTGTTGAAAGAATCAGCGTGGCGATGCTAGGCACCCTGTACGAAGGTATCAAATGTGCAAGACTGACCAGGTCATCAGCTGTGCTGAGGAGTTAGTGCACTGTGTGCTTCAACTAGGCCAAACTCAGGGGCGGCCTCGAGCCTTGCGAGCCAGTCCTCCCGGCGCCTTTCTTCCCAGGCGCTCAAAGCCGTCGTGGGAGTCAAAGAGGGAGGCGAGAAGGGAGAGGTATGGCAGAAGGTCTGAGTAGATGGCCACCCTGAAATCAAGGATAACGTGCGTTTTGAGCTTGTTTGGCTTAGCTGAGCAGTGCACTATGTCCTGTGCCAGCTTGGTCTTGTCTGTGGTGATGTTGATCATGGAGTCAACCACCTTCAGTAGCTTGCCGTACTCCGTCTTGTCCACGTGTTCTGGGGGGTTGCCCTTGGTCAGTTCGTGGAGAAGAACTAGGGAGACTGCATTTGAGCACGATCCCTCGGGGTGAGGTTCTCCTTGGCGCAGCTTCTTCAAACCTCCCTGCCAGGATTTCACGGACGCAACTAATGCCTTCGAAAGTTGGTGGTCTTGGGGAAGTTTGTACACCAATGACAGCTGGTGTTGTAGTAGACTCATTTGGTCGTCGTGCACAAGGAATGCTTTGGTAAGCTCTTCCGGGCTCAGCGCCTGGATGGCACCTGATTGTGCTCGAGGCTGGGTGCCTTGCCCGAGCCCTTGGACCGCCCCAGGTCCTTTCTGTCTCGGGACAGATTTGCGGCGCGGCTGGTCCTGTTGCCTCGGCAGGGCAGCGGCCTTGGCCGCAGGCGAGAGAGACTCGAGAGGAGGTTCTTCTGAAAAATCCATTCCCGAAGCGTCATCAAAGTCCGTGCCGTTTCGGGAGCGTTTGTGCTCCGGACTCTTGACTGCGACAGGGGAAGCGGTCATGCCGGCCTAGTAGTCGGATTGGAAGCTATACAAAAAGAGCGCGAGCTGATTGAGAGGAAAAGGAATTACGGTGTGTGCATGTCCGCGTGCGCTCATGACGCACTTGGCCTTGACGTGAGGCGTCGAGCACAGCTCGTCAACCCCCGACAGACAAGCAGGAGTCCATTTCGCAGTCCCCTGGACATGCGGTAATGCGACCAGAAGGAGTGCACCAGCGCGCTCTGACTAACACGTCAAACTCGTGTTACGCTAATGCTCTGTTCCAGGCTCTGCATCAGATCTCGAGTTTTGGGTATGATCTAGGTGCTTTCCAGTCCGTCCTGTCCCATCTAGGAGACGAGAGAGCCCCCAGATTACTGAACCTGTTCGGCCTGTTTGAATTTCGCCATGCCATTTCAGGCTGGCGACTGGATGGCAGACAGCACGACGTTTCAGAGCTGCTTCTACATATGCAGTCTAAGCCTTTAGGCTCCCTTCAACAAACACAGTGGCAGGGTCGTACAGATGGTGAGGTTGAGGATTCAGACGTGGGAGTCAGCCCTCTCCTCCTTCCCCTCCCGTCCGGCCCCTTGTCATTATCGACTTGCTTACGGTTGTGGGAATCCCAGACCTTTACCCGTGCGCTTGTCTGGTCACCTGAACTCCTAGCGATTGTGATTTGCCGCTGGCAGGATGGAGTCAAGAACACTCAGCCATGCCTTTGGACAGGCCGCGCCACGGTGCCCGTATGGACCTCAAGCGACGTTCGAACCCAGCGTCTTTATCAGGTCATAGCAGGAGTTGCCCACTTTGGGGACTCCCTTGCTTCTGGGCACTACCGCGCTATTTGGCCGGAGGACCCTGCGGATGCAAACTCTCAGGTTTGGATCTCTGACGACTACAGGCTCCCGGAAAAGGCCTCAGCGGCCTTGAACCTGTCCATCTCCAGGAATGTCTACATGCTTTTCTTGCAACGAATTCGCTAGCATCATCGTTAGGTGATGCATTCCGGCCCAGCTTCGTCCTCGAGGGCAACGCAGGGCGCCCGTGCGTGAGAAGCCTATAGTCAATTGGAAGTTGACATAGGCCCTGATTTGAGGCTGTGCCATTCGACCGTGCCCTAAAGAAGTGGGCTAGTGACTTCTCTTGGGGCTTGGAGGGGGGAGCCATAACAGCTTCCTCCACCTCCGGTTGCCCTCGCAGCCACTGCGTGCTAACCTGATAAAGCACGGGGCATTGCTCCGGGTGCAGTCTGCGATCGTAAACCTTGTAACCGCAGAAGGAGCACGGGTGTCCCTTGGCAAGGTGGGGCGAGAAGCCCTGGCATATAGAGACTGCACGCTTGTGTAGCCTTGACCAGTCCTTAGGATGCGCCTGACGGAAGTGTGACTTGACTTTGGTGTGATCGAAAGTCCAGAAGTCACACGTGAGGCACCGATGGATCAGGACCCGGGCCTCCGCTGTCTTTGAGAGCACCGCTATTCGATGTTGTGGGAGCTGAGCAATGTCCTGTCGCAGCTGAGAAAGGATCCTTACCTCAGGATGACTTGAGAGTTTTTCCGTCGCGTTCAGAGTTCGAAGCTTCTGGGGTTCCGGGCATGCTCCCGACAACAAGTGGTCACGAAGACCTTTCCATTGATGAAATTTGCGCATGCAAGCGGCGCATTGCGGCATCCCATCCACCGCGTGGAGTTGTCGATCGAAGCTTGATGGTACAAATCGGTCAATGCTGGCTGGATGCACTCGCGACTTGTGTAAATGTAGTCCATTTGCTGTCTCGAAGGATCGAGGCATCGCAGAGTGTGCACGCATGTAGGGCTATAGGGTGTTCAGCTGCTTCAGGGAGTTGTGATAGGAAGTACAGCTTGTCCCGGATGACTTGCAAAACCGAGTGCTCGGTTGTGATGTCTGGGCTTCTGGCTGCGCGTCGCTCAAGTTTGCGGAGTCTCTTCCTTAGCTTGATCTGCATCGCTTGAACCGGGTCCTGAATGCTATAAAGCTGGAAGAGATCCTTAGTGGTGATGCGGCTGGTATGTGCTGGCAAGTTCAGCACTGATCGCACCTTGTAAGCATGCCAACTACGTAGCTGCTTTGCCGACTCCTCACTTAGTCCGACGTCTGAGAGGCCTGTCGTCAGTGTGCTCAGGACTGTGCTTTGCCAAACCTTGAGTCGCGACATGGTGCTCGCATACCTACGATTGTAGACGAATTGGCGGACTTGATGCAGCTTTTGCTTTGCCTCCCCTATGCGGTAATGCAAGGTCTGCAGCTCGAAGTTGTTGTAGGAGATCATAACCCCCAGGTACTTGCTACAGGAAACCCACTGGAAGGCGGGGAACGATTTATTGGGCCCGATGCGCCATCCTCGAACCTGCTCGCCCTTGGAGTTTGTGATCCAGCAGCCGTGTTTGTTCATCACGTTTTGGGACTCTCTACCCGCTAACTTCACCAAGATGACGCACTTGCTAATGTTGACTCGTAGGCGGTGTTTGCGGACCTCCTCAAGTAACGCTGCGATGAGCGCATGAATGGCCCTGAGGTCCTTGTCAGAGCGGATAGTCCGATGGAGCGTGAGATCATCGGCGTATCCTGTCAGAAATTTCAAGACCTGCTCAGCACCGAATAGGTCAACCAGAGAGCGGAAAAGGTCACCTGTAAGGAACGAGAAGAGAGTGGGGGCGAGCTTACATCCTTGTTTTATGCCTGCTGTGGTTTCAACAGAGGTGGAATCTCCTTGCGCGTGAAGGACATAACGAGACCCGTCATGTAGAGCCTGAACGAGGTGGACTGTGTCCTGATCGGCCCCTTCTCTCTGAAGAAGGTCGATGATCTCTTGGCGAGAGACTGTGTCAAACGCTTGGCTTAGGTCAAGAGCAAAGGTGAGGCCGCCAACTAAGGCTGGGGCCTGTGTGCCTTGTTGCAAGGCATGTCTCGTGGGGTGGGCCTGTTCTAACAGGGATCGAGCCTCACGCAAGTGATGCACCACGCGTTCTAGCGCGTCTGACAGCCCCCGACCTGGTAGATAAGCGAACTGTGGCATGTGCTTGAGGAACGAGAGGGTCAGTGGTTGAAGCGCTTCTCTGGCCGCTCCCGCCAGTCCCTTAGCGTCAGGTCTAAGGATACCCAAGGGTCTCAAGTTTGCTGGTTTGTCAGAGGGCTTGCCCGGCTTGGGAATTAAGCAGAGATCAGCGTCTACGAGGTCGGATTCAAGGCTGTCCTCGGCCTGCTTGGATGCTACGTGTTTTGAGAGGATCGGTGCAACGATGTCGCTACACAGTCTCCACACAGCCGCAGGTGCCGCTCCGTCAGGAACAGCTTTATTAGGCTTGATGGAATGTATGTGAGCTGCTAGTTTGGGCGGCTCCAAAACAGGGAAAGCTCCATGCATTGTCCGTAACGGAGGGTGGGCCGCAAATACCTGATTGGCATAGTCCCTGAGGGCTGCTAGCTCCTGCGCTGGACCCAGCAAATGTCCTGTGTTGTCCTTTAGCTGAGCTCTGCGCGCAGGCTGCCAAGGCTGCAGCTTTTTGAGGGTCTGAAAGGAGATATGTTGGTCACCTTCAGCCAGACACGCGTCCACCTCCGATATGAAACTCGCAATCCTATCTTTCTTTGCTTGTTTCACAGCCTGGCGGTGTGCCACTTGCGCCAGCTCAGCTTCGGTGTCCGGCGGACGTGGCGTGTTCTGATTAGGAGGCTGTGCCATTGCTTTAGGTGACTCGATCAGCTGTGCTGAGGGAGCTGTGTTCGCAACCCTGTCATGGGTGCGGGCCCGCCACATGCGACGGGTTTCCAACTCCAGCGGGATCGGTCTTCGTTTGGGAATTTTTGGAAAAAAGCGTTCTGCACCTTCCAAAAGCAACGCATTCCATGCCTTGGGGTCCTGGCAGGTGTCAATTCTGGAAGCTATCCAGCTGTGCAGTGCCTTTGCCGTCTCGTCCTCCTCTCTGACCGAGGCCTGTAGAGCTAGTGAATCGTAACGGCGCGTGCTGGGCTTATGGGATGGGAGCAGCCAGTGATGCTGGAGGGGTACGTCAGCTTTAAGCGGGTAATGCCCTCCTTTCTTCCAGCTTCCCAACGGGCAGTCCACCCAGGGGGCTGACCTTTTTGCTTTGCCTCCCGCCGTAGATTCTTTGGTTAGAATGAAGTCAATTTGCGACTCCACTCCTCCTTGTGAGAAGGTAGCTATATGGTCACATTGCCAGGTGTTAAGGGCAACCAAACGCAACCTGAGCAGCAGGTTAAACAAGTTGGATTCGTCAGGGCGGTCCTCAGTGGGTGGCTTCACGTGCGTTCCCACCAATGGAGAGCTCGGACGCAAGGAAGTGTTAAAATCACCTGCTACAATAAGGGAGTCCCTCTTAGGCACCTGCTTGATCACCTTGGACATGACAGATAGTACCTTAGCACGGTCATCCTTATTGGACTGGATGGTCTTGGCAGAAGACCAAGCGTGTTGATACACCGCGACAACAACCAGCCGAGTACCTGCAATGTCTGCACGAGCTTCTAAGACCCTACCCGGGCTCCACTCCTTCCAGCGTAAGCTCTTGGGGACGAACTTGGGCGAGAATAGGATCATGACTCCATCAGCGCGAGTCGTGGATGGAGCTCGCGGTTCTTGCCGAGTGTTACGCTTCGCAGCTTGTTTAGGCCGGGTGTTTGGTTTGGTAGACTCCGAGGCTGAGGAGATACAGTACCACCCAGAAACGCTGAATTCACTGGTCTCAGTCCAGTGCGTTTCCTGTAATATGAGGACGTCACAGTGATGAGAGGCTTCAGCTGCTAGCCACGTTTTGAGTTCGCCCCATTGCTGTTGGCCTAGGTGTCCCGCGTTCCACGAAATAACTCGAATGGATCTTTCCAACCGTCCTGCCCTGCGGGAGGCTGTGCCATATGCAGGGGAGTCAGCAGTCTGTGACTGAAGCTCTCTTCGAGTGGGTGGGGGGCGTACCCCCAGACGATCAACCAGGGTAGGTGTCAGAACCTGCCCTCGGTATGGTACGGGCCCGTCACTACGGACTGTCCTTCTACATGCTGTCTTGAACGAATTCTTACGAAGAGATGCAAAGTTTTGTGAGTGCACTGGCAATTGCGCCATCCGCTACTTTCGTCAAGAGACAGAAGCCTAATGACTCCCTCCACCGCGCGGAGGTGGAAACCCTACCGCCTACCCAGTGTTGCAATGTTTTAAACAGAGTCTGGGCCCAGGAATTGGGACCTGGCGGCTCAAAGCAGCTCCTGTGAGAAAAGGGAGAGGACCATGGCGTAGAAGGAGGCACAAACCTTTACTGTTCAGAAAAGGGCCCGGTTGGAACCTCTAGCACAGCAGTTGCGCCCCAAGCCTGTTCGAAACCTCTCATTCAGCGCGGCCGCTTGAGCACTTGTGGCGGCTACTACTACTACTACTACTACTACTACTACTACTACTACTACTACTACTAGTACACATACTTAATACTAAAACTAATACTGATACTCATACTAGTCACTAATACTAATACTAATACTCATTCTAATACTAATACAAATACCAATACTAATGCTACCACTACTACTGCTGTGCGACAACTATTGCTAGTACGACGACTACTACTATTAACATCAATACACATACTTAATGCTAATACTAAGAGTAATACTAATTCGAATACTATTACTCATACTAAACATCCTAATATCAATACTACCACAAAACTAATACTAATGCTAACACTGATACAAGAATTAAGATCTACAAACAGTAATAGTGGTACGAAGAGCAGAATTGAGATTAAGATTGGGACTAGGAGCGCTGCATGCGTGTGAAGAAATTTCCAAAAATTGCAAACCATCTAAAAGAACATTTTGGAATTGAGTTTGGGAGAAGTGTCTGTCGCCTATCCGTTGACAGACCCTGCCTGGGGACGCACGCCACCCTTCCCCTTCCCCACGACGGTCTGTCATGGGGGGGGGGGTGAGCTATATGGTGAGCATATATATATATATATATATGTATGCGCACACACACGTAAATGCACGCTTTGCGTACCACCTCGGGCGGGCTGCCACACTGGCTGCATTTTTTTCGGAATGACTGGGATATGCGCAGAGATGGTTTCTGACATGTAACTTCAATACTTGTGAATGCATTGTGAAGAGTTTGTAAACGGCTGCCAATATTCCGCGCATAGTCCACGAAGATATTGCGACGCCCGTATCCAACCATGAATTCCCCAAAACAGCGTGTTTCACATATTTCGCCCTCCAGCGAGGGCCGACATGCACCGACCGATTATCCGAAACCCTGGAAGCGATGGCGGGCAAACTTTGAGGGAAGACTTGTTGCTGTCTCCCGAAACAGAATATCCACAAGAGGTCTAGATCGGATGCTAGAGCTTTTCAAACACCGAAGCAGGCATGCCAAGCCAAGCCAAGGTCCAGACTGAAGCAAGCTGAGTCGATTGATTCTTGGCCGCTTCCAACTCGTGCCTCCTGAGCAAATCTCGCGCTCACGGTTGGGAAGTGTCTGAAGGCGCCAGAAAGGTGAAAAGGAAGGCTCGGCTATTCCAAATCGCTCCTGCGGAGTAGGTTACCTTCAGACGCCTCCCTTTGTGAAGCCGCGGTGAGATAGGCTGTAGCCAAGGACAAAGACGACTTGTTGGCCTTGCATGCAAGGCATCCTGGTATGTGCGAAACATCGTGCAAAGCAAAATGGTTCTGCACCGTTTTATGTATGAAGGCCTCCTCGCGCATCTTCAGCACCGCACTCACATCTTCCTGTCCACGAAGAATGGTTCGAAGGGCGTGCGAGATGCTCCTCTACCACTTGCATGACCTGGGCGACTCTGAACTTCTCCATGTGCTCGGAGAGGTCCGCGCCGGATTTGTTCGCCCACGCCTTATAATCACTCCCTCGACACTGGAAATCCAACCAGAAGATGAAAAGATGCCTGCAGACAGTGTAGATCCATGTCCGCAGCCGCATTGGCCACGGCATGCTCTTTCACGGCAGCGCCAGCATCCAGTGCATCATCTTGCAAGGTTTCGCGGAGAACCTGGTGGCAGTCAGCTGCCCGTTTGTGGACGAGAATGAATTCAAGTGGCCCTGCACCACACACTGTAGATGCTGCGGGCTGAACATGCCACTAGATAGTCGAAGGTAGCAAACTCCTCATAACATCAGCGCGGGTGACTCTTGAACTCCAAGACTCTAAGAGGCGACCATGCATTTGTGTATTTTTGGGGCCAGTAAGAACCACTGCAGAGCCATTCAACAAGTCTTGCTGCTGGTTTGCACGAAAAAACGTTCGCTGAGTACCTTTTGGCATTGAGGAGAATCAACCGCCGAGAGAAAACGAGAGAAGCGGCTTCGGTAAAGTGTATAAACAAAGCACTGGCAGCAGCAAGATAAACTTGTGCATTCAGTTGATCTTGCATGGACGTGTTCGCACAAACACGTTTCGACAAACACCTGTGTGTTCGTCCAGGCACATATCGAACTGTCAATATGCCTCCTTATTCCCGTTTCTGTCTGCCTATTTGTGGTCTTCGCCATTCTGGGCATGAGATACGTTACCATTCTAGTGTTCCCTGCTCTGAGATAGCTTGTCTGGATGTGCCTCAAGATACAAATTGCAGATGCTGCCGCTCTGCCTGGGCATCCTGCAAGGCAAGCAGTTCCCGCTGTAGGTCGCCATCGGCCAATTGCAACAACTTCATGCGTTGGACCTCGGAAGGTAGGCATCAAGACATGCTGTAGCCAAGAGCAGAGACCGTGAGAAATGAGATACTCCAGCAGGACTGTCCTACACAGCCCCTGTGAGGCAATCACACTTCCGCAGTGGTCAATGCTGGAACACATGCTGCATAAACAGTTCTGGATGCTGAGGAATGGACGACGACGTGCTTCGCGAGACCTAGATGCTCTCGGAAGTGGAGATAGACCTGTCGCGAACCACCCTGAATGGACAACAGCAGTGTTTGTAACGTCCTAATCAATCACAAGCACGAAGGATGATACGATTCTCATTGGATGCCCTCCGACGCTGTCACAGCATCTAGAATACGATATTGTAGGTGGGCGGCTCGAGTGCAACGTTCGACAAACACAAGCCTTCTGCCACAAAAGAACACACAAGTCAGCCTTCTTGATCTGTCAATCGCTCTCTCCTCCTTTCTGTCCCTATCTCCCTCTGGCTGTGTGTGTGTGTGCGTGGGTTGGGGGAATGCTGTGTTCGCTGCTTCCTCTTCCCATCTGCAGGGTGGCACGCACTGCGTCCTCCTGCATCCTGGAGGATGAGGAGGGGATCCCGGTGCCACCGTTCGAGTCTGGCAGCCTGGCATACATTCCAAAATCATCTTCTCATCTTCGACGGTTTCAGCACCTCCAAGGCTTTCCGGCATGGCCTGGTTGGGCGCTCACGATGAGCATCGATCACTCTTTGAAATAATCTGCTCCACAGCGATGACCACATCTCAGACATATCTCGACCGGCTGCACGATGGAAACTCATGACATGGCTAAGCATCTCTGACACGCGGGCACGCGGAGCAAGTTTTTGCATCCAGCGCACGGGCAGGTATTTCTTCGTCGACCACAGCGGATTATTCGGTTCGAACCTGTGATGATCCAAAACCATTTCATATTCCATCTGCACAGAGCGGGAGGTTTACAAGAATCCCTGTCACCTACCCGCAAAAGCGTATGGCGTGTGGGGCTCACTTTTTGCTGAGCTATCATCTGACTTTGTGCTTCCCGACGCCTGCGGCCGGACGCAAATCCACGTGCAGATCCTGCCAGTGCTGTTCTTTGCGCGCAATTCCTGGTGTCTGCCATGCACATTCTTACAAAACCATCGTCTCATTCTCGCTAACATCACTATCACCATCCTATTATTACTACCATCATCTGCATCTTCATATTTAGCTTGACCTTCGAGTTCGACTTCGTCTTCATGAACATCGACAGTTTTCATTCTTGCACAGGACTTGTGGAGTGAACTGCCATGTTCATCAGTTTCGAAGCATGCGGCGTGAGAATGCACTGTACATATGATGGAAAACACATCAAGAACTCTGCAGGGAGGGTGCATGCCCGACAGACGCAGTCAGAGCATGGTGACATCTAGCCTGCACAGACAAACGTGCCTGCAGCGTTTGTTTGCGGCATCGTCATACTTCAAGCTGTAATAGTTCATAGTCGAGGTTGCTGCTTCGGCATCGTGAAGGACGCTCTGTCAACATCGCCGCAGCCGCCGCATAGCAAATTGCCAGTGACATGTCGGCCGTGAGCGCCAAGCTCTGAGTGAGTAAGACGTATAGCTCGTGCTCGGCTGCACCGAATTCCAGAACATAATGACATGTGGGACGCCTTTCTCTTCGGAATGCCTCTAGTAACCATGATGGTAACATATGGAACCACTGATGGTCAACACAAGCCATCGGTATGGTTCTGCTCATATATGTTCGACGACTATGTGCAGGACCCTGAAGCTTCAGCCTACCAGGGTGCGGGATCGAACCCGTGATTACGATTCCACGAGTGTGACATTCTGCCTTGAACTTGGCTGATGTGAAGACTGCTCAATGCCATCAATCACCAGACTGTCAGTTCAAGGTGTCGTTTCCTTGCGCCGTTCCAGTGATATCGCAGCCATGTCGGCCTACCAGTTTTGAAGTTGGCGTTGTCAAGGGTTCACCGATTCTGAGAAAGCGAGGGACCTTGGCCTCGGAAAACCATGGGGCTTAACTGCGAAAAGGGAGGGCGGCAAGGATGCGAACAAAGAACCGGGTGCAGAATGTGCCCGCGGCACAGACGGGCCGGACGGGCGTGAGAATGCATTAGAGCCTTTTGCGACGAGTCACAGCATATATGCTCTGCTAATTTGCTACACGATGTCAGGAACGAAGTGCAACTTTCTTGAACAATCCATCTTGCAGCTTGGCCTGGAACTCCTGCTCACTCGGCTTGCATTTCCGCTTTGCTGCCTGTAGACTGCCTTCGACATGTCAAAACTGACGTTTGACAACCTGTCTCCCGAACCGTCTCACGTTCAGCCAGATTGCTCCCAACGGATGCATCTTTGGCGCTCGCGATTTTTGCTTCGGCCGCTGAGTGGTCAGCAACAGCCTCCAGTAGTCGAGTCTTGAGGCCGATGTCTTCTGCTGTAGGCACTTAACACAGGGACAGCGACCTTGGCGACCTCAGCATCCACAATCTCCGCATTCCGTGTTGTCGTCCTGTCCGAGCTGAGAAAACCCGCGAGCAAGACTGTAACTGACTAGGCAGTTGTCCGTCTGCTGCGGGGGGATTCTTGGGAAGCTGTGAGCCTGATGGCCGTCGCAAGCATCACACCTCTTCCCTTCCCTTTTCGGGTTCATGGAGGATGAGTCTGCTCGCGCAGAGCCGGGCCCAGGCCCCCCATTCCCCCTATCAGGGTGGAAGAGGCTTTGGGGTCGTCAGTGGACGGGTCTGAGCCCTCCTTCTTTCTTTTGTTAGGGTTAGGGGCAAGAGGATTGCTCCCCTTGCCCGCGCGTTAGTGCGCCCCCGACCGTTGTGGAGGGGGGCGCAAACTTTCTTTCGCCAGGGCTATGGTGTAGGGGGTTAACCAAACTTTTTTTTTTCTCTCTCTCTCTCTCTTGCTTGCATACGGACAAGGGGGTAAGCCCCCCGCGCGCGAGCGCGCACCGAGCGTCCGCGTTCGTCTGCTATGCCCTCTTCCCGATGAGGCGCGGTTGCTCTTCTTCTTCCGCCGGGCATGAGGGGTTGGTTAGACCCCCCGGCCACTAGGGCCCCCCATATTTAGTGGGGACTTTGGAGGAGTGTGAAAATGTTGTTTGTTGTTGCTCTCTCTCTCTGTCTCTCTTCGCTTCGCTTCGCTTCGCGAGGGATAGGTCCGAAGACCCGGGCCAAGGCCCCCCCTCTCTCTTACGCGTTGGTGGAAGAAAGGCATTGGGGTCGAATGCACGGGGCTGTTCCCCACGGTTTGCACGCGCGGTAGAGTACGTCTGGCGAAAATCCCCCGACCCTGAACTTTAGCCCGCGTCCCGGCCTCCTACCTCTGTGGCCAGTGCGGCTGGCCGGGCCCCCATATATTTAAAAAACGTCACCGTAGTACCTTCGCCAGACGCCTCCCCCCTGCTATGCCCAACGGTTGGCAACTGAGGACAGGGCGTATCAAGACCATAGCGAGTCAACAAGAAAGTGTGGGTTTGTGGGGCTGCCTTGGCTACTCGGCGAGGGTTCGCCAGCTTGTAGTGTACAAAGTATTGCCAAGTAGTAACAGTAGCTGGTCCCCCCTCGCGCGTTCACACGAAAAAAAGCCGGTCGAAATATTTCTTCTAGTTTGGAAACAGTCGGCGAAAGCGCTGAACTATTGTGGTGGTTGGTAACATACGTCGCAGGATGGCGAGTGCAATTGAATTGGGCTTTCGGTTGCTACTTCGAGCTTCTGCAGGAATAAGAGACATTCGGTGGCTACTTCGAGCTACACTCAAAAGGTATGCATCCCCCCGGCAAGGGTACCAAGGAGAACTTCGGGAACTAGGGTAGGCGCAAGGTAGCAACAACAAAGAGAAAGGTTGCCTCCCCTAGTTCCTTTTCCCCCGCACATTGAACTTTTTACAAGTCGCGCTCACGGCTCTCACGGTTGCTTCGCATGTGTTCTTGTACATGCTGCACTTGCCACGACAAGTTTGGTTGAAGCCGAACTCGTTGCGGGCTGTGGCTCGGGCTGCGCGGTCTGTTCCTCCCCCGCGGGCTGCGACTCGGACTGCGTGGTCGCTCCCTTCCTAGTGCCTTTCTCCGCGGGCTTCGGCTTGGAGTACGCGGTCTCTCTTTTTCCAAGCTACGTCTCCTTCTTCATCTCGGTGTACCTCTCCCCCACCTTGGTTGTGTGGCTCGGTGCCGGTAGTCGCTGAGTCCGTGCTCCCCCAGTCAACGTCCTCTTCGTCACACCTTTCTCCCAAGTCGACTGCGGTTGTCTCGCCTTGGCTTGCTTGCGTCTGCGGCCTTGAGGTAGTCGCCCCCTTTGCTTTGCGCCTCTTCCGAAGCTTCTTTCGGATTTGGCGTGCCTTTTTGAGTAGTGAGCCAGCTTTTTGAGGGAAGCGGATGACACGTGCTCGCGTCTCGTCGGCGAGCTTGGGCATATATTTGTCCACGATCTTGGTTAGCTTGTCCGCCGCTCTGCTTATTTTGCACCTTTCTTCGAAGCGTTCGCGGTATTTGGCATACTCCCCTGCTTCCAAGTTGCTCAGCGGCTCGCCTGTCTCGAGGTCCATCCAGACTTCGCTCTCCTTGTAGATCTTTCTCTTCCCCCACTTGTCCAGTGGTCCAGGCAGGAAGTGCAGACCCAATCCCCTTTTTGTCGTGAACCTGGTCATGTGCGTGAAGGGAACTTGCGGAGCTCGCGTGTCCCCCGCTTCTCGCGGTGGCGGGTGACTGCCTTGGGTTACTGGTCTGCTCCCCGTCCCTTTCTCGCTGCACCCATGGAAGCGACATGCCGGATCAGATCTCTCGTGCACCTTGCGGAATCCTTGCTGACAAATGCCCGCGCCTTGCCGGCATAGGCGCATTCCTTCTTCCCCTTTGGCTTCTTCCCCCCTCTGGGGTCCATCTGTACCACTGTACCACGGTGGTTACTATTCTCGGTCTCCCTGTAAGTCACGAACTTCCAGGCGTGGCACTCCCCCTCCCAGCGTGGTGGTTCGGAAAGTGAAGCTCCGCCAGAAGTTTCAACTTGAGGACGGAGAAGAGGTCTGCGTACCCCTCGGTTCGCAGGTTGAGGAGGAAGATCTTGCTGCCCCCAGGTCGCCGGACTGCAAATAGTGTTCGATCGTGCCGGTCGCCTCTATTACACGCTCCCCCACGAAGGCTACAAGGGCCACTTAAGGACAATGGCGGCGGATGATTGGTCTCAAGCACCGCTGGAACAACTGGCAGGGCTCTCTCGGAGGAACAGTCCGAGCCCACCAGCTGCCCCCCGACAAGCAAAGGTGCAGTACTTGAGCCAAAATGGCTACGGTCTCTCTCTATCTCTCTCTCTCTCTCTCCCGGGCGTGAGGGCTCTCTCCCTCTCTCTCTCTCTCTCGGGCATGAGGGACGGTCAGGTCCCCCGGGCAGCATGCCCACCCGATGTGTTATCGGGTAAAGGGGTGTGACAGTCGAGGGTAGATCACAGTACAGGTTAGGGCATTATGTATGCGATAACAGTTAACTGTGATCGTACACTCTCAAAGGACGCATGCATGTTGAGGTGCCTCCCCCTTCTGCAGAAAGAGATAGTACAGTGGTAAAAGGTATTCGAGGGACCACCTCAACTTTCCCTCTCTTTCTTTTTTTTTCTTTCTGCTGGGCTTAGGGGTCGTCAAGACCCTCAGGCCATAGGCCCGCCCAACCCTCCCACTGTGTTAGTGAGCGGTTGGCATAAACTTTCCCTCTCTCTCTCTCTCTCTACCGGGTGTGGAGGTCGCGGCAGCGTCCAGGCCGCTCCCCCCGTGCGCGCACGCACTCCCGCGTTTCACGGGGTGTCCTTTGTTCCCCCCAGGGGTTCGCCCCGGGTCGGCTCGGCTGTACACACTGAAAAGTTTTGCCGAGGCATGAAAAAGGAAGGCCTGTCGGTGTTTCTCCCCACACCACATACGTTCAAACAACAGCATCAAAGCGAAAAGGAAACTCATCCCCCCTTACCCACAGGCCTTCTGGGGGTCGAAGGAAAAGCTTGCATTTGTTGTCCCGCTGTGTTTAAGCAAGGACCGCCATGGAACTACGCGGGTTGATCGGAGTGAATTTCAGCCTTCTGTTCCCCCCCGAATTCAGTCAAGGCGGCGTGTTGAAAAGAGGCTAGAATTGTAGGCCAGGTTGGGCCTGAGTTGAGCGGGCTTACCTGAGAAGGGTTGGGAGACAGGATCCCCCCAACCTCTGCTTAAAGAGTTCACACCGACATGGGACAGTTGACTGGAGCTATCGAGATAGTTTGCAGACGATGCAAAGTTGAGGCAACGGGCTCAACGAGGATTAGGCACTGTGGGCAGGTTTCAGCAGAACAACAAAGTTGGTCGAAACAAGTTCCAAAACGCTAGACCCAAAACAACATCCCCCCCCACATGTGCGAAGCTCGGAAAATTTTTGCCACGCTCACATTCACTTCTGTTCAGTACTCAGCGCTGTCGCCTCCCCTCTGTTGCGTGCCATGTGCTGCTGTACTTCTTGTACCTGGTGCCGTAGGTTCGGGATCAGGGCGACGGCTGGTCTTCCCCCTGTCCCGCGTGGCTCCCCTACTGGAGGAGGTCGCGTTCGCTTGGCATGTGACTTCCCCTCCGGTCTGCGTGCTCTTTCCGGAGCTGGCCGAAGGTCCTGTGGCTGTCTGGTCGGCGGCTCCCCCGCCGGTTCGGAAGGACGTCTTGGGTTCGTCTCCCGGTCTGACGGTCTGCCTTCGGCTCCCCACGGCCACTGCACATCACCACTTGCGTCTGGCTCCTCGTCGTCCCCGCTGTCGTCTTCGGTGGTTCCTCCCCAGTCGGGCATAGTCGGGCGGAGTCTCTTCGTCCCTCTCCGCTGGCATAGGTGCGGGAGCGGCGGGTCCCACAGTCTTCCGTGCAGCCTCTGGTGGCGTGCGGCTTGCTTGGGCTTGCCCTTGTCTCCCCCGCTTGGTTTGCTGAGTCTTCTGAGTCTTCTTCTTCTTCAGCCTGCGGGCGTCCTTCAGGAGTCTCGGAATGCGGTGTGGGAAGCGCATTACGAAAGCGCGTGTTTCATTGGCAATCCTGGGTAACAGCTTGTCTGTTATCTTCACAAGCTTATCTGCAGCTGCTCCGAGGGCTCGCCGATGGAGGAGTCTCCCCCTAAAAAGAAGCGTAGGTCTCCTGGTCATTCTCCCCCAACGCCTTCTCCCCCTCATAGAGCTCGCCAGTGTCTTCGTCTTGTTGCACATTGCGCCCGATCCATGCGTCGAGCGGGCTTGGGTGAAAAAGCAGGTGAAGCCCTCCCTTTGTCTCATGCTGCACCATCCCCCCAAGGCTTGGTGCTCGCCTGGAAGAGGAGCTAGCTTCTCCCCCGTCTTGGCTTTGTTGTGTCTCACGTGGTTTCCCCTTTGGTTTAGGGGATGCCACTGCCACATTGGCTCTGCTTGTCACACCGTGCAAACGACACGCAGGATCACTTCTCACATGCACTTTCCTTATACCAGGCCGGCAGATCCCCCCGGCTTCACGACATAGTCTGCACTGCATCCCTTCCCGGACGATTGCCTTCAGTTCCGCGAGGAAGTAGTATGGCGGTCCCCCCGTACTGACGGGCCACCTCCCGGAGGAGGGCCGTGGTCAAGGGGTCCCGTGAAGCGCAAACCCCTCGGGCCTCTTAAACAAAATGAGCGTGTGACTCAAGCACCGCTGGGGTTAACGCTCCGGCTCCCCGGAGGGCACAACCTCCGGTGAACCTTCGCGCTCCCCCCCCGATGCCAAGAGGCGGTACAGGCCCCTCAGCAAAGGTGCAGCACTTGAGCCAAAATGGCTACTTTCCCTCTCTCTCTCTCTGTCTCTCGGGGTATTGGGAGGGCCCCGCAGTCTTTGTGGGGATTTGGGCAGGACGTGAGAACACCGTCGACCCGCAAATCCGTCCTCATGCTGTCTGCATGCTGTTCGACTGCACGAACAGCCTTTTGATGATCTGATGCTGCAGCATCGACCTCGGCCTGAGTGCAAGTTGCCATGGCTCTGCCTTGGCAAAGGCTCCCGAGGCCTTGATCTTCCCAATCAGCGTCTTCGCCTCTTGCAGCTCTTGCCCGAGTGTGTCGACGACGGCCCTGATGCATCGTTTTATTGTTGCACCCACACGTTTCCACACTAACAAAATGGTTCAAAATCCTCACAAAGGCACAGACTGGCTGTCGAAACACGAACATGCTTGTTCCTCTCGTTGCAACTGGCCGGGCATTGCTTGTCTTTCTTGAGCAGTGGCCTTATCAAGTCCTTAACCGACTGCTGCGGATGACCCCTAGGACCGGTGGGACACAACAAAACACTGCTTCAGTCTACTGCACCCGAGACTGTCAGATGCTTTCAGCCACGCGGAAAACTGTGCAAACAGAAGGAAGAGCCTGGTCTGGTTCAGCAAGCGCGCTGCAGAAAGCATGATGTCCTGCAGGCAATCCCAGAGCTGCAGTTCCGCTCAACAGATTGTATGGACGGTCCCGCGAAGATCAGAGCAGTGAGACGGAGACGGAGCCCGACTCTTTGGTTTTCTTTCCGATAGCGGCTGCCTATCTCGCCTTTACGCCTGATGATGCCCAGGCGCCGAGTGGAGGTCGGGGATGTCGGGAGCAGTCCGACGTCCGCAGAGTGTCTTCCAGTCACTGCAAGCACAGCGAATTCGCTTCTTGACTTCTCATGATGTTTAGGATGGGCCGTGGCATCTAAGAACTGCTGTGTGTCACTTTGGCCCACTTGATCATGCAAATGCCCCTTTGCCCACTCGCCCTCATGTCCGAAGTGGTCACCGACAGCAAGCCGAGTCTTTGATGCTTGTGGGTGCTCAGTCTGCCGGTGCTCACAGTTGTTCACAGACTCCTGCAAGATATTCTCGTCTGCAGCGAAGAAGAACTGCCTCAGATTTACATTGAAAAAGTTTACAGAGCCTCTGCAAGCTCAAACAGGGTCTGCCGTTCACCGATCGGCCATACAAGCATCTTGTGGACGTGGCTTTGAGCGATCCCACGGACCGAAATGTTTGCGTTGGCGGTGAGACTTCGTTCGATTCTTGCCGGTCCTCCGCCTCCTCGACAGCGATGGTTGCGTTGTGGGCTTTCAAGCCGGCATTCGTCCTGTCAGCCTGGGTCCAAACAAAGCCAAGCTGGAAGTCGGGCCTCGTTGTCCACCTCGGCTTCCGCAACCTTGGCCTCGGCCTGCCGCACCTCGAAGAGGACGCAGGCGTTTAAAGTCGCTCCCGCTAAGCGCCCCGGCTCTCTCGGAAGCGCTCAGCCAAAGCTCCGCCTGCTCTGCGGCATCCTCCGCATTCTTCTCGGCCTCGAGCGCACTCAGCTCCACGGCCTTGCCCGGGGGGTGCTGTGCCGAATGTCTCAGGCTGAAGGGGCGAATCGAGTCTCTCGCACATCTTGTGTAGAGCACGCTTAACTGCCCTGGTGAGAATGATACATTACATGGGTAAGCAACGTCCCTCGCAGGGTCGCTATGCCTGGACAGAAATGTTCTCGTGCGTTCACTTGTGGATACACGATGCCCTGCTTTATGACCATAATACTCTGGGGCCTCGTTGTCTAGAAGAAGTGCTCTACAGAGGGCCCATGTAAAGTGCCCAGCTATTAACTTGGTACTACAAGGTGCCATAGAAGGGATGGCCATATATTGAAAGTCGCTGATTACTTGCAGACTGAAGTTGGTCTCGTTCCCTTCCGTGGCCTGTGCCCAAAGCCGGAGGAACCCACCTTACAAATGCCTGCCGGAACCTTGACTTCAACCCGAACTCAAGCCTAATCCTTGTGCACGCGTACCTCGACCTTTCCCTCATCCCTGAAGCCTGGTGCCCTCAGTGACAAAGGGTGCTCAAAGACAACAGTGTTTGCAGAAGGGTGCAAGGTTTTGTCGTCGCTGAAGACCTAGTGCATACGGCGTCGGCGGTGCGACGTCTCCTTCTTCCCCGGGGCATGAGGGGTGTTCGAAGCCCGGCGGCCTTGAAGGCCCCCCGATGTTCGTGGGGCTCTTGGAGGAGCGTGAAAAGGCTTGAGTGTTTTTCCCCGTGTTTTAGCTAGTTTGCATTTATTAGACATGACTGGGTACCAGACACTCATTTACAGTACATCAAATGCCAGCCGTGGGGGAATGGCATCTTCTTCATAACAGAGTCCAGTACACTTATTCCTAGCGACGTCTCCTCCTGCTCTCTCTCTCTGCCCTTCGGCCAGGCGGGATCACGTGTTGGCATGCACTGGTACCTGGAAGCATTACCTCAACGCTACCGTTTCGAGAACTCTTCGACTCCTCTCCGCAAGCATCCGCAAGTTTGCTCTTACTTGCTTGTTTTGCTTTGCTTTGGAGGCTGCGGTACGCCGGTATGTGCAGTCCCCCCATATCTCTCCGCCATAGGCGCCTTCAAGTCCTCCACAGCTCGCATCACCTGCATAGCTGCGTCCTGCACTGCTACACTGCATCACTGGTGCAACATGGTCCATGCGTGGTGCAAGGTTGAAGGACAAGTCGGGCCAGCTTCGGGAATCTCACTCGTCTGAAGAATGACTTCTTGGTTGGATCTTCCGTTGCCAACGCATGTGTAAGCCTTCTTTGGGCGTTGGGGACAAAGCTTCCAGTTCGTGAACACACCTCTGCTTTTCTGCTCCACACTACATCCTCTACATGATTGCTATCGGCCTCACAGCTTCGTTGCTTAAGCTTCGATTGATCCGGGAAGAGCTGACCTGCTTTTGGACGCTCTTCGCAGAAAGAGTAAGTAAGACTCCTTGTCCGAAATGCTGATGACATAGTTCTCCAGAAAACTCTCGAAGGATCCCACCTTGGTACTAGCTACAGCGCAGCCTGAGCACAGCTGCGGTCCGCAGTCCGAGCCCGGCGCCATGTTCACCAGCACGGCCTTGGCCGCGGCTAGGAGCCGCTCGCTCCAGCGTGCAGAGTGCGAGGCCTCTGCCAGGGCAGCGGAAACAAGCGGCGCCTTCGCTATTCACACCCCCACGCACGGGACTCACGGACTCACGGACCGGACCCCGAGGACCCCGCCTGACCGGCGGTCTCTTGCTGACGCAGCCAGGCCGAGACAAGCACTGTGAGATTTTCAGCGAGGGACTGGTTCAACGCTTGGACTTTTTTGTCAGCTTCGTCTCTTCGCAAGACTTCCGTCTTGTTCTCCTCTCTTTTCCTGCTGGATTCTTTCGTCAAGTTGTGGTGGGCTGTCTTGCTCAAGTCTTCGCGTCTGATGGCTTCAGCAAGCATCGCCGATGCCTTCTGAGCTGTCTGGTTGGCCTCTGCCAGACGCTGTCTCAACTCCTGCAGCGACGTCACATTTCGCTCCAAGTCCACTCGTGCAGCAGTCAGCTGCGAACCCAAGTCTTTCTCTTGGCCCTCTGCTTTCAAAAGCTTGTCTTGTGCAGTTCTCTGCTTCTTGTCAGCTGCTTCACGATCAGCGTTTGCCTTCTCCAGCAGGTTTTGTGCCTCCCTGGAAGCCTTGGCAGCTGTCGCTTGTTTCTCTTTCACTGAAGCAACTTTCTTGGTTGCCGCTTCTAGAGCACTGATCAGCTCAGGAGGAATGTACACCTCACTGTCATCACGGTCATCTTTCTTGCTTCTTTGGCGCGCAAGGGCCTGTTCTGCCAGACGCTGAGTCTCGAGCAGCTGCTGCACAAGGGAATGTATTCGCATCTCACTGGCTTGCGCACTTGGCTCGCCGTCACACACGATGGAGCAATCGCAGCTCTGGCCATCTGGGCACCCATGCGGTCCCTGCCAGGAGTTGCAAAGTTCTTTGCGCCAGGACGACTTCGACAAAAGAGGCTTGGCAGACTTGTTTGCCGGTGTGGCATCAATGAGACATCGTGCGGCAGACGATCCATCAGGTCCCACTGTACAATTGGTGATGACTTGGTGAAAGAGCTCTTCAGCCTTCGCAGCCACATGAAGGTCTTCTGCAGTGCGGTTTCGGATGGCTGCTGCCTCGTTAACCGATCGCAGTGCAGAACGAACCCGACCTGCACTTGTCGAAGCGTCAATTACGGCTCGGTCGTGTTGACATGCGCTGGCCGACTGCGAATACGACATTCCCAGAAGTGCTGCCGCAAACTGCTGACCGGACTGGCTTGCCCAGGCTGTTGCTCGCAATGCGTCTCTCAAAGAAGCCGCCTCCTGTAATTTGTGGCTTGTGTTTCTGTGGGTAGCATTGCACGACTCATTCGCAGAAAGCGAGGTCTCAAAGGCCGCCTTGGCACTTGTCTTTGCGGCCTCCAACGTCGCTTCGGCTTCTGCAGCCAACGTCTCCGCTGTTTTCCGCTTGTCTTGGCTGTTCGTTAGAGCTTGTTTGGTTGCTACATGGTGGCTCCGTGCTTTCGTATAGGCTGACTCGTTGTTCGCAAGCAGCTGTTTGCCCAGCTGCTCTTGCCTTCTGACCTCGGCGACTGTGGCCTGCGCAGTAGATGTCGCTCCTTGTGCAGATCGGAGCGTTGCCTGTGCCTGCTGCAATGCCGCATTCGAGTTGTTCCAAGTTAGCTCCTGCTGGCGCAGTCGAGCGGCAGACAATAGCCGTGACGCGTTATTGAATGCGACATGCCAAATCCGAAGCTTCGCATTCAGGTCGGTGTGAAGCTCCTGGTATGTTGTATCTTTGCTGATCAGGTCAGCCCTTGCTGCTGCTATATCCTGTGCAAGTGTCCGCGCTTTGTCCTGCAGGCTATTAAAGAGATCAACCTTCTTGTTGTAGTTGTCCTGGGCATCCTTCAATCGCTTTTCGGGCGGCGTCATACAGTTGTATGTCACGGACTTTTTGCAGTCGACGCATCCACCTTCCTCTCCCTTTCGGTTGACTTCGCACACAAGGTCCTTGTAGTCTTGCTGGCAACATCTCTCATATGTCCATTCCTCATCCCAGCACCAGCTTGCACCACGCCCTGTCTTGTGCTGGAAGGGGTTGCAGCAGTACTCGCACGTCTCTATTAGCAATTGAGATTTCCGCTTCCAACATGCCGGGTCCTTAAAAGGAACACAGACACGTCGATCCGGCAAGGCCGCAGCTCGACTCTCCTCGTTGTGGTGCATCGCCTTGGTGAAAAGCATTTGCCAAGGGTCGACCTGGCCATTGAAGAAGGCAGCTTGGGGAACCGTTCCAGCAGCTTCTCGACCTATCCATCTTTCAGTATACTTGTGGAAAGCGCCGACATCCAGCGACCAACCTTGCTGGCCCATGCATTGCCGAATCTGGTATGCCTGGCCAAGGTTACGAATCGCGACCATGTGACCGAAAGACGCCTCAAGCCACTTCATGTGATCCGGATCGCCTGCCTCCTGTGCTCTTGCAGATTTCACCAAGAAGTGCTGTGAGCAGATTGCCATCAAGGCCAGGTGCCCTGCTATACAAACTTGTTTGAACCTGTCTCTGGCTCCTGGCATCCAGAGATCTCCCATTGAGCCCTCAATCAGCCCACGCGTAATTCCGTATTGTGGCCAGGCCTTCCAGAAAACGCTTGGATTGACGGGGCAGTTCAGGTCGCTTGGTGGAGATTGCAAATATCTTCCCTGGAAGGTTCTGTTGTCTCTGGCTTTTCGCACAAAGTCTGGACCATCCCAGAGCAGGTGTACATCATTCAGAATGCTGTCCCAGAAGTTATCACGGAAGTCGCAGTCGCAGAATGACCAGTCAGGAGGTAGGCAGCCCTGTAGAGTACTCGATGCGACAAGCGCGAAAACCAACAGGACTTTGTCAGCTCCTCGGGATCTCGCTCTTGGTGGACCATTTGCTCCAGTGCGAACCATCCCAACCACTAGACTCTCTGCATGCAGCCGTCAGAATGCCACCGGCCCTCCAACACATTGTCCGCATTTCCAATCATGGCACAGACACCACAGCCAGCTGCTAGATAAGTCTAGGCGGCTAGACTGTGGGAAAGGTGGCTTCGAAAGTGCTGGATTGGGCTGGGTCGGAAGAGAGGCCTCCAAGGACTACGGTATGAATATGTATGAATGTCGAGCCATTGCACTCATGCTACAATGACACGCCGGGTTGCCAGATTACAACTCCACTGGGTTAGTCAGCCTGCCAGGACAGACTTTGCAAGGGTCCAGAGGTCACAGGTGAACCGCGAGTGGCAGCTAAACAGATCGCAGCACATGTCGAATATTCGAGAATCCGCAGCATGTGAAAGATCCTTGCAATCTGAAGTCTGAAAGTCGCTGGCAACTTACGTGGGCAGATCTGGGATTGCTGTGGGGTTTGAGAAGCGATCTGAATTTGAATGCAATCATTGCTCTGTCGCTCCAGAAACCTCAGCATACAGCTGCGACGGCTTCTTTTTCCGTTGTACGGATCGAATCTATGCCTGTGTAAAGGGCCGTGGTCAAGCCAGAGACCTTTGGCAAAGGTCCGCAACGCTTTGCGCCACACCTGCGCGAGGCAGTCCCACGGAGCAGCGGAACGCTTGACGGTCTACAGTGACATCCCGAGTGTTGACCTGCACCTTCGCGAAAAGAACTACCAGTGACGTTCTCTTGCATCGTCGTGCATCACGCTATGTCGTGCTTGCGGCCAGTGGCCTGGCCTAAATAGAGCACATGCAACGCGAAGTCGCCTCTCTCAGACCCTCTGCAAGTTGCGCTCTCGGCTTGTGGGCTGCATGGAAATACCGTTGTTGCCTGGATCGCGGCATCTAACCTTGATGTCGAGCCGTGGAGGAGCAAGCTTCCCTGCACAGCTGTGGGCACGGCACACCTTCAGACCCAGATTCCAGGCTATGCTTGGGCGCACCATGCAAGAAACAGGGGTCGTTTCCAGGCAGAACTCGACCGGCAGCGATGCCCTCCATGCCTGAGAGGGAATGGAGTGACTGGACTGCGTTCCGAATGTGACCCAAGTGCCCGGCAGCTTGAAAAAGATACTGCGCGACGCATAGAATAGGTACTGTTTTAAAGTACGTATCTAGGGAGGGCAGAGCGAAAGAGAGAGAGAGAGAGCGAAAGAAAGAAAGACAGAAAGAAATAACTGAATGAAGAGAGGCAAAGGGATCAACGCACACACGCAACACCCAACTCGGTTTTCTGAGCATTGTCTTTGAACTCAGACACTCGAAAGCCCAAAACCCCCAAGCTCCAATCCTTTGACCAGCCGCAACTGTAATCCTTACTCCTGTCCGGAAACCCCTCACTCATGACCGACCCAATCGATCGCAGTCTCCAACACTGCAACCGGACGCATGAGCACGAGTGGCACGAGGGGAAAAAGCTAAGGCAGGGTCTCATCCAGTACGCTCATTTGGGCAACCGATGCAAAGTCGCTGCGAGACGCTTGAATCAAACTCTAGCTTGCAAAAAATCCGGCAGTCCCATCTACCCACTCCATCTATGACAAAGTTCGAGTGCCCTAAGCCAGCTTTGCCCATGTTGCACTGGTGAAGTGGTGTAGTTGGAATGAACCTGTGCACCTGGTCTGGAAGTTCTGGAGTCGTGTGTTCAAAAACGTCGAGGATTGAATATTCCAGGGTGTCCCGCTGAAGATCTTGTGCAGTTCCAGTCAATCCCGCCAATGACACAGTGCTCGGAGAGGGGTCCAGAACATGTGCGAGTATCACAGGAGATGTGTGATGAATGATTCTGATTATTGCACTTGAGTTTGGGGCACGCGTGATTGACTTGCTACTGCATGCTCGACGGTCCCTCGTGGCTACTTACTTCCGCAGTATGATAAATGCTGTACCGGAGAAGGTAGCTCATAAATGAGAAACAGACCGGCATGTCTACAATCATGCATGCTCATTGGTAGCCGCTACAGTAAACCTTCCTTCTGCTTTCGCAGGTTCCTTGTGGCCTGTTACACGGGCCAGGTCAGGGCCCTAACGAGGGCTTGAGCTGAAGGCTGCAAAGGTGCAAACATGTGTGGAAGCAGGTGAAAGTTCCACCTGACATGCTTTGAGGGCTGGACCCACAATCTCCACAGGGCTGACGTTCACTGCGCCCTGCAGTCTAAGCATCATCTCTTGGCAGCTTCCTGGCTGGCACAGTGTCGTTAAGAGTCGGCGGCAAATGGGGCAAAAGGCCATGCGAGAGAATCTTTGTCCCATGAGTACAGTGACTGTCGGAGAGAGCCGCGGAAACCCGCCGCAAGATATAGGATGAACACAACCGAGCTTGGCACATGAGATGCCAGTGCGAAGACAACAAAGCAAGAATGACTCTGAATTGAGTATTGTCAGGGTTGTGGCTTCGCTGTTCTCGAATGAAGCAGCTGGCTTGGCGTTGGCAGGGAGAGGTTCAGCTTCCGCCGGCGAAAGCTAGCAACAGGCGTCGAAAAACACTCACAGGAGGGCTCATTTGAGTAGTGTCAGTCGAGATTTGGTTAGGGAAAACACGGCTGCGAATACTCCAAAGAAACCATCCCTAAAGCTGACGTGCTCTGTTTGGTTTCGAGCTGCTCATGCCCGGCGGATGAAATGTGTCCCTGGGCCGACCTGCCAGCTGCCTGCCGACTGCCAGCCTACTCTGGTTTCTAGCTTTTGCTTGTCTCCAGTCAATCATAGCTCCGTTTGGTCTTGGCTCGTGCTCAGCTCCAGCACAAGAGCAGAAGGGCTCCCTCTCTCTGCTCACGCACAGTCTTGCGTTGAGTAGCCTGGACTACAACCTGAGCGCAGAAAGAAGCTTCCACCTCAGAAAGTTGGCCTGCAAAGCATCCTTGTGAACTAATACCGGTTATGAAGATCGGCGACACTGCGCTCACGGACTACGATCAGCACGAACGCTTCCAGTTTCTTCGCCAGTGCTGGATCTCAAAGACTTGCACCAACTCCGGCTCGCATCTGCTCGCATTCTAGTCGAGGGTCTGAGCTTCGGTGTGCAAGACCTAGGTTCAGCCCGGTGCCTGGTGTGGCCCCTCCACCACCGGCAGTAACCCTGTGGACTCTCGGGCTGATGCGGTGTGCCCTACTGCCAAGCCAGAATCCGCGAGTATCGCCTTTACACCCTTGAGCAGAAGGCCAAGACTGGAAACAGAGAAAGCACTTACTTCAACCATAGAAAGCCAAACTCTGTCGACCAGCAAGGGGTCACGTCGCCAAGCGAAAACGGCTCAGGCAGGCAGTTTCAGGATTGCAGGATTGCTTGTTCTTACTAGAAAATGCATGATGCTCGAAGCTCGATCAACCATGGCAGCTCTGCCCACAGACGTGTGCATCTGGACAATGCGCTCAGACGCCAGCTGTGGCCAAGTGGCAGCCACTTGGGCGGTGGTAACCTTCGACTTCTTGCGAGATTCTCAATGTGAAGGAGTTTGACAAGAGAGTCTGCCACAGGTTGGTGCACAGAAACTCCATGCCACCTTTCTGCCATGTAGGCATACAGTGGGTCATGCAATACACATGCATGGCATCCGCGAAAAATCAGCAGCCTGAAGCGGCCCTAGGAGAGACGGCTGCTGCTGCTGCTGCTGCTGCTGTTGAGGCATTTGCGGCGGTGCCTCGGAGCATCAACAGGCAGAACAGGGCAGTCATGGTGAGTGACGCACACACACACATATATATATATATAAGTAGATCTATTGTATGCCTATAGATGGATGTATACACATATACACTGATATTTCGCCCTCTCTCTCACTCTGTACTCTCTCTCTTGTACAAGACATGCATCTGCGTGACCATGACCGAGATCCCCACAGGGTTTAGACTTGCATCATCCTGAGCATCATTTTGCTCAACTACAGCAGCCGCCGACCCAAGCAGATGCACAGCTTCCGAGGCTTCAAGCTTTGTCTGAAGTGTCTCAGCACCCGATGAGGAAATGTCTCTTCAGTTCGATTGTCCCTGCAAAGTCGTGCTGTACATAGATTCTAGATCGCGGTTTCAACGGAACGGACGTCGGCACAATTCGGCATAATGCCACTTCGCCCGCTGGTCGACTAAATGCTGAAGGCGGACTCTCAGGGTCCTACTGGTAGCACCGCTGAGAACCTAACCATGTCCAAGAGGAGGATATCCCCATCGGCTTTCTGTGCCGGAGCCGGTGCCGGAGCTGCATCATCTAAATCCAGCAGGTCCACGGCAGCTGAAGTTGAAGGCTGCGAAGGCTCTGATGCCTTCACAGAGAAAGGTCCGCCTAGTCGCAGGTCTGCGCCAAGCGGCAGAAGCACCTTCTCTATGGCCGGCTCACGTGCACGAGCGGTCTGAGCCTGTGCGTTGCGCTGCATTGCACAGTGTTAGGAACTTCTCCAGTTCTCGGACTGGGTACATGGCTGGAGGTGGCTTTGGCGCTGGCGCAGCTGGAGCAGGCGCAGGCGCAGGTGCCGCAGCTCCTCCGAGGCCACTGAAGAGGGCCGCAGCCATCTTCTGCTTCTCGCTCACAACCTTCAGTCTTGCACAAGTATGTGGCGCCTACGCCATGCCGTTGCTCCAAAAAAAGAACACACTCGGGCTATTGCAGGTTCAGCTGGTTTCGGGGCGGTCTTTGGCACAGGTGCCTGCCACACACTGACGGGATACTGGCATGCATTGACATGCAAGAACATGTTGGAGCGCCTGCATGGGTTCTGGTGGCAAGGGCTTTTCGTGACTCATGACCTGGCAGGGCTTCCGATCGAACTACCGAAGCCTCTCAGCCGTCAGGTCCGTCAGCCTGTGGCGGATCTGGCTTGCCACCAGGCTGATTGTAGCCACTTGGCCCCCACTTCCTGGGTCCAGAAACCTTGGATCCGCAAGCCAGGAGCAGACAAATGACGTGCGATGAATACTCAACACAGTCTTGCCTGAACACCTAAGCGTGGTGCATTAAGCCCCTTCGGAATAGGGGCTTCTGCAGGGCCTCCCAAGGTCAAGCGGATTCCGAACGGCTGCATGTGTTCGAAGAAACCGCTGGTTGGCCTGTATCACGTTCATCTTGGATCGGAGGTGCAGGTTGCGGCTTCGTAGGAGCCTTGCAAGCATTCACAAGCCTTTGCGGAGGAACCTCTTGCACGAAGCCACGACACTGAGCGGCCTCGTACGGCATGAAATTCAGCGAAGGCTTCAGTTCGGCCTCGACCTTTGGACTTCTTGCAACCGCCGCACATCACTGCGTGCGACAATGCGACAAGAGCACACGTGGCCTTTGGTGCAACGCTGCCCTCCTGCACTCGAGCACGCTCAATTGCCGTCTGGTACGGCTTGGCACCTGGTCAGACAGGTAAACTGCGCCGGTAGTGCGGAGGCATCGACACAATTACTCGTACCTTCGTCCAGTTTTCTCCTTACAAAAGAGTCGAGGAAGCTGAGGTCCTGGCACTGAGTGAACAGCACAGCAAAAGCCGACACTTCCCTAGACCAGCTGCTGCGCGCATCGGCGCGATTTCAATACATGCGGAATGAAACATGTGCCTGAAAAACCGCATAAACACACTCACGGGCATGTGATATTTACATACGTGTACTTGTACACATCCATCCATCCATCCATCCATCCATTCATCCATTCATCCGTCCATGCATCCATTCGTGCATACATAACATAGACACTCTCGCTAGCTCCTGATCGAACTGCAGTAGAATACGTGCACAAAAGGTCTGAGTGCAAGCCGAGCATACCTCTGTGCACAAACACACATGCACAAGTGCAGTGGAGGACGTGGACTCAAGGCATCATACGCATCGATGCAATTACATACAAAATGCATATGCGAATATCTAAGCATATCAGTTGATAAATGAACACCTGCATGTCCGCCTGAATCTGCAGCACTCGTACCCAGACCTTCACAGTTGACCCCCGCCGGCCAGGCTCTGCTTGCTGACTCTGACACAAAAGCTTCAGGGACTCAACGTGCTCTCTCAACCAGTCCAACCCAGCCGTGTACATCTCTCAACTGCTCTTCTTACAAGCATGTGATTTGCGCATCAACGGCTAAGTCTCCACAGAGGTAGCTGCGGAACCAGGACAGGGTTCACCGGTGAATTATGCAAACTTGTGGATTCCGGAGGAAAGCCTGCACAACGACGAGTTAATTTTACTTCAGATCAGGATTGCTTGATCCTGGCTCTAGATTCTAAATGAAATGATGAGCATCTAACATACTGCACATACAGACAGGGGAAAAGAAACGGACACTACGTAACGGCCACGGCAGGAACGAAGCACTCCAACATTCACCAAAAATGAAGGGCCGAGACCACCAGCACCTCTGCGTGGCTCAAGAGGGCACGAAGCGAGGCGAGCGCATGGCAGTGCATCACCATCATCTCACCCGATACTCTCCGGTGCAGCTCAGGAAGTATCGACATTGCACGCTGATCAGCATAAAGCTAATGAAGCATGTTGAGCGTCGACGTTTATCTGTGATTACCAGTGCTGAGGGTATACTGCAGGCAGCAATCTGATGGTGTCCCGAATCTCCGAGACACAAGGAGGCACGTCTGAATCAAACGTCATTGATTCAGGGACTCACACACAGCACAAGTACTTTGCAAAGTGACACGACAATCTCCGCCTTTAAAACACAGCATGGAGCATGTATCGCAGGCCAGCGTCGCCTTGTTGACGATGATATCTTCACAGGAAGCATCATACGGCAACACCTTGCAATGCAAGACCAAAGGTTGCAGACACCTGGTCGGGCCTTCCAGGCGACATGCTACAATAAGTATCCTTTGTCCAGGGTCCGCCTTGCGCATTACAGCTGGCGACTGACGCAGCTGCTCGAACCTGAGTCCGAGCAAGTCTCCCTAAGTCCTAAGTTAAACTTGTAGCACCGGTCCGCAGTTCAAAAAATCGGCTGCCCTGACTGCGATGCATGTGTCACCCCCAAGCCAAGTGCTCGTAGCAGCGTTGCTGCAGGTCCGTCATTCGCGAGGAACGGTAACTGCACAATTGCGAGCAAAGACGAGCCAAGCGAATGACATGACAACTCCGACACGGTCCTTCGTATAATGTCTTCAGCTGTTGTGCTTTTGACACCATGTTGGCCAATCAGCTTCATGAGAGCTGTCACCTCACGACACAGAGAGACCAAACTAGGTAGACATGCAAGCTTACAGCAATGTTCGAGGCATTTACAAGAAATCCTCTTGTCGCTGCATCTTCGAACCTGCAGTAGTCGTCATGCACCAATCAAAGTACTCCATGCCTCTATGTATGTGAAATCGCCACAGAAGACGCTTCAAACACATGGAGGGTTCGCGGCCGCTCGATGCATTCGGAAAGAAGATCTGCGATGTCTTCAATGCTGTAGCCATCCACACTTGCAAGTCTGGCATATTCACCAAGGACCCAAGCAATCACCTGCAAGGCTCGCACATGATCCTTCTGGTTAGACAATAAGAGACCTGCTCTCCGCCTGCACCAGAATGTCCGACAGAGTGGACTTTTCCAGGAGCTGCAATGATTGAGTGCTCCGAAAAACGAAATTTTGAAAGACTGGCAGGGAAGCAAAAGCAGCCATAAGCAAGCAAAAACCCAACCTTCAAGTACGTGTTCACGGCGAACACGCGAAAGGCTTGGTCGGCCGATTCGTCCTCCCCAGCTCCTTCTGCCACCAATCGCCTCAGAGCTACGAAACGACGCCGACAGTTGCACCGAAGTATCCCGATATCCCGAGGCCAGATTATGCTAACCTGCAACCAAGTCTGAGCGTAGAGTCGATACCAACAAAAACGTTGCAGCATCGACGGTTGGTGAAGTGCTGTTTTGTCTGATGCAGTTTTCTCTCAAAAGGGTCTGGCCTGTGGGGCCGCGAGTTGCGAGATGTTGGGACTTGCTCCCGGCTAAGAACAGCCCATGGAAGTTTACACTCTTTTCCCCTCCTCACAGCTTACGGATCTCGCAGGCTCTGACGCGTGACTTGCTAGTAGCGTGCCGAGCTCAGAGACGCTCAGAGCGAGGCATCAAGTTGTAAGCAGTCTCTGCGGGCACGAGTTCGCCACTCAACTCGAAGACAGTGTTCATGGTGTTCACGTACCTGCATCGACAGAAACCGTCCAGAGCGATATACCAAACTCCAGGTTCATGTCAGCGTCATGAGCATGACCGGAGCAAACCTCGAAGTCCCAAACATCATCTTACGATGTCTTTTTGTTGACTTCATTGCGCTCTGCACAGATGAAGCACAACTGTTCAAGACTCGAAAGCACGAAGACTTGGCTCGACAGGCGGAACCCAGACCTAGTAGCAGATAGCGGAAAGAGCCGTATTCATCAACTTCCACCAGAAATGCAGCACGTTCTTCAAGCCACGAGCAGGAGGATGCAATGATCAATGATGCGCCGTCGCACCACTCATTGTCCGGAGCAAAGCGCTCTGCCAAAGATGTGATCTTCTGCACCAGGTCGCGCCGGAGATGCGCGTCCTGTGTTGTGATTGTTGGATATCAGAAGATCCTGTTCCAGACGATCTGAGGAAATGGCAACGCTGGTGCGGAGATGAAAATTCAGCTTGTCGACCTCTACCGAAAGAAAACAACTTGTGCCACATCAAACTGTGCCCGGTGCTCTGAGTGCGGACGACTACCACCACATTCTGCGGGTTGGTCATTCTGAAAAGCCTGGCCCGGATGCAGCAAGGTAGGAGGCAAAGGAGGCTCTCAGACACGCGAGGCGCTGCGAGGCTCGGACAGATCCAAAGTTTTCCTCTTTAACGTCTCGTCTGGATCCTGGACGCATCTGCGCGCACAACGCTTGCAGAAGGCTGTGTTTTACTCCAACCGGTAGCTGGCCAGCTTGCTGGCATACCCGATGTCCTCTAAGCAATCCACGACAACCATCTGATGCTCTGCAGCATAGGTCCTGGCTGACAGCTTTATCGCCGTGCACCAGGGACTGCACAAGACGAGCCGTCGAGGCGGATTGACTTGCACGATTTGAGCGAGGCCAGTAACACCAAGATATCTCAAGTTGTGGTTCTCCGAGGAGATGAACCTTCGATAGCACGACAGCAAAGAGAGCTGGCATGCCAAGTCCGGGAAGCCTCGAAATGTTTGAAGCCGCGAGCTCCAAGAGACCATGGTCCGGGAAAATTTTGGTGATGCACCTTGACATCAACTCATGTCTCTGATTACGGACGGTGACGACTTTTGCCGAAATGCAAACGCTGATATACGAGAAGAAAGCACGTTCGCGGCGCAGAGGTCAACACGGACCGCGGCTTCAGAACCCTTCAACTGCCCTTCAACTGCTACAGCAATGTCGTAAATGAGTGCTTGTTTGATGCGGCTTCGCGATGCATCATCGCGTGCTTTGGGCTTTGGAGCCTTCTCGAGCAACCCATTGAGGGTCTTGTTCTGGCGAAGCATGCCGAAGTCGGTTGGAAGTTTAGCAGCAACCACTTGGTTGGTTCTCGGCCCCACAAGGAGGGCACAGGCATGCAGCACAAAAGCAGATCTCAAGACGTGGCCAACTACGGAAACACGCGGAACAGCGGCTTATCCGGCTGTCACCTCGAGCCACGGTCGCGGGTAAGAAGTGCTTGACGAAAAGGAAGTATACTCCAGATTGTCACTTGCCGAAGCCGAGTAACTTCACGCATTCGTAGATGATGGCGTAGCCGACATTGACCCCACTGTCCGCACGACGCATACACTCCTGCAGTGAAAGCAGCACGAGACGAGGGTTCAGGCGACTCGCCTGGCCTGGAGGATCTCATACATGTGCTCGGAGGATGCTTTGTCGGCTGTCCCCAAGATGCTTAAGATGGAGAGGAGCTTCACCTACCAGATGAGATTTACATACCATGCATTACTGTAGCCAATTGACGCAATCAGAAGCCTGTAGCCATGGTGCTGGCATCCGGTGGTAGTCAAAGTCTCTTGGCAAGCGATGTTCCGTTATTTGCCTCGGCAAGTGGTGTGCGAGCTCGTGCACATCAAGCCGGTACAACTTGTCAACTTGGAGCCGCGCTTCAGGATGCTTACAAAGGAAGGCACCAAGTCCTTGCATGAAGCCGGATGCGCTTTCGCAACCTGCAGGTTGATCGACCAATGGCTAGCATGCATGTGCATTTCTTGCCAATGGGTCTAGCCAGTCTTGCACGACATCCATCGATTTCACGCTTCAGCCACCGGATGAGTAGCATTGTCCTCCAACCCCCTTCTACCCCTGCGACAGGCAAGAGGAAAGGGACACGAGCCAGAAAATTCAGCCGAGTGTTGCATGAGCTCTCGGCTGTAGTTTTTGGCCAAGCTCGGGAGACGAATCTCAGTGAGCAGAAGGTGTTTTTTTGGAGCCCTAACGACCGCAGAGTTTGAGGAGTCCTTGCCCTATACGTTGACATTGGTCAGGCAGAAGGAGTCTAGCTACAGCAGCCACTTCATGTTCAGGCAGAAGGCGATGAGCTTCGATGCCGAGTGGCGTTGCTGTAGACAACACGATGCAGCAAGAATGCAGCAACAGCAACAAGGTCCAAAAACAATGCGGGGCCTTTGTCTCTACCTGCTGGACACTAGAGCCCCGTCTGTTGTTTTCACCCCCCCCCCCCCCCATTCACATCAACCAGCCACATTGAACCCCATTTCCATCATGAGGGCAGCTGCTGTGCATACCATGGCTCACAACCAACAAAAACTCAACGGGCACCCTATGGGGTCTCCAGCAGAATCCCAACTGCTTGTAACTGGCCAGTTGCTAACATCATTTACAGGCTGCTGCTGTTGTCCGTGTTAACAACACTGTTGGTCGGCACCCAGGCCAGGAGCACACCTCATTTCCATGGGCTGGGACAGATGTGAAACTACAGTTCCAGCGAAAGCACGAGTCACAGCGAAAGCCCGAGTCTTGGGACCCCTGTAGACGCGGCTTTAAGCCCAGGTCAGATAACACCTATTGTGGAGGACACAACTTTGCGCTGATGCACAGCAAGCTTGGCCTCACATAGGACATGGAGGGATGCTCCCATGACAGATGGATCTGGATCGCATAAGACTTTGCGAATCTGGTCCTTTGCAGAGGCATTACTGTGAGACAGTGCTCGTATGCAGGCAATGCTGCGCCGCGTCCTTCTGATCTAGGACAGCTTCAGGTACGATCTTGAAGAACTTGTGCACTGCTACAACGGCTTTCTTCCGCACAGCCTGCCAGGCTTGAAACAAGTCCAACAGGCTCAGAGAAAAGCTTCAAGTCGGCCTCCTGAGGGTGAGAAAGCAGCTTGAAAACGAGAGGCGAGATTGCTGGGATCATCTCCAGATTGACCTGCAGGGTTGTACTGGTGTTAGTCTTCTTCAAGCCGAGTTAGACACGGGCAATACTGGCTGCCATCCAGGAGCTAGCCGACAGACCGAAGTCAGGGCAGAGCATACCTGCACAAGGACTCTGGAATCCACTGCTAAAGTGCAACCTTCAAACGAAATCTCAAGTGCGAACTTTCAGACAACACACAGGTCAGCTTCACACAACTGGAGCCAACCTCAATGTGGTTGGCACTTCCCAGGTCCCGCTGCATTGTGTTGATCAGCAGTAGCATAAGCTCGTGATCTCTGTGCAGGAAAAGGTTGCATGTCAAATATCCGATCCTGGCATAAGAATGAGACAAAGACAGAGGCACAGAAAGAGTCAGTCTCGCGCGAAGGGCTTGTAGCACGCTCCAGACCATGGAACCCAAGGATGCGACATCTGTCCTTTTCGCAAACAGATTCTTCTCGTGGGTCAGCTTCACGGCATGGATGTATGCGAACGATGCATCATGACCGAGCATTTCTGCATAAACAGCTCGGATCATGTACTCCTGGAGCCGGCGAGCCACAGACAAAAACACTACACACAGCATCACACAGCATATACAGGACGCGCAGCTCCCGACTGGGCATGTTTGCAACATCCATACAGGAGCTACATCGGCCTGTTTGCCTCCCTAGCAATGTAAAGAGATCGCAGGCTACTACGTCACTGGGGAGTCTTCCTATGCTGTAGGAACGAAGTATGCAAAGTCCTTCATCTTCTTCGCCGATATGTTCGGGGCACTGAGATGCTGCTTCAGAATAGCAATCTCGCCCACGATGATCTTGTCTTCTTCCTGCTTTGATCTAGACTCGCCGATGCTCTTCACCAGCTCGAAAAACTCCTGATGCACAGGTTGGATGATCACTACGCCGGCATTGATCTCTGATTCTGGCCACCAGCTGCCAGGCCTTGCTCAAGTGGCCTCCACTCATGGCTGCAACCTTTCCGTGGATGATGCTTGTTACAGGTTTGTAGTGGTTTGGTGAGGACGTGGAGCAAGGACACTAAGTCACAGAAGCCAAGTTTTCTCTTCAAGCGATCGGCTCTAGCAGATCTCACAGAATGGAGTTCCGTTTTGTTGCAATGGTGCGTGGATGGCACCCGTGGCCCACTGCGTGGAATCAGTCGCACACACGCTTGTCCATGATTCGGACATGTGACGGTACACTATTGCATGCTCCGAACCCTATCACTATCTTGGTGGCCTAGTGCCTTTTCATGACGTCGTTGTTCGGTCTGCAGTGTGCAAACAACAACTCATCCACGAAGACCAATGCTTCAGTGAACGTCGACAGTACGGGCACTCTACACTACACTGCCCGGAGGTCCAATTTGATTTTCTCGGCGTCGCACGGACGCCGCAAATTCGTTTTGTCGTCAGCCTGTCTCCTTCACTCGCTTTGCAAACCCTGTGGAAGGGACGACTGGCTTAATACACCCCAATGCATGCGTCTGTAGGCGGTGCCCTGACCCGGCGACACCCTGCAACTCTGCCCGAAGAGTCGTGAGCTAAGGGCTTGGGCTTGAACCTGCATTCATGACAGGACGCCCTGACCACGCCTCTCTAATGGAAGGCCGGGTCAAAGGAGCATTGCACAGCGTCTCATAGACTTAGAACAGATTCTTTAGTTTTGCGGATGGGGCTTGGCGGGACGCGAGCCTGGCAACTGCTGATCTGGGACTTGACTACACGTGGCACTAGCTGCATTGGGGAGCGGCACTGGGTGACCTACGACCCATAATGTCTGTCAGAACTGAGGGTTTGTCGGAAGCTAAGCTTGAGCCCAGCTGGCCCAGCAGCAAACGACTGCCCCACATGACAGCATAAAACACTCAGGATCTGAACATATCGTCCCCAAATGAAAACGAACAGCGAGCATGCCAGCGAGGCTTTTGTACAGGGGCACCCGATTGCACTCCCGACCTGCACACACAGTGAAACTCGACGTTGGAAAATCGATGCAACCGTGGTAATGGCGAGCTACACCGTTCTCGGTCAATCCGCTTCTTTCTTGGCATCCTCACGGGACAGGCTGTCTAGAATCTGGTCCTGCGGCCAATAACACCGGCCACCTTCCTTACAGTATGGTCGATGCAATGTGCAGCAAAGTCAGCAAAGTAGATACTTCAAGATAGTTCGTTGTGGAATTTGTATATGCCTTTATGCCTCCTTTGCTCGCATCCCGTGGACTTCTGGAGCCCTGAACCTCTCAACCTTACCTAGCCCCTTGCCACAAGCTGCGTCAGGCTCCGACTAGGACGCAGTCACGGTGGAGTCGCGATTGAGCGCTTAAGCTTCGGAAGCTCAAGCTGTTGCATCTGTTGCTTTATGAGCCTCAGGTTGCAGAAACGGCACGTGAGCAGGAGCCGTTGCTCTTCGAAATTGCGATAGCGTGTGCGCAAACTAAAACTGTGTGCTAGACCTAGAAACTGATCTCGAAGTCGGCGAATCCCGAAAGCTGGCATTTTGTCGTCTATGCAACATCTATGCACGACACAGTCTTGCCGTGTCTTGTCCAGCGCTGTGGCAGCAGATCCCGCGCAAACGCTTGAACGAAGTAACTTCAAGGCTGCATGTGTGAGCGCGAACACACACAACACACGGAGAAGTGGCCATATCTAGTTTTTTCCATCGGCTTTCGCCTAACTTGCCAGTATCATCTACCTTAGTGGATCTTCAACCTGAGCGTGTAAACTGATACCTGTACTTTCGGCGCGCCAACTTTTCTGCTTGGCCTGGTTGCCATCTTTCATCTATGCAAGTACAAGAAGGTGATCAGCCTTGTCATCCACCTCTCATAGTTTCGTTGGGCAACGCAAAGACATGGGCCGTTGCCCCCCTGCTCTTAAACTGATGGATGAAAGCGGCATTGTGGTTCACAGAACTGATGGTAGGAAGTTTGCCAAACACCTTTGATCTCAACACGAGGCGCAACTTGTGGGTTTTGTTCGCATGCGCAAAGCAGTCGACCTGTCCGAGAGTTCCTACAGGTGTTCATAGCCATCTTCATCATGTAGAAAGCGCTTGTGCGGTCCGTACCAATTATTGTGGTAGCAGCTCCTGTTGGCACCCCGTTGGCATTGATGGCGGCATCGAATGGGTCCGTCTGAAAACCGAAGCCTCCTGTTGAGAATATCCCAGATCTGCCAGCGCACTTCGAGTAGCTGTAAAGCTTCCACTGTTTACACCAGTCCTGCAGCGCCTCAAGCGTGGTAGCTTTCCATTTACCTTTGGAGAAGTAAGTAATATCCACGAGGTTCGCCGTGGCTAGGCATGACTTTGGAATGACATCAGCTGCAGCACACATCAAATGTCCTGAAGTGAGGCTGGGGCTTTGCATCCTGATTGAAGCTTGTCACAAATACACTGCACACTGGCATGGCGGCTCCGGCTCTTCATGAAGGATCTGTAATTGAACACCTGCTGAGCCAACGGCTGGCCTTTCCTGAGAACAAGTTTATCGGAGGGCAGGTGCAATGGTGGAAAACTGCACTTCTCAGACCGAATGATGTCCCGAATGAGAGTCCGAACCTCGGTGCGAAGATCATGTGCAGCAGTCCTAGAAACATGTTCTTAGTCATGTAGGTGCATTGAGGTCTGCCTCTGTGTTTTGGGCTAAATTCTCACCTCGCAAAGAACGCATCAATGTACCTGCGGTTATAGCTTCCTGTCGCAAGTTGAAAGACTCCCACACTGTATGTCTGCCATTGGCTAACGGACGAAGCCCCCAATTGTTAAGTCCACCGGTCATGACCGGAGCAAGACGTACATCGAAAATATCCATTCCATCGATCTGCAGGTCTCGAGTACATGTGTTCGTAATCAATCACCTGACGAGGCAGATTGAGTCCGTATTCCCGGTTGCTGTCGTACTCTGTCGGGCTGGATTTCCATGACCTGGGTAGTTCCAACGAATCCTGTCTTCGTTGTGTTGGTCTGGATCTGCTGCGACCTCTGTGGTTCCTGGTGCGACCCCGGCTTCGAGACATGAGTTCATCTCTGCGACCTGGACGAGCCATGCTACGGATCCTTTGCTAATTTGACAATCGCGGTCCTTGATCAAAACCTGACAGGAATCAAAGATGACAATGTCATTGGCAACATGTTGTGACATGTGACCGTAGGCTGACCTTGGAAGCAACAGTCGGACCTTAGCGATTTTGGCAAGAAGTGACGGCGGCTCTCAGTCGATCGCATATCAGGTGACAAGAGATGCCTGTCTCGCTTTCAGCAATCGTCGAAGCTGCTTTTTGATTGATGCTGCATGCGCGGGACCGATTTGAAAGATCGGCCTGCCGAGATTATCCCTTGAAGCTGCTTCTTGAATGCAATCACAAAGCTGGTGACGGTGGTAAGATCTGAATGCAGAAGCCACTTCTTGTCACGTTTGTAATGCACAACCGCATGAAGAATCATGCCCCCTCCAGATTCCAGGACACAATGGGCTGCTGGTGTCATGACGAAACCATCAAGCATGACTGGACACTGCCACTTGCCGGATTGAACAACTCGGTCAAAAATCTGCTGCAAACTCTTCTGTGCATCTGGCAAGCTGGTAGCCTGGCAGTAATGTCCAACCGCACCTCAGCACCTGCCGTTTCAGTACCATGAGCGAAAATCAGAGTGTACCGATGCACTGCTGGGTCGTCGGCTTCAGCACTGAAAGGCTCGCGATGATAGTGAATCTAAAGCACATGCTGCTTCGATTCCATACATACAACGTGCGAAAACAGAGTTTCTTTGTTGCCGGTGTATGCTTGCACAACATTCGCCAGGAACGTCCACTCCATGATTAGAGGCTCTTTGACTTTGGCTTCGTGATGAACGCGACCTAGGAATCGGGCGTTCCTCTGTCGGACCAGCTGACAAGCTTAACAGACGTTGCACCTCCGATTGCATCACGCTCGATTTCTGTCTCCAGATGCTGATCACTCTGAAACAACCTGGGATCAGATGCAAGCCTTGGCGGAATTGGCGGTTCCGTTGTCTTCATGACCACGTCTGCCGGAACCTGAGGTTTTGGTGATCCATAACCTGCGCTAACCGGAAATGAACCTGGTCTTCACTGCAGGATAAGCTGAGCTAGCCGCTTCCGAACACAAGCTGTGGGTGCCGAAGTCATCCTGATCCTGCGCTGAATCCTGAGCAAGCACGGCATCTAATGCACCGCCAGTTTCCATCCTGTCAATGCTGGATGGTCCGGAGTTCTTGTCCCTTGCTTGTCGGCAGATGGATCCTGGTGCCTTAATAGTAGGAGGAACTCTGCGCTGATGGCGCTTCTTCTTGGGTCGATCTTCCTGAATCTCGGTGGCTGAAACGAATTGACTGATCTCAGGAACTTCTGCGTCTTACGAGCTGGAGACTGGAGTGGTGGGCGTTCGATGAGATTCCAGGAACACCTGAACGTCCCTGCCCTCCGGAGCATCGAAAAGAATCTCCTGGCCATCAAATCGTCGGGTCGCTGAGAGGAGAAGGATGCACGGCAGTGGCAGTCACATCCACACCGGTCACAATGATTTCCGAATCTCAGGCTGCCATGTTGTTAGTGAGTGCTACCACTCTCGACGACACAAGCTTGCAGCCAAACACAGCACTCTGCCGGACAATGAGATGCACTCGGACCTTAACCCTTGTTCTACAATTCTAAATTTGTGTCTTCACACACACACCTGTGGCGGTGCCTGGGAGAAAGAGAGTGTCGGCCTGACTTCGGTGCGGGATGTTGCTCGATAAGCATAGCTAGACCGGTTACTTCAATGTTCCGCATTTCGGAAGAAGGCGTGCTCCACGTCGGAGCTTTCGCTGACTGGCAACAAGACCATCACACGGAGACGTGGCCATATCCAGCTTTATCCATCGGCTTTCGCCTAAGTTGTCAATATCATCTACCTTAGTGGATCTTCAACTTGAATGTGTGAACTGATACCTGTATTCTCGGCGTGCCAGGTTTTCGGCTTGGCCTGGTTGCCATCTTTCATATCAGCAACTACAAGAAGGTGATCAGCCTTCTCATCAACCACATCTCTCATAGTTTCGTTGGGCAACGCAGAGACATGGACCGTTCCCCCTTGCTCTTAAAACTGATGGATGAAAGAGGTGTTGTGGCTCACAGAACTGATGGTAAGAAGTTTTACAGAACCCTTGGCGTATGGTCAGGGCTCACACACACACACAAACACACCTGCGCGCACGCCCGCAACAGCACACCGCAGCTTCGCCACGTAGAGTATGCCAGACCGCAACGCGAGATGCATCAACAAGCAGCAGCCTATATCGAGCAGCTTTGCACATGTCTCCTGCTTGCAGCCTCTACGGTGGGCCTGGATACGCACGAATTGCGCTTTGCAAAACGCTGCCTTTTCAATGCCATTGCTGAAGGAAGTCGTCTCTGTTCTGTGGTTCGGATGTGGGCCCGATACAAAACACGCACAGAACATCTTCAAACGAACAACTGCAGATGTGAAGCTAGGTCCTTGGAGTCGGATTTCGCCTGTGCCGCCTGCTTGCGGTCTTTGGCGGCTCTGAGCTGCTCTTCTGAGACGTGCTTCGCACGCTTCTTCGCTCGTTCTTCGCGACGTTTCTGTTCCATCCGCTCCACTTCAGCTTGCCGTTCTTCCAGCTGGTGCAGGACCTTGTCCCTGTATCCATCAAAGTCCTTTTCGAATCGATAGCAACCGCCATCCTCACAGACCCACAGCTCACAGTCAACTTCCGTGATGAGCCTGGCATCATGGCTCACCAACACCAGGCCACCATTGAAGTTGGCGATAGCTGTCGTTAATGCTTCAACAGATTCAATGTCCAGATGGTTCGTCGGCTCATCCAAGATAATGATGTGAGGCTTCATCAGCATCAGCGCAGCAAAAGCTACACGAGCTTTCTGGCCTCCAGACAAATTTCCAATCTTTGTGAAGTGGGAGCTTCCTGGCAGCCCAAACTGTCCTAGCACAGCTCGGGCTTTCTCCGGTGGGCCAAGATTAAACTCGTCCGTAAGGTACTCGATACCAGTCTTATCTAATGGCAAAAGCTCTTCAAAGTGCTGGTGGTACTGACGGATACGAATCCCCTTGGATACTGCAACATCGCCAGCGCAGGGCTCAAGGTGTTGCATCATCAGGTTAAGGAGCGTAGACTTTCCAGCTCCATTCGGGCCAACGATTGCAATGCGCGATCCACAATCCACGCCGATTTCTACTTCTTCAAGCAGCCATGGCTCCTTCCCGTTGTAGCTGAAAGCCACTTCTGAAACATTGAGTCCCAGTGATCTGTCCATTCCATGGCCCTCAAACTTGAATTTCACAACGTAATCCTTGTGCTTTTCCATGAGTCCATCGAGGGCATCAATTCCGAACTTGTTCTTCACAAGAGCTTCAGCCTCATCCTGGCGAGGAGATGACTGCAACAGTTACTGGCACTTTTCATTGTGTGGCCTTTGTCTTGCCTTTCTTCTTCAAAGCCTTGAGCTCGTCCTTGCGCCAGCGAGAGGGGAAGGAAGATACTGCCGCCCAGCAGTCAAAAGGAGTGGGTAGGGTATGACACGGACCTATACCTATACCCATGCACATATGTATATGTATATGGACACCTGTACGTATACATACACGCATACATATACACATACACATGCACATACAAACATACACACACACACACACACGCTTGCCCAGTCGTCTATGTTTGGTCCACGGCCTACATGTGAGATCGATAATTCTCAGATTCCATGGTTTGGGTGCTTCTGCCGTGTTCTTTTATGCCCCCCAGCTTGTGCAGAACCCAATCACCACCGACTTATGCCTTTTGGCGTGCATCAGTTCGGCGATCTGACAAGAACTACTGATTGTGTGGCCGCCAAGCCTTCGCACCTGCCACCTCTTTCCCAACAGCAAACTAAGACAGGCGCCGGAAGGAGAAACTTACACAACTACTGAGTAGAGAGACTTCTCTGCCACCAGTATGTTGCAACCGGTGAGATCCAAATATATACCTTTCGTTCCCCTGCAAATGGTCGAACATCGCTGATGGAGCGCAAGCTCATTGCCGGCGAAATCCCAGCAGAAAGTCGCCACTTCGGTCTCCGCAAAACACTTCCCGCACTCCTGCTGCTTCTTATACTCTTTGTCCAACGTCGCCCGCTTCTGCAGGTGCATCTTCTTGAAAGCTGTGTAATCGCCCCGGTAGTGCACCAGCTTTCTGTCCTTCATTCGTCGATTCGACAGGGCTACTGCTGCGATTCCGCTGCGCTTTGTGTGACGGCCACGGCTCCTCCAAATGCAAGATGTCTGTACCTGGATCATCGGGCAGGCCATTCGGGCTAAAGACACATGCTGTACCGATTTTCACATGGAGGAAACGTTTCCTTACCTGTCCTGGCCCAATGGAGACGGATTGCTACAATCAGCACATTCAAGGTGGCAGGGTTGGCAGACACGAAAACACCAGGGGTATTCCGCAAATCAGCAGGCAGCAAGCCCGGTCGCAGTAACTATCCCGTCAACTTCTACTGATGACACCAGCTCGGTAGGCATCGAGTGCACGATGCTGGGCAGCCACTTCTTGACAGCCGACAAGAAGGACGCTTTGAAGTGCTGCGGTCTCGAAACGCTTGTATTGTTCGCAGAGACGCTGCTTCAACAAAGCCAACCAGCTACACCACTAGAAGGGAAAGGCTTAAGTTCAGGCAGGCGGTCAAGCCACACGGAACACCAACCCACCCTGACGCACACTTCTCCAGGTGGCGCTTTGCCAAGGCATGCCAAGGCTAACTGACCGCGAGTGTCTTTTGCAATCAATACAAGGCTTGCGATTCAGGTGAACCAGCGTCTTAGCCTAACCCACTGCCATCCGTGGAAACGACCACCGGTACGATACTTTATCCTGGCCACGGGTATTGGCAGGTTCTCCTAGCCATTTCAAGTCAAATCTATCGCAGATCAAACAGACATGCGCAACATGTTAGCCCTGCCGAGCGATGGATAGCGAACAGCGAAAACTCGCTGTCATCCGAAACACCTCCGATGGTTTCCGACATAGGAGTATGTCGAAGTGAACTTCAGACAAGAGCTGTCGACGGTCTTGCTTCAAATCGAAGAGGTTGGCTCAGTATGTCACCACATGAAACTTGAGACCACCTGCTATCCAGAAGAAAAGCAGCATTGTGGTCATGTGTTCAAACCATTCCAAGGTGTCCAATGGCGCGCAGCATGTTCGGGATGTCGCAAGCATACATGAGCCAACCCTCCAGTTGAACAAGCTTCGGCTGACATATACCGTACAGTACATAGCACTTCCACTGGCGCACTTATGGAGCTTCCAAGAGCCATGGTGTGGCAAATGTGTTTACATCTTGGACTTTACAAGCAGGGCTGTGCTGCTCGAGGCGAATATTGCATCCGACCCTGGTTTCTGCCGACGATATGGCTAGAGCCTTCACATGTCCAAGTTCAACAAACAGAACACTGTGAATACTACATGAACGCAAAACAAAGTTACAATCTCCGTCATTGTCTGGCAGCAGCCCGTGTTTGATGTTATGGACAAGCAAAACTCTCGCGACTACGCGCGCGCCACTGGTGTGTCGAATTATCTCCGGAAAAAATCTGAGCTGGAGGGCTTGGGCTGACTCGACGTTGAGGCCACGGCTGCCGTGCCGCAGTGCCGCCGTGTGGAGTCTCTTTATGTCTTGTAGCAGCTCACGTTCTCATTCGGCGGAGGCTTTGGCGCATGTCGCAAGAGTTTGTCTGAAGGGTGCTTGTCCGGTACAAGTAACCTCCGGGGCCAGGGAGAGGTTACCACAGAAGCACAGCGCACGCGGATTTTTCCCAGTGGCTGAAACCCAAGCTCGGATCTGGCCCGAATCAGAAACCGTTTGTCGGTAGGGTGGGACCACACCATGCTTTCCTGCGAGCAAAAACAAGCCAATTTTGGCGACAGCCACAATAAACAAACATGAAATTCTTATGTCGTCACAAGTCAGGGGGCTTTCAACATCCACTCCGCGCATAACATGTCCTTCCAGCTATACCAATGCTCCTCCGCGGCACTGTGGCACGAGCACGATTTCGATTTTTGCCAAAGTGCAAGACCCAGTAAGAACGGTGGGATTTCGAGACCCCTTCAAGGAGGCGACTGGCCACTCCAAAAGCACTCCAAGAGCCTTCAAGCGAGCACCCGAGGGACCGTAAAGAGCTGAGGACAAGGGATCTCGTTTTGTTGTTCCGATGCACAAGATCATTGACAGGTATGTCAACAGGACAGATGCTGCCAGCGCGGATGATGGAAGAGAACTTGTGCCACTTGCTTACTAAATTAAATGAGGGAACGACGCATGAGCAAATACCACACCTTCTTATAATGGCGCCAGACCTGCTGTCATTTTTAACAAAGGCCCACAGTACCTGCCCTCGCCTTCCTTTCTGATTTAAGAAGGTGCAAGACTTACCCCATCAACGTCAGAAACGCAATCATCGTGCTTTCTACCGAACGATCTTTATTGTGTAGGCTACGTAGGACATCAACGGATGACCAATGTCTTGCAGACTGGACTGCCCCGGCTGTCATAATCATGGTACTATTGTCAACCACATTCAACAGTGGGAAACGGAAATGTCTGGCCATCAAAATGACGACACTGTCAGGATGGCTGGTATTACGTAGTCGCAAGTCTACCAACCGCTGACCACGCTGACAACACTGACACGACGACTATTCAAATGCGTACGACAAAGTGTAAATAAGTATTTGCCACGAGCCAGTGATTGTTGCCAGCCGCTTATCTAAGTCGTTCTTCCTGAACACATGACACACACACACACACTTGCGCGTTCATTGTCCGCTCTGCTTCCAAGGTTCACATGCATGCACCGAACAGTTCTCGATCCTCGATCCTCCGTCCCCTCCCCTCCTGCCCGCTCACCAAAATCAGTGTCAGCAAAGTTACAAATGCTATCGAGGAAGTCGGCATCGTGCGACACAACGACCACAGAGTGGGGATAGTGCTCGGACAGGTAGGTGTCCAGCCACAAAACCTCGGAGCAGCAGCGATGCAGACGCGGAACCGCTCAATGAAGAAGCAGAGATGCAAGCTCGCCTGTACAGGTTATCAAAGTCGACTTCTCATGCAGCAGGAAGGTATAGCAACTGAGGTTCGCACTGCATCCAAATCCAAGTGATTTGTTGGCTCGTCTAGCATCAGCAGCTTTGGCTGCAGGAACAGCGCCTTGAGAGACAAGCGCCGAAACAGAGAACGACTCCACGAAATCTTCATGTAGTGCAGAACGTGACAACACGGTAGCGGTCAAGGTTGCCTTGCAAAGTCGATAGTCACTTGTCGGTGAGTCTGCCGAATGGTAGTTGTGCAGGCAGGGCTTGAGCATCGAGAGCACCATAGCCAGCCATAATTAGGGTGTCACTGTGGAAAAACCGCTCCAGACTGGAAAGCAACGGGGCTAGCGGGCGCCGGCAAACACTCGTAGGAGGCGACTGGCAGCTAAACTTTGAAGGTCCGTGGAATTCATCCGCAAGTCTGGCGCACAGTGTGCGACCTGGCATCATCCAACACACAAGGCCGCTTTGACGACACCTGCGAACCCCTCCGCCTCCGCACACCTTCTGCACAGTTATACGCACTACGCAAGCTTTCCCACAACTTGCCACCACCACACCACATTCCAGCCAGCAAAGCAATCGCTACAGCAATGCGCAAACGCCAACCACCTACGCCAAAATCCAGATCACCACTCTCCATCCCATTCCTTTCCCACCCCACACAGCTTTTAGACACACGTGAGCATTTACGCAGTCGCATCACAACCCACCGCGACTCCACTTTGCCTTTCCACCCCCGTACCACAACTGTGGTTTTCGCCAGACACCCCCGAGTTCAAAAACTAGACCAATTACACAACTGGCGCAAAGCACACCGCACGTGGCAACCCGACCATCCACCACAGTGCACCTGCCAACCTGCAGAATCTGGCACATGTGTATCACGACCATGTCCTATTACCTCTTAACGTGATAGCACCCGATCAGCATCTTCTTCAATACTCCGGCAGAAGCACTTTCTTCCCCCCGACAAACAACAGAGCCTTCTCCACGCCATCAATCGATGGCACAAGCAACATCGACTTCCAGCACCTGAGGACAATGACACAACACAAGACTGTGCACAACGGATGACCCTTCACCATCAACACCAACAGCACACCCTCAGTTCACATCATTAAGAACGCTGCACGCTGCATCCCAACAGGGGTCATACTTTGCGAGGACGACTTTCCCAACAGATTGATGTGGTGTTGCCCCACATCATATTTCGGAGCGATCAGCACCACCGTCTTGCATGAAGCCGTATACCACAAACTCGACACACCACCACTCACACATCACCTCAACACCTACAACAACATCAAAAAACTACTACCACAGTACACATGGGCCCTACGTGTAAGAGAATGGGGTCGGATCCCCACTACCTACATCTTACCCAAGGGCACAAAACAGTACGCCAAGGGCAGGCCCTTCGCATCCTTTGTGGGAGCCATGATGCGAGCTCTCACTCACGACCGTGCATGTGTGCGTGTGGGTGTGGGTGTGGGTGTGGGTGTTTGTGTGCGTTTTGCAATCACTTTGTCTCGAGGTGCTCCTGATCTCGGCGCCTTCGCTAAACTGATTCTCATTCGCCATCCTCCCGAAAACTGCACCACAGGCCTGCCAGGCTCGTGAAGTCTATGGGTTACACAATCATCACAAAGCGCTTTCCTACCGCATGTCAGTACATGAATGAGTGGATCAGCAAACATGCACCTCAAGATTTCGCATGGACATCTATAGCCGCGATGCTAAGTCACTGTTTCATGCTGATTCAAGGAACCTTGAGGGGAGTGATAACTTTGCCGTCAACCTTGGCAACTTCAAGGGGGGTAAGTTGTGGATCGAAAAGGCCTTCCTCGAGACTCCAAATACACTGCAGGAACAAACCGCAGACCAACAAACTGAGAAGAAAAGTCAACGGCCTGTCCATTGAAAACCGGTCTTCATCTGGATGGCCGTTTGTGAACCCCAAGCCTTAGCAGAACATGCTCACAGTAATGCCGGCGAAACGCACTGCCCAAGTAAATTGTGAAGTCGTCATTGGTCAGCGGGTCGCTGTTCGCGGCAGTTCTGAGGCCACTGCCACACAAAATCTTTCGAACCTCAGCACTTCCAGCAAGAAAGGAAACCTAACGTGTACAGTCAGCACAGGCTCGCAGGCTCCAGTGCAGTCTGAGTTGCTCTAGCTTCTGCAGAATCTGCACCGATGGCCTGGGACGACTCAAGAGTCTTGGGGCCTAAGGGCTTAGGGCTCGTTAAGGGAGGCTGAATATTTGAAGTACTAGCTCGGCTGAGTGCTCTGGCCCTCAACGCTTGACCAGACAATTCGGGACAATCTGGCAGTTGTTGACAAGCTTGTCAGGTTCTTTTGGGAGTATCCTGGCTCCGAAGATGGATTCGTTCAACGAAGGTCCCAAGACCTCGATTTTCCAGATACGAGCACGTATCCCAGTCGACGAAGACCATCATGTCATGGCTGTGGGGAGTGCGAAAAAATGACCAGCAAGGAGAACAGTCGCACGAGCACGATGCAACCCTCCGACACAACTTGACGAATAAAACACGTTTCTGGCCTCAACAAAAACACGTTTCTGGCCTCAAGCTCAGCAGAGGCGTTCTCGAGCTCGGAGCGCATCCTGAAAGGGCTCAGCCCATGTCACCCCCTCGGGTGTCCAAGCAGAGCTTCGTGGGTGTTCAGTCCTTTCCACTTCATCTGCGGAGACCTCCTCTCCCTTCTCCATGGCTGTCTCCATGTCCTGTCAATGTAATTTCGCGCAGTTGAGATGCAGGATCGGTTGGTCACGAACAATCCTCTAGCTTCTGAAGCAGCTCTTCTTCTAACTTGATCAGCTCCGCCGCCCTATCACACACAGTCACGCATGCGATGACAATAACAAAGCGGCTTTAATGTCAAAAGTAGACCCACCTGACGTCCGCTGCCAGCACTTCTTCAACTGCAGACCGCTCCGTTGCTTTAGCTTCCTGTTCCACCAAAATGACATCCCAATTGACCGGCACGGGCCTTGGCAAGCCAAGCATGCTACGTTCCTTTGTAGAGGTTCAAACGTTCGAGTTCAAACGCTGATTGCTTCGACCGGTGATTGGCAAACCTTGAGCCCAATGCATCTCACGCGCAGCGATGTGCCGCAGCAACGTGGTCTTTCCCTGCAGTCGTCGGGGATCCAGCAACAGTTCTCATAAACTCTGGTAACACACGCCAGTCCTCAGTTTGGACATAGGCTGACCTTCCTTGAACTCTCGACCTGGCCTGACCATTCGGTCCGAGGATGCCATAGCGGTGGCCTTGAACGATGGTGATGCTGGCCTGCGGGGGCTGGGGTGCTCGACTCGAAAATGCAAAGACAGCAAAAAGCAACGTTGTTTTGCACGCCGGGGCCACCACGTTGTCGAACAAAGTCTGTTTCGGCGCCGAGAGCGTGAAATTGTTGCAGACGAAAGCATCGCCAGAAGGCGGAGGCTCGTTCTTGCCACCCTTACACCATGCCGTGCACTTTGCCATGGTGATTAAGTCAGAAAACTTGTGTGAATAGGCGGGGCCCGCGGGCCTCAAGGATGATGCTAAAGGCATTCATTCCACCGACAGGTTCATCATCCTCGTTCTTGTACACGACATTCCTGAACTGCTTCTGTCACAAACCAACACAAAGGACATGCAAATGCAGGCCCGGGCTTCTCTTGATGCTTGTCGTAAGCCCTCTTCTCCTTTGCACAAGCCCATTGCTTAGATCCATTTAGATCCCATGCATCACTCTCGGAATTGCTTCGTCCCCTTCGTGCGAAGCTAAAGCACACGACACTTCACTTCATGTGGCCGCTGAGGAGACTGTATTGGAGGGCACTGTCAACGCGGCTATGATCTCCTTGTTCGACAACTTCTCACCTGCTTCCACCTTCTTGAGGATTGCCTGGCTCACAGCAGAAGCCACATATGTTGCTTGGACAGGTAAGAAGATGCCTCGATTTCATCAGCCTTGGATGGTGCTTCCTGCGGTTCGATGCAAAGCGACAACTCCATCAGCATTGGTGTCATGATCGATGCTACCTGAATATTCGTGTTCACTGGCAGAGTGCTTTGGACAAATTTAAGTATTTTAGGACCTGGACACAATTACCATTAAATGACGGCTATGCCGCGACGTGTCGTCCAAAGCAACTTTCATCAACTTTCCGCGCGGTTAAGTTGTTCGGCATTCTCCTCACGACGAGCGCACCTGGACCTGTAGCTGGTAAACCGTGGTGCTGCATGTCACGGGGGAGCTGGGAACGTGCGGTCTGGAGCGGCTTAGGGTTTCCCGTCAGTACGATCCAACTACATCATACTTTTATAGCATATCTACGGATGAGCCTTGCAACGATCTGGCGTCGTTTTGCGAAGTTCATCAGTCGCACTGGGGGAGCGGCAGCATGTGCCGTTGCAGGCTTGTGTGCTAAATGAGAAGTTGCACAAATGACTCTCTTTCCTGCGATTCCAAGCTCTACCTTCATCAATGCTGGCAAAGGGTGGGCTGCGCTGTGTCCATAGACTGTAATCGGGCTTTCCTTTTCCGGCTGCCCCACATGGTTTGTCAATGCAAGAATTCAAGGGTAAAGTCATGTGCGCAAACTTCTTGCGATGGCAGACGCTGGATGCGATGTCATTGATCAGCAATTCTCGCCATGCAACCCTGCATCCCAGAGAAATTTAAGGCTGGTCTGCTTGAATTGTCGGCTCCGACTACAGTAGCGGTCACCCGAAAGATGAGAACGCAGATCCTGCCGTTCGGCCTCAGACCCGGATACACCGGCAATATCCGGCAATTCTGCACCGATTCTGCCATTGCAGAGGTGCGAATGTTCGAGCGACCCGCTTATCTGACACACGTGCGAATGGCCAGCATGTGCGCAACCGGGACAGTAACTTCTTGGGTGGGCGGGGCCCGTGAAAGTATTGCATAGATATTCAAGAACGACGATTTTGGTTGTGTGGCGGACAGAGGGAAGGCTATTGAAAAGGTGTTGAAGGAGGAGCTCGCCAGTGAGCTCGCACACTTCTTAAGTCTTGGCCACGCCACATTCGGCAGGTTACATGAGCTGTTTTGTGGTCGGAGGAAGCGTCGTTTGTTGTTTGATTCAACAGCTGCAACCTGTCCTTGGCTGAACTGGATGCGGTAGATCTTCCAGCCCGCCTGAGTCAAGAACTCCACTCCTGTGTTGGGGATCAACAACGGGACCAAGAGTGAAAGGCTCGACCTGGCTGCAGCTTCTGCTCGCTCCCTCGGAACGAGCAAGACAGATGACTTTTTTCTGAGTGAGCCATGCCCCTGCTGTGGTCTTGGGGAGTGGCTTCTCTTGAAGTTCCTCTTCTGACAACTTCTCCTGCCACACATGATTTCCAGCACGCAAGTTTTTAGGGAGAAGCATCTGGCCTCTCCAAACATCTCTGCATGAAAGTCTGGAATGACCTCTATTAAACAAGTTGCCAGCGTTCATCAGTCTCATAGCCGGTGCTAATCTCAAAATAAGCTTGGTCTCCAGCAAAAACCAAGCAAGTTTCCAGCCCAGAAGGCGGCTTCGGAACTTCAATGTTTCTATTGTCTGGGTCACGGTAGACCTGCGACTGCAAAATCGCGCTTTATGGTCATCAGCGCTCGATATCTGCATTGCAAGCCTTCTTCTTGACCTCGTGTATAGGCGCGATATCTTCGGAGAACTCAGGCCTCGATCAGCTCAAGCGTAACGGCTACGATTAACAATTGCAAACTGCAGCTTCAGCCAAAGGGCAGATTGAAGTCCGAACCCAACACCTTGATGCAGCAACATGGACAATGATTATTCGAGCAGAGTAGCAACCTTCTGCAACACGCTCTACTTCTGGCCTGCCAGGTCCTCAGAAATGGGTCATCCTGCACGGTCACTCAAGCCATGCGAGCACTCGCCGCCAAGTCCACAGCAATCCGCTCTTCAGATTTAGATGAGCGCTGAAGGCTCTGGGCCTGTAGCTTGAAGTTTGAAGCGCTTAAAGCTTAAGACGGTGTCTGAAGATGTCTGAAGCTCATGCACGAATCTGGAAAAAAGTGAACTACATGCGATGAACTGGGCACAAGGTTGATTCGACGGGTGCGGCACGACGTTCGATGAGCACAGTCCCAACCCCGTGCGCAGAATCCAAAGCTCAGGCGGCAGTGGTTACCATGTGATGCCTGTCTTGTACGGTTTGCAGCGAAACTGCTTCCAGCATGCAGCTGCAGGGCACAAGCCTCGTTTGGAGCCTTGCTCAATGCCACGTACACGGTCGCAGGTCGAAGCAGAGTCAGCTTGACTCCTGGCTCCTCTGGGGCGACATTTAATTCGATACCTGGGAAGCCATGAGAAGCCATGCCTCCTTGGGACCACGGATGAAGATGAAGCCTTTGACAGCCTGCAGAAGGCAACCCAAGAACTCGAAACTTTCTCGAAACTCGCAGTTTGTCAAGCCTTCAGATCACCCAGTGACTCGAATTTGGCTTGTGCATTGGTGTAGAGCTTCTCGTCCATGAAGGTTCTCGTTGACACCCTCAGCCAACATGACAGGTCTTATGCGAGAGGTGATGGAATCGCTGAGGGCTGGGGACATTACTGGCATCGTGACCCCGATTGCGAAACAGCTGTTTTAACCGTGTTCTTCATGATGTCCATAACTTCCGTCTTTTCCTGGGACCGACGATACGACAGTGCAGGCACTTTGCGAGTGCGAACAGGCTGGGCACGGCGCCATGAAATTTCCAAGGCCACTCTTGTCCTCTCTGCAGCTTAGCAGCGCGCAGATTCTCCGAAGGGTTCAAAGCAAGCCAAGGGGACCATAATTTGGTACGTGTCGTCTGCTTCATCTTTGGTCTCTTGCTCCTCAAAAAAGGAGACTTGAGCTGACAAAGCCAAGAGATGTTCTGAGCGTCGAACTTTTCGAGCTGCCTTTATTGCCTTGTTCCGTTTTTCGGCTTCCTTCCTAAGATGGTACATGAAATAGTTGAAACATGGTTTGCACAAGTGTGCACAAGTCATCAAAATGCCGATGCCTGGCTTCCTCTTTCTTGGCCTGCAACCCGCTGCATCAACTTCTTGCGGTGCTGACATGGTGTCGAGTCTAGAGGCCTCGTGCTGCTTCTTGAGTGTTGCAGAGATCACGTCGCTCACTCCGATCAAGCTCTTCGTCTCTGCATCCTCGACGGAGAACACGAAAGCAAGCAGCTCCACAGGTCTCTACCGATTTCAAAGTCACAGAAACCTGTCTGCACAGAAACATACTCCACTGAAACTATAGCTACAAAAATGGACACCTGCGGAGCGTGAAATGTAGCTGTCTCTGTCCGTCTGACTCTGTCGTCCCTGTCTGCCTGCCTGGCTGTCTATCTATCTCTGTCTCCTCCTGCACGTTTCGATTCTGCCTGATTATCTGGCTATCTGCTCTTCGATGGGTCCTCTAGAGCAAAGGAACTAACTGTTTGAACTTCTCTGCTCTGCGAGTCTGTGTATACAAAGCACGGCGACACCTTCTTGATCTCCTTCTCCTTCGCTATCTCCTTTTCGCGCTTGTCTTGTGGCGCCTCACGGGCCGCTTCAATGCCCGCTTGCACTTGCTTGCATTTGCTGGCGGCCTTGGGGCCGCCATAATTGGCTCCGGCGAAGGTGCCCGTGTTGTCCACTGTGGATGCCCACAAGTCTAGACCACCTTCATCTCGTCGCTTCTCCTCGACTCCAACAACAGTCTGCTATGCAACCGCTCACAGGCTCCACCCTTGCCTTCTTCTCCTTCTTATCTTTTTTGTCATCTTTCTCCTCCTTTTTCTCCTTCTTGTCCTTTGGATCCTTTTCCTTCTTCTCTTTCTTGTCCTTCTTCTCTTTTTCAGCCATTGCGGTGTCTTCCAAGGTAGAACTCTGCAGTTTTGGCTGCGGGTTGGTTGCTTGAGGTCAAGAATCGGGTCAGAACTTGGCGCTGTGCTAGCTGACCTTGCTAAAGAACACCCTTCCATGCTGGCAAAGCTGCTAAGTGATAGGGCTGTGGCAACGGAGCCGTAAAAGCTGCTGCAACAACAGTTTTGTATTCACCATGGTGCGCCTGCTTTCTTGCGACTCTAGACTCTAGGCAACTTTTCCATCCAGCAAGCGTCCCGAAACGGACACTGTCGTGAAGACCTTGCATTGTATGTAGGTTCGGGAAGCTAACACCGGCCTGGTGTTCAGGCCATGCGGGAATTGGGTGAAGACATGAATTCATGTACACTTGCATAATCATGGAAGAGCCATCCGTGCACTGAACCGTGCTCATGAAAATGCTCCTGTTGATAGGGTCGTACTCATTTGTGCAACAATACAACGACTTGTCTGTCACGAGGATTGAACCGTCATGGCTCTTTTGTGCTGCTCGCTGCAGCGCGACTTGGACAGAAACTGTGATCTGGGCTGTTTGTCTCCAAGCTGTGAATTGAAGTCTCCATGCTGCTTTTTCAGCAAGTTGTCGGGCTTTCTTTCACTGAAGCACCTGGCTCGCGTGCTAAAAGCTGACAGGCTCGTGCCTGCCCCGATCCGCTATTCTCACTGCCACGTACTAGGGTGTTAAAGTGGGGTTAGATCCGCTGCCCGAGAAAGTTTTACCATGACTTCGAATCTGCTCGAAAGACGACAATTTGGAATAATTGCTCTGAGACCAAAGACCGGCTGCATGTAGGCGATGCTCGACGAGCCCGCTACATGCAGATCAACTGCCACACGACAGCGGAGATGTTGCCTGGGTGTCCACGGACAGGAGCTCGCGGAACTTGTGGAGACCCTCGTACGCCATTCTCATGACGTGAAGAAAGCCATTTAGTCGGCCTCCGAAAACAGCGCAGGTCTGCTGTGTCCCGCCTCGAAGGCTTTGAGAGCACTGAAGAAGTGCTGATGCAACTCCCTGCAGCGAACGTTGTTCTGCTCATTGAGGTATCATGATCTCTGTGCCCCGAGGAGTAACGTGCAAAATGCATCCTGAAAAGGTTTTCCATTCCATTGCACAAGAGTTGACGGCCCATCGCGTTGGTCATTTCTTTGATGCACGCCGCCCAGCTGATCTTGATCCGCGTGACAGCTAGAATCAGCTAGAACTTCGATGGCCTTCAGCATCCGTATCCAATGTTTGCCTGAAGCCCAACCTGGCTCGTCACCGACATAAATCAACTGTGCATGCGAGCTTCATTCATGGTTTTAGAAGACACGACAGCGAGACGAAATGAGTGCTGGGCACATAGACCGGGCAACAGGTGTTACCGGCAATGAAGGAAGCCCTGCTCGACACGATTGCAGGGCTGAGAATCAAAGCTCGGGACACGTCATTCCACTGTTGCCCAAAGCTTCTCAACCTCAAGTACAAGCCTGCAGTGCGCCATGCATCGTCGGACAGCTCTATGCACCTGCCATGCCATGGCAAACAACTGCTGGCAACCTATCACGAACCCGCCGCACAGCCTTGGGGGCAGACTTGGTGATTTTGGGCAGCTGGAGAATGAAAGCTTGCAAACTCCAGAGCTTGCAGGCTGGTTGGGATTTGGATCACATGAAAACTTGCATGCCTGCGTACTCGCCAATTGTAGACCTGTCCAACTTGAACTGTGGACCTTGGTACCTACATACTCTAGACTTCTTAGAGATGTTGGAATCTGGGAACATGGCCGCCAGCTTATTTGCAGCAGCAAAGGTGTGGCTACACCCCGACTTGCAAGATTGCGCACGAAATACACTCCGTTTGTCTCGCGGCGGTTGCTGAAAGCATGCTGCGAGGCATTGCGAAGGAAAAGTGAGAAGCTCTGTTGGTTCCTGCCCTCGGGGTTGGGTGGGTGGGTGGGTGCTCCGGGGCTTCTGTGTGGCTACACGGTCGGCGGTGCTTGAAATGGAGAAAAAACTAGCGCAATCTCAAGGTTCTTCAGCAGAAATCATAGATGCATCGGAGGGTCTCCCCTCGGGGGCCCCCCCAAAGCAATAAATCTCAGTAAGGGTTGGGCCTTTGCGAGGCAGACAACAAGAGGGCTTATTAAGAGGTTGTGTTGTTTGATCCGAGGGGCTTATTGAGAGATTGTGGCGGGGTCTGAAAGGCTAGTTGGGTCAGTGATGGTTCAGGTGCTGTTCTGAACGGAACTAAATACAGGTTTGGATAAGGTTGTTGGGATTCGAGAAGCGGTTGTTTTTGCGCACTTCATTGTCGACCAAAAAGAGCAACACACGACCAGCGTTCCGTGAAAAAGCCTGCTTGAAGGAATAGCAAGGAATGGAAACGAATAAAACTAACAAAAAAAACAATAGCAAAGAACAGAAAACACTACAATAGACTGGACTAGAATAGACGAGAATACAACAGAGTATAAGGTTATACAACTGAGTAAAGTCCCAAGAGAAAGGCCAGAACAGAAAACTACAGAGTACAATAGAATACAAGAGCACATAACACAATATACAGGGTGATAGAGTGGAACACATCACAATATACTACAGCATAGTCTCACGTAATGCATTATGATATGGCAAAACCCATTGTAACACAATAAAGAACAAAAACAGTGTACAAAATCATGATATGAAAAGACGTGATACACCGTAACATAATATCAACCGCTACAATACGACAGAGTCAAGCAAAATGCACTGTACACTGCTGTGGAGTAGCTGAATAGCAAGGACAGCAAAGCGTCATCGAATATAACAGAAAACAGTAAAGAATGAAAGAGCATAGAATAGAATAGATTAGTGGAACACCCTATAATGGAGAAGACTGCAATGTAATAACAAAAACCAGAACAGAGCATCTTTCAAACAAGATCACATAATCACATCATGCAATAGAAGATATTAGAAAATCAAAGGGCCTGCCGGGATATAACCGAATAACATCGAATGCAAGAACATAAAAAATAACACAGCAGAAAATAACAACATAGCATAGAATGGACTAGAGTGAAATGCAGTGTACTCTGAAGTCATATTATAATGTAAAACATACACGCAACACAATACCATATGTGTTGTATGCTGAATCTACACATTATCCTATAATGTACTAGATTATGTGTTGTCATGCTGCTGCTTGGTACCTTTATGGTATACTCTAGTGTATTGTACGATACGGTATGGTGGATACGACATGATGCTAGGTTTTGGCGTGTCATGCATCCCTGCTATCATATACTGACCTATAGCATGTCGTATCATGCTACATCAAATGGTGTAATGCATCATATCATATCAGGCTTCATTGCAGCATGCCAGACTATGTTTTTCGTGCCCTATACTAAAACACATTATAACAAACTATACTTATCTAGTACTGTGCTCTTATACTGTATTGTGATGCAGTGTTATGCTAGGTTAGACTATGCTAGTGCTATATTCTGCTCCACCTTGCCACGCTATGCTATGTTATGCTGTACTTTGCCACACTGCACTTCACTCGATTATACTATGCCCTGCTTCATTCCACTGTATTGTACTATGTCCTGAGATATTCTGTTATGTTCTAGCAAACCTAGTAGTTTGTTCTTGTTATGTTCTAGTATACTCACATATTGTATTTATGTTCTGCTGTATCCCTTCATATTTTGTCATGTTTCAATTTATCCTAGTATGTTCTGTCTATTATATACAAGGTTTGCAGTCTGTTGTATCTAGCATACTTATGTTACATTGCCTTCTATTTTTTTGTATTGGTGTAGGTGTCCATCGATATTTTGGAACATATTTCATTATATATGTTTCACTGTGTTTCACACTAAATTGTATTAGAGTACATCAGGTCAGATTTTATCATGTTGTATTATTTGATGTTCTAAGCGTGTACATGCATGTGCGCATGCGGCTTGTGTGCTTGTGCCACTGTGTGTGCGCATGCGTTGGCTGCTCGTGGGCCTGTGCAGGGTACCTGGTACTATGACATCCAACATGGAATCGATACAAACCTGGAAGTTGGCACTGCTCTTCACAGCACCTCAAAACTTGCTTGTGCCACCATGAATCAGCAGTGCTGTTGGCACAACGGCATAATGTACAAAAATTTACCTTACCTAAGGTGGCCAAGATGCATGACGAGGCACGATAGCTTGCGTCCCTACCCAGCTGTGGCATCGCATCGACTTACTTTCCAGCACAAGCAGCTACACTGGTAAATGACCTGTGCCCAACGTTCTTGTCAAAGCACTTACGCATGGCGGATCATGGTGCGCTGGCAAACATGTTACGAGGGCATGGTCGCGGTAGGCTCTAGTGGAAAGTTCACAGGGCGTCACGGCCTCACCCAGTAGAAGAGAAAGACAAGCCAGTGTGGCGAGCTCTCTTCGCCTTCGTGCGACCCTCTGCCTCGCAGCAGCGAAACTGCAGGTAAAGGCACCGTGGCTTTGTCTCGCAGCGAAACTTTGGGTCGTGCTCGCCGCAAGGAATCGCTGACAGAGCGCAAGCTCCTCCCAGAGATATGACACTGGCCGCGGGATCCTAAATCACAGCAACTTGGGACAAGCTGTCATGTAATGCAAGACGTCACAACGCAGCATGGCAACATGATGCAACTCAGGCAGAAAAACACGGATAAGGAAAGATGAAGCACACGAACAGGCAACAGTGAACCAGAAAGGCGAGCAGAACAGAGACGCACCGGGAGAAGAGATGAGGCAAAAAGACAGACTCGAGAAAGGAATAGCAACACGCGCACTAGTTAAAAGAAAAGACCGCACACAGCAAAAGCGGAGCAGAACAAATGAACCCACACTTCATGACGTTGCGCTCATGTCGTCCCGTTATTTCCTGCTGTAAGATGCTTCGACATCTGTGCATTCCTTGAAACTTCATAAGCAACGCCACTTGTTTGCTCTGGGGATGCCTGTTGACTTGGGCATGGCATCACTGATGCCGCTGACTCAATCAACTCCGACTAGGAAGAAACCCAACAGGCTCTCACACATAGCCAAATGATCACAACCTGCTTTGCAGAGGCATGTGTAGTGTAGATGCTGGATGGGTCCACTGGCATGGCCGGGTAGCCTCTTCGTGCTCGTTTCACTTTGCTCATTTCAGAAAGTTGCCATGGTGAGTCGCAATCGCAGTACATCCTTGCCGCTCTCAACGCTTTTTGCAGGTAGGCGAAAGGATGCAGACCGTTTGCTGCAACCGTACGACGTCGGCCCCCTGCGGCAGACAGCCTCCTGGTCAACGCGGCGCTTCCATTGCAGGCTGCGCTGAACGGGATCATATCCCATCGCGAAACGCAGCAATCGCAGTAATGCCCAAATCAGAGTAGTGAATTTCTGAACCTTTCAGAGGTCGTAGAATGCTGTACCATCCGCAGTTCCGTGCCGATAGAAGTGCTGAGCGTGCTGAGCACTTGCCGAAGGCGCAGGGCGGCAGATGGCGGCAGGGCGGGCAATCGGATCACAACCAGGATGCAACTGATGCAACAACATGGTGCTTTGGCTCCGCCCTTTTTCGGCCTGCTCGGCTCAGGTCTGGGGGGACACACAGAGTGACGCGGAGAGGAGCACAGCTCTCCAAAGGAAATCTCTGACATCTCTGACTTCTCTCTTCTGAAACCTTAAACTTCGTAACTTTAAACCCCCTGAAAATGCCAAAAATAACCGACACCGATATGATCTGCTGCTCACTGCACTGGAGCAAGAACAAACATCTTTGTGTTTGAGGCTCCCTCATGCAGCACTCAAAGAGTGGCATGCGCGTTTGAGGCCATCTGAGAGCCTTTACCCACACTTTCTTGCGACGGCATCCTGTGGCAGACCCTGGCCTGGCAAAGGCTTATCAAGGGAATGGATAGCAATGGCAGCACGTAGCAAGGATGCGCATCAAGGGTGCCGCCCTAGTGGTACGAAGCCTGCTGCCTCTGCAAGCAGCTCGGCCGAGATAACATAAATCGAAACATGAGGCATGACTCAAATGCAACACTTCGCCTGCGCAAGTACAAATAGGAGCCAGAAGAGTCATGCAACTATGTGAGAAGGTATCGGCACGATATCAGTAGCGATAGTCGCGCCAAGCTTGGGTGAAACTCACAAATCTGGATTCTTCCAGGGCGAGTCCGCCGAAAAGACGAACTCCACCACCTGACAGAACAGATCCGCCAAAACCGAAAACCAGCAAACTCTTAACGCAACTCTTCTGGCCTGGGCGAGCTCTCCTTGCCTGAAGTCACTTACACTCTGAGCAAATGTCGTGCCTTTTCCATCCTCCAAGGTCGTGACTTCCAGACACCGCTTAGAACGTGCCCACTTTGCAGTTTGAGCACACCTCGGCCTTCCACGAAAACTGTGTCTGTCGGATGTGCCAGACAGTCGCAGCGACAACTTGCGCGACGTCTTAAGATAGCTCTTGGTTTTGCTAGTTGATTTGCTGCAAGTTTGCACTGCAAGTACGAAGTGCTGTTGCCATTCACCTTTCGACCAAGGTTCACAAAAGGCGGAGCCAAGTTCCGGCATGTTCTCTGCAGTGCTTGCGTGCCACCCAAAAAACGTATGAACTGACACATGGCGATGCCGAAAGGATCTCGGAAAGATTTCCGACCCCTGCAAACCGGCAAGCCGATCACGACTGCGTCGCGCATCGCAGGCTGGTCATCATGAGATTTGCGGCACATGTCGCAGCGACATTCAGCGAATGACAAGATCTGCCTTCTTTCCTTCCAAATGCAAACTCTCCATCGTAGACTGATCCATCCTGGCAACTTGACGAAAGCACTTGTGAACGGAACCAGTTAGTTGGCCGCTTCCTCAGCACATGCGAAGACGCCCCTGCCGTGACCTAAGCCAAGCTGAATTGTTATTCGCAACCAGAGTATACAATGCCACCTTCTCTCGATCAGCTCAGCATCACACGCTTGTCATCTAGCCACTGGCCATCGTAGCGATTGCCATTGGAATAAACGAACACCCCGTATCCGGAGGCTCTGTCATCAACCCATTGACCTTCGCCATGTCATGTACACAAAACTACGTGCTTAGCACGGGCGGCTTGCACACCCGGACCCCAGCCTTTGAACCGATCGCCATTAGAGTAAATGAGTTCACCCTCACCTTCTTTCTTGGCCTCGCACTGCATTTGTTGAACCATTGGTGCACGACAGCCAACAGTAAGGTGCCCACGTCAACCCAGTCACCAACAAACTTGTCTCCATAAGTGTAGACAAGGGTGCCCTTGCCATGCACCTCAACAGCATCAATGCGAACGCTTGCGTTCGAAGGGAATTTCTGGCCACATGTATCGCATGGGCATTCTCGTGCTGTGAGTAACATTCTAGATTCTAGGTAAGATCAGGTCCGAAGGCAGCTGCCTCTAAGCTGAGTCTGTGTCTGCGTGCTCCCAGAAAGCACCTTGTCAGCTTTCCAAAGGCCATCATACTTCTCCCCGTTTTGGTAAGTCAACGTACCATAGCCTCCCGTCGTCACAGGGTGTGCCGATTTGCTGCAAGCAATCTGCTCCATGCGCCTTCCTTCATGTCATTCACCCACTCACCATCGTACGTGTTCCCGTTCGGGAAGACCTCGCAATTCATGCTCGCAGGGTACCGCCTGTCCCTCCCTCGAAACATCCACCTGGGACTACCTCTGTCAAGCCGACATCTTAGTATCCGACATAGATGCCCTTACCATGCATTTTGCCGTCATGCCAGTCACCCTCGTACACTCCACCATCAGCATACTGGTACCTGGCAAAAACATAGCAGCACTACAGAACAGCACAGCACAAGATCAGGACAAGGCCGAGGGGTACTTGCCGTGACCATGCATCTTCCCATTGACCCAGTCACCCTCAAACTTCTCAACGACGCTACCTCGTGCACTGACCTTGGATAGACAGTCTTGGACACAAAGGACACACGCAACCGAGTAAAGATATTGACTACACATGTCTGAGGCAGCAGCGTAGGTGACTACCCCCTTCCCGTGTCGTTTATCATCCCGCCACTCACCCTGATACACATCACCTTCTGCCTCGGTTGTCAATGGATGCCGATATGTGCACTTTTTTGCAAATCAATGCATGTTTGAAACTCAACAAGAACTGAGGGCCCCACATAGCGGTAGGTGCCTCGCCCATGCATTTTGCCATCGTGCCTGAAAGCGTGGAACATCGTAGGGTTCACGTGCGGAACACCTCGCTTGGAATCAATGCATGAGCCAAGTGGCCAGTCGCCATCGTACTGGTCTTTGTTGGAGTAGGTCAAAGTTCCTCGAGTCTCTTCCAAACATGTTGCGGCAACAAGGACAAACGTGCGCTTGGAACCGAGCCGTGCCCGTGTATGCGGCCATTCTCCCATGTGCCCTCATAGCGATTTCCCGATGCGAAGACAGCCACGCCCTGGCCGTGTATCCTGTCCTCCACAGAACGGCGGAATGACTCCACAGTCAGCTTGTGATTTCACAGTGTCAACAAAGCCGGCCGCCTCTGCCCATTGACCCTCAAAGATGGCACCATCCGCATACGTAAACCTTTCGCTCAAAATCAATTCTAGCCTGGCTCGTGACACGGCTGCGCCATGCTGCACACCTGCCATGGCCTTCCCTCTTGCCATAGACCCACCTTGTTGCGAGACGTGAACAACTCTATCCTGCAAACTCCGCTGTGTCTCAGGTCTGCACTCACCCTCGTAGCGCTCGTTCCCTGCATAGGTCAGAGTACCTTTGCCATGGAATAAGCCGTCCTTTGGCAACAGGATGCAGCGTCCGAATCAGCAAGGCAGCACCAACTTTGCCACATGCACTACCTGCAAGCAAACGCACTCCTTGATGCCGCCGCTGTAGGCATTGCCGGCTTCGCTCATTGGGTCCTGAAGTAACTCTCGACATGCGGTTTCTCTGGACTGTAGGTGCCGCGGCTGCGGTTTCGGGCCGTCATCGAAGTGACTAGCGGCTAGCGGCAGCTTCATTGGCTGGGAATCTATTGCACGGATGCCTCCGGCAAGCGGCCAGCCCTCCGGATGTCGAGTGCTGCACGGAACTGCGTCGGAACTGTTCGCAGTTGGATCGCATCTCCGCGGTCGGTGCAACTGCCGCAACGTGTGTGCCGAACTGGGCGCCGGACCGCCAAGATGGAACCGATAACTAGTCGCAAGCTATCCTTGTTTTGGGCCACGACGATGGCTGCAAATCTGGATGGTCCTTGAAGCACCCCGATGTCACGTCCCCCATGCCTCTGCAAGCTGCCATGCAGGTGCGCGGAAACCCGAGAATCGCCTAATCGCACACCCGTTCTTTTCCGCTACCGAAAAACCTACGTTCTCTTGAGCGCCAGTCTTTGTGGCTCAGAGATCACAACATTGGTGCGACCACATGGAGCATGTGGCTCCCAGCATGGCGATGGAGCCTCTCAGAAGGAAATTGTAAGCAAGTTCGGATAGCGTCAGCGTGTGTGCTACGAGCCGGACAGAGCAGGAGGACAGCGCAGCAAGCTTGTACATAAAGCCACGGGAGACGTGAAACCTCCAGAGTCAGCACATTCCGCGGAAAGCCCAAGCCCAAGCTTGGAGGCTCGGCACCAGCTGCGAGCTGAGGTGTGTCTCTTTGGGCTTGTGGAAAGAGCCAAACCCTCGGCTGAGGTCATGGCAGGTCATGGCGAGTAGCGAAAGGACCACGCATCGTTCGACCGGAGGTGCCCCTCTGGAGTGTGACGACTTTGCGAGCTGATGATGTAAATTGATGTAAATGGGTTCTTTCGGTGTGGAGTCGGCTCGGAGGCTCCATTCAGTTGTCAGACTGTGCCTAGGTCCTGTAGGTCAGGCGGACAGGCTCCACGGTACGCGCAGCCCCAAGTCCCATCATGTTCCATCATTCCGCCGTAAATTTCTCTGAAGACACTCTCTGCAGGCTTTCTGAGCTTCCCAGGTCAAGTGGCGAAGCGCTCATGCCTGGCTTCTTGCCAAAGTGCCATCTCTCATGGCTTAGGATGAACAGCCACTTGTTAAGTGCGAGTTGAATCGAGTTGATACGCCTTTTGCCTTCGGCACTATCCGATTTCGCATCCGTGTTGGTTCTGTAGGGCGAACAGAGTTTTCATAGAGTGGCCGCTGCAACGAGTGGCACTGGTCATCACCTGATAGCTTCTGCATGCTTTGCCTGTCCTGCGCACCAAGACATAGAAGGAATGTTGATTCACTTCTCGGTGTGCGCATCGTGTGGTTTCTTCTCTCTTTTTGTCTCGCCTGCCTGGGCCTGCCTGGGCCTGCCTGGGCCTGCCTGGTTCGCCAAACTTGCTCAAAATATGATGATGATCATCCCTCTGTTCATGTGTAGATCGAGCTCGCTGCAACAGTGGGCAAGGAGTTCTTGGGCTGGCGGAGAAAGACATGTACCCATACTATGCTACATCGCCACACAAGTCACATAATGTTTTTGCAAATTCAAAGGTAGATCCAAGGCTGCTGCCCAGCGAGACTGTGTGCATGAGTTGGTCGGGGAATCTTGTTCCAGACTGCACCAGGAAATACCCTTCCGAAGCCACAACGCTCGAATCAGAAATGCCGCGCCTCAGGGACTTGCTTGATCGGTCCGCTCCACCACACTCCATCAGATGGACTGATGCTCTCGTGGCAAACCTCCAGGCCTCGAGGGTGACTTCTCGTCAGTCGAAGCACAAGTTGCGAATCGCGAGTGGCGGCCTTGGACTCGTTGGCAAGGCGGGCCCGGGCCGTGCTGGGCGTCGCCCAACCTGACAGCCAACAGCAGTCGCAGCATCTCGCTCTTTCCCCTGACCGAGATTCTGGCACAACTGCAGCCAAGCCCAACATATCCTGCACCCAGACAATTTGGAGACAAGGCGCTGCCCATGAGGTTGCAATGTTATGCATTGCCGTCAGGCCATCTGCTACACACCAGCAAGGGATGTCAAAACCCTGACTAGTGTTCCAGGAACCTACACGAGCTCCGCATGTCCTTGGCCGAAGCTGCTTGTGGCTCGCTCACAAGGTACCAGCGCCTGACATCCCAGAAGGCAACTATGCGCGGTTGAGACAGCAGCTGTTCTGCGCTACTCATATGAAGCTGCCATAAACTTTGCCAAATATAGCTATCACTTCCAGGAAACTTCGCGCTTGACAAGACATGCACGTTGCATCAACGATCAAGTCGAAGGCCTGATCCTTACTGTTTGTTTCTCCGTGTGCCAGCACACCCCTGCACCTGGACCTGTGAAATTCATGAATTCCCTGCCCAACGTCAGGACCTGATTTGAGGCCTCGCTTGGGCTTCAGGTGCGATGACTCTGGATTCCGCACCCCTCGGTAAGCCCTTTTTTTGTTTCACCTTTGAATTCACATGCTAGGCGTACGTCTGAATCAAGACTCTCGTCCGCGAGCTCTTGTGGTCAGCCCTTGAGGCACTGGCACAACTGGAGTGCAGGGCGGCCTGGGACTGTAGCAATGAGTCTAGTTTTGCGCCATCAATTCGCGCGATATGACTCTGCCTGGTGAAGCTGCCATCGTATGCCAGTGCTGTCAAAGGAAGGGCTCTGACTGAGTCCTTCGTGCGTCTCACAATTCTTAACATAGTCAGGACCTTTCACGACAATCTCAAGCTGTCCGTATCAGGGCGGTCACTCCTTGCCAAAAGTACGGAACTCTTCGAAGTGAAAAACCTGCATTTGCCGAGCAACAAAATGTGAGGAAACCTAGCCGTGCGATGATTCAGTGTCATGCGCGTCACGAGCACCGATGCTACTGATTCTAAACAAACACACCCCTGGAAGTAGAAGTAGGAAGTGGAAGTAAAAGTAGAAGAAAAAGGAGAAGCGGAAGTGGAAGCGGAAGGGAAAGTGGAAGGGGAAGTGGAAGGGGAAGAGGCAGGGGAAGGGACAGCGGAAAGGCGAAGGAGAAGGGGAAGGGAATAGGGCCGCCGGATCAGAACTGCGCTCCTCCACACCCTGTTTCCTCTAAGGCTAAGGCAAGGATCCGCTTTGACGGAGTTTGATGGCCAGCAGACGACTCAGGTCGTTCCCCCCTGCCCCTGCCTCTGCCTCCTTTTCGCCTGCCTGTTTCCCCAAGGTCAGGTCCCACCTCAAGCCTGTTTGTCTTGGTGTCGGAGGTGAGCAGGTCCATAGCGACAACAAGCGCATGCTGGCTGCCATCGGTTGGGGTGCCCCGGTCACCCTCCCCACTTCTTCCTACGCCAGGCGACCCAGGATCATACTGCCTCATACTGCCTCGACCTGTCCTTGTCGACGGCGCCGATTTTGAAACCTCTGCGACGACGCCGCCCCAAACTCCGACCTCAAGGAAGTCAAAATCAAAAGTTAGCGGCTTTGGCGAGCCTTCTTTGTCGGGCGGGGTGGCCTCTGGCTCACCGTCAGGTTGATCGACCTCTTCCCGGGCCGAGCTCACACAAGCCTCGGGCCACTTAGACTTGGACCGGTCGAGCCTGACAGAATGACCCTTAAAGTCGGATCAGAAGCCAACCCAAGGTCCAAGGCAGCACTGGCCGGCAATGGGAGCTCACAGAATGCCCCGTGGTTGTTTGAGGCATCGGAGGCGGGCACAGGGCATCGATGCATCAAGCATGACACGCAGGAGCCGCAAAACACGTCAGCGAGCTCCTCGCTAACAGCGGGCAGGGTAGCAGCTCGAATCGACGCAGCTGCAAGGGCGAGCCTTTTGTCAACGGGCGCCCAATGAGCGTCATGCCCTCCCGGACAGTCTCGGGGCTGCTGTCAACCCCAACTTTTGCGTTACCCCTTGCTTTTCTTGGGGTTTTCTCCGATGGCTCCCGCAGAGTTCAGCTTCCAACCGTTTGCACAAGAGCATCCGGCAGTGCATCCATGTCGTGGCCATGGGCCTCAACTTCTGGCATGCCGGCAGCCTGTTCCAATGTCTTCCCTGCGCAGGCCCGTGTTCAAGATTTTCCTCGACCGGGTCTTCGCCGGCCAAGCCTGGGCCTTGTCTTTCCTGTGAAGGGGTGCTCGACTTCCCCCGAAAGTCGGTTCTCGGGTCGGACAGCCTGGCGGTGCATCCAGCTTTCAAAGCCTTGCTGCAGGGCGACGTTGGTACGCGGCCTCGGCACACGAAGTCTTGTTGGTTGCCGTACAGGTGAATGTAGGCTGCAGGCCAGGTCAAGGGTATCCAGGCAGGGCCCGTAGGACGGCTGATTGTCGACGATTTCTTCTGCCTCCGCGTCGAAACCGCTGACTTTGTTCCGAGCCAACCCTCCGGCTCACTCTCGCAGTGCTCCACGCCAAGGAGGCCAACGCTAGAGCTCTTTACGACACCGTTGGCATAACCATCACACGGCTCGTCCTGCTCAGGACTTCTTCGCGGCCCAGGCGGCTGCTCGCTCTTGCATTCGCCGCCTCAAGGCGGCCCAGAGGTCCTTGACGGGTTCCACCACAGCGACTCTAGCCTCCGCGGGGAAGTCCGAAGAAGACCTCCCTGCGGGATGCACACGGGTTGGGGCTTGCACTGAAGGTTGCCTCCAAGGGGAGGGATACCACCGGGAAGGAAGACTGAGAGCCCGAAGGCGACAAAGGTTCCTGCCGGCTGAGAAAGGCTCGAGGACCCTAAGACCCCGAAGTCGTTTAAAGAGACCCCCTCGATCTGCAATCAAAGATCCTATTCGGCCTCCTCGTCACCCATGCAAGTATCCTGAAGGACGTCTTCGTCCCCTGGACGGAGCAGGCTCGGGCTCCTGCACCTGAGTCCTCGCAGCGGCTTTGAAGCCTCCAGCAAAAACCCAGTAAGCAAAGGCAGCCCCTGAAATACAGCCCAGAATAAGCTTCCCACATCCTCCCAGGAGGAAAGCCAGGAAAGATCCAGCCGAGGGTGCCGTGCAGTAAAAAAGGACAAGCCAGCCCCCACAAGTTCGTCGAGAGACCTGGTGGCTTATCCGAAGCAACTCCAGGGCACCCGCAAAGGCCAGGAAATCCCTTTCTCTTCTGCTTTCCATCTTAAAGCTGCATCGATAATGCTCGAAGCGTTCTGGCCCACAACTTCAAGCCAGCCGGATGTCGCTCGCCTCTGTAACCGTCAATCGCTGATGGACTGATGTGGAGCTGAATCGGCATCAAAGGCATGGGAAGGGACGAAGGTTGCCAGGACACACTGCCCGGCACATCAGCGGGGAAGCTGGGAGCACCGCCTTGTCTTTCCAATCCAATCACAGGCAATAATTGCATCCCCGGCATTCCCAGACTGTAGTATTAGGCGTATTAGTCGTAGTAATAGTGGTCGTCGTCGTCGTAGCAGCATAATTGCATTGCCCGCGTCTCGCACAATCCGATGCATTCGACGACGGCACAGAATTTGTCCGGCTGCTCATGGCACTGACCGTACATATTACGGCTCCCTGCCACCGCCATTCCATCCTTCAACAATGATTCGGAAAAAAGACATCTGGTCCAGCAGCAATAGTAGGAGGAGCAGTAGTAGCAGTCGTCGTCGCCGTAGTGGTATAGTAGTAGCAGCAGTAGTAGTACTAGCACGTGAAGTAGATGGCACTAGTAGTACTAGTAGTAGTACTAGTACTAGTACTAGTACTAATAGTAGTAGGAGTAGTAGTCGTCGTCGTCGCCGCCGTCGTCGTCGTCGCCGTAGTCGTACATTAGTAGTAGTAGTAGCAGCAGCAGCAGCTCAAGTAGTAGTAGTAGTAGTCGTAGCTCAAGTAGTAGTAGTAGTAGTAGTAGTAGTAGTAGTAGTAGTAGTAGTAGTAGTAGTAGTAGTAGTAGTAGTAGTAGTCGTAGTAGTAGTAGTAGTAGTAGTAGTAGTAGTAGTAGTAGTCAGTTACTCGTACGCGTAGTAGCAATGGCAGTAGTGGTGGTCGTAGTAGTAGTAGTAGTAGTAGTAGTAATAGTAGTAGTAGTAGTAGTAGTAGTAGTAGTAGGAGAAGGAGGAGGAGTAGCAGCAGTAGCAGTAGTAGTTGTGGTAGTAGTAGCCGTCGTCGTCGTAGTCTCGTGGTTGCGGTAGAGGTAGTGGTAGTGCCAGTGGCAGCGGGGGTGGTAGCAGTAGCGGTAGGGGTAGCGCTAGTGCTAGTGCTGGTGAGTGCTAGTGCCAGTGCTAGTGCTAGCGGTGCTAGTGGTGGTAATGGTGGTAGGGGTAGTATCAGCTTTCGTGGTACTTGAGAGCCGGGCGGACGAAAGCTAGGAAGGGGGAGTAGAAGCACGGAGAATTAGCAAGTAGACGCACAGCAGGCGGTTCGGGCGACAAGACGGTGCAGGACGGCTCGCGGATGTCGTTGAGCGGAGCTGCGGGGGCTTGCGGAGTCCAAGCAGGGCCCAGAGGCACGAGAGTAAAGTGGCGTTCGGCCGCATGGTTTCCTATTCATTTCAATATGGTATGGTGACTGCTGATTTTGACGCATGCTTGGTTGATCCTTCGGCACTGCAGCATGCTTGACAACTTCCTGTGCAGGGTGTTTGGCTCATCTATGAGTATCCGACTGCAAGAAAAGGGACCACAGCTAGACAACCAGATTCGCATGCTTGCGTGGTAAAGCACAGCTCGGCGAAGAAGAGACTCAAACAAAGCATCCGGCTTCTCGAGCTGTGCTCGCCTTCATCAGGAGGAGGAGCAGTAGGCAGCAGGTGCCAGGTGGGAGTTGCTGAGTGGGAGGTACAGGTAGGAGAAGACACAGTGTACCACCACCATTGCTCCGATGGGCTCCGGCAGGAACTCTGCAAGTGTGTCTTGCATGCGAGAGGTCACAATGCTGGGCGGTTGGGTGTACACGTGCGCAGACACACACACACACAATCTCACACATACAGACCAAAGCAGATCGCACACGCACACATGTAAAGACATGGCAAAGTCTTGCCTCAAGAGGTTGATCCTGGAGAGTTTGAGCATCATGACCTCACATCTCACACGCACTTGCACCATCCAGCTCATTGCAAATCAGCATAAGTCAGCCCTTCAATGATGTGCTGCAGAAAGGCGGGTCTGCAGTTGACGCTCCTCCCCTCGGCCTGAGACTGCGGTCCGCTGGTCTTGAAAGAAGACAGGCACACCGCCACACACACACACACACACACACACCGACCGATGGCTGGTGAGACCTCGTGTTGCTTAGTGGAACTCCATTAGATTCGTGCCATTCAGAGGTTCCAGTGCAGACACGCCAACTCCACCCATGCTAGCAGTGCCCCAAGTCGCCTACTCAGGCCCTCCATGACAGAGGAATAGATCGAGCAAAGGCAGCAAAGAGACAGACTCAGAAAGAGTCAAAGGCAGAGAGAGAGAGAGAGAGAGAGAGAGAGACAGGGAAAGAGAGATCCCGCACCATCACAGCACTTAGGAGCGTGCCATCCAATTCGTCCTTCTTTTCCGCTTGCCTCAAAGCCCATGCATGTGATGCATTTGGGAGATTTCTTCAGCTTGCTACGTAGGTTACATAAGCCGTCCAGACGAGGAGCATTTCGTGAAGGCGCTGCTGGAGTTGCTGAACTTCAGCTTGCAATGCCTCGGTTGCAACGTGGCAAACGACGGCATGCTTAGGATCTCAGCGCTCTTGCACCAGAGATTCCCGTCCCTCCCGATACTTCAGATTCAGCCGCCGGAGAACATGTGACAATGCTTGCTGCTTCTGCATCCCTGCTGCACACATGCCTGCTTCGAGGGCGATGATTTCAGTCCGGTAGGAGTGGCCCTGACCCATGCTGTTGCATGTGGGTTTCCCCTCTCGCTTGTCATGCCGAGGCACACGGCTTCCCGTGAGCTCATTAGTGACACAGCCTTCTCCCATCAAAAGTTTCTACCAACTGCCCCGATAAGAAGGCAAAGAAGGAATGTCAGAGAGAAAGACAGAGACACAAAGATTCAGAGAGACTCACAAACAGAGGGAGGGGAGTACCGATTCTTGAAGTACATCCGCATTTGTGCCTGTGCTCGCACCCTTGACATGGGAGGTGGCCTGGATGACCAAGCCAGAAAAAATCTTAGCACGGCTTCCACACTTTCAAGACATGAAGCACGATCCTAATGCTTTGGCGAAACTCGCACACGTTGACGTCTCTCCCTGCCCCTTGCTACGAAACTTGACGAAGGCTGGGCACAGTTCAACCGGACATCGCATCAAATATCTGCAAACGCTCTTCTCCACTGCCCGACTCTCCAAGCATCTGCCACTAGATTGAACGCAGCTGCGCGTTGCGGTACGAGCATATCACACTGAGGCTCAACTGCTTTGTTGCGTTTTGCTGGCCGTGGTCGCTCCTGCATGGAATGTTAAGCTCAAAGGCAGCAGGGACGTTGCTGCCAGGACCAGGCTGACCAGAGGCCTCGTTGCGCTTGATGGCCAAGGTAAGCCAACGTAGGAAGTGGCCCGAAGCGGCGAACACCTGGCCGACAGGCTAGGCCGAGCGGCTCTGTCAAGAACTTCAGAGGGTATGATTCGAAAGCGTAGGCACGAAGAAGTGAACTCGCCGGCTTTGCTGCATCATGCGGCGCAGCATACAGAAGCGAGAGTGCGACCATGCGTGCCGACTGTGGCCGTTGCAGCCTGTCGGCGAATAATATCTCACATTCATTCATCTAAGCTGGAGTGGTGCCTTTCGTTCAGCACCTCGACCTCTTCATCAATCTTGGCGATCCTGGGATATCCGGATTGCATCACAGGTTCATGCGCAAGACTGCGTCTGAGACGTGAGCTGACGGCGCAGCTGGCTAGCATGCTGCATTAACGCCTCCCCATCCTGGCCATGCTCGCCAATCGACTGAGGTAGCAAATCCCACTCTTCATGGCTGGCTCCTGAATGCTGTCACGTCGCACAGCCTCGGCCTTAGTATGCATGAGTATGCGGAGAAAGCCAAAGTCATGCGACCTTCACATTGCAGAGCCCTTCGCCCAGTCTCTTTCGGTCTGCAAGTTCGGAAAGGAAGCGTTCGTTGCGGAGGGATCCTGTCAGCAGCTGCAGCTTTGCCAGAGGTGGGCGGCTCTGCGGAGTCCTAGAAGTCCCCGAGTCTCCTCTTGGCGCTTGAGTTGAAACTGCCAGTCGCGGATGAGGCCGTGGAACCTCACATTCGTCACGTAATGACATGCATTTTTACACTCGATCGGAATGCACCTTCGCAGCATCTGCTGCACCTGCAACAGAGCCCAGCTTGAAGCGCTAAAAAAGACTTCGTCAACCCACTGATTCGGCTCATGCCATCTACTTCGCATTGTGTCATGAGCATTCCTTTGCACTCGTGCTTCCTTTGCTCTTCACAAGCAGGTTGCTCAAGCCAGATGCAAGGAGAAGAATCTTCGACTTGTCGCAGGGCAGGAGAAGGCCGCGGAATTCATTTAGGACTTTTGTATTTTATCTGGGAATTCGTTTGTTTTCGGTTCTGTGACCCAGGCCCACGGACCGTGCTCACTCAAAATCGTGAACGACGACACCCGTTTGCGCCTGTGTCGCTGTCGTTTTGCATACTGAAAGCGGACGAGCAGAAAAACTAAAACAAAAAAATGAAACTAGCAGACTCTAGCAGGAAAATGTCATTCCCCCATCCTGTAAGAGCAATCTCAACATGCTCCTGAACCCTGGCCCTACAGAGTCTCTGGCTCGCTTCGCACCCCGGTGCCTGAGTGCTCTCAGGTGTCCTTTGTCTTTGGCCCGGTAGCATAAGCCAGGCAAAGACACGATCGCAACGATACCCTCGTGAGAAAACCGTTTCTCGAGCTTCTAACTTCCCGTTGACAAGTTGGCTTCGCGCACTCGAGACGGGACCACAGCAGAGGGCCAGATCCTCCACATGGTGGACCATGAGACATCAAAACGATCGTGAAAATTTGAATGCCATTCTCTTCTCGGAGTGGCGTCAACCGACCTAGCGGAAGAACCACTCTCAAACCGTGGCAGCCGATTGGACACGTCTCGTTTGGAGACGATGTGGCACTTGGGCGGCCGCGAGGCGCAGCTGGAAAGCACTAGTGCCGTGCCATGGTTTGCAGTTACAGAAGCATCCTGCTCTCATCACATCCAAACAGGACACCCGACCCCACAGGAGCTTTCACTTTCATGAGTGATCGTGCAAAGCAGGTCAACGCATGCAATTGGGTATCTTCAGACCACGGTACCCCGACAGTAAGCCAAAGCAAAATCAAGCGAAATATGATGCATGCGGCACCTGAGTGCGGCCGTCGCTCGGGTGGGGCAGCGTAAAGAGTCGGTAGTTGCACGGACAAATATGCCCATGGATACGACAGCGATGCCCAGAGCTGCCAGACAGAAGTGACCATGATCGGCTGAAACAGGAAACACATGCAACAGATAAGGCAGATAAGGGTAAACATGCACGAACTTGTGCTACAACATGCTACAACGCGGCACCATGCGGCACCACGGCCTTCGCTCGCGCTGTGATCAGCCGGCTGATATCCCGATGAACTGCCGGCTCGTGCCAAAGTTGCACCTCAGTTAAGCTAAGCCCGGCCGGCCCGGCTTCACAAGTCGAAGCGAAACTCAAAAACACCCCTCGGCCTCCAAAGGCAGACGTCGGTTGAGCAACGTGTGCCTTGACTGCAAACGGTAACAGCCTTGACACAGTTGTCACAGTGGTGCTGTATGTGCTCTGCATGCATCAACCATCATCCACGAAGACTTCTTGGTGCGTGGCTCGCTCGGCATGGAGATGCGAATCCGACGAAGTACGTATCTCAGAGTTTTACAAACTTTCTGTCAAGATGGAATGGGAAGCTTCGAGACGTTTCGAGAGCATATAACCGTAACCTTGTCCCATTCCACGAAGGCTCACAGCGGTTCTGGGCCTACGCTTGGGAAGGCGGCTTGGGAGATCTCGGGGCCGCAGGTGACTGTCCGAGAAGCGGAACCGTGCAAGCATCGCGGTAGAGGCAGGGAGGTGTGCAGTCTACGCATGTCCGCATGTTCCTCACGGGGGGCCCCATGACCCAAACTGGGATCTGCAGAATCAGAACCGAACACTAGAACGAGCTGCCTGCCTGCCATGCATTGCTAAGGCCAGCAGTATCCATTGATGCAAAGGTTTCTGCAAGGCTGCTGCTGTTGGGCGGTCGTCTAAGCAGCGGGCTCGTCCATGTCTGAGAAGCTCTCGCCAGCCTGTGAGAATGCCCAGGTGCACTACGCTTCGTGTGCATTCGCTGGAACCGCCTGCAATGAACCACCGCCCTCCGGCCCGTCAAAAACCAGACTCAAGTAGCCGGAAGTCTCCTCTGTCTCCTGCTGAGTCCAAATGCTCGGTGTTTGTTCCTGTCTTTTTGAAGAGTTCCGGATCCTCGATGCGCTCGATGGAGAGGTTGCTGACGTTCCAGCCCTTGCCGCCAAGAAGCGCTTCTGCTTAGCAAACATGAAAAGACTTGCCTTGTACAACATTAGCACCGAACCACTTTCTGGCTCTGCCTGTCTTTTGTGCCATCCGCAGTTTCAAGCAAGAAAAAGCCTTCGCAGATGTGGCCCAGACATTTGGTGGCAAGATGTTGGCTGGAGATGCACGGGAACCTCTGCACTCAAGAAAATTTCAGTGCCAACAAACACTGCGGAAACTGATTCGAGGCCTGATAGTGGACAAGTCCCTCCGACCGCGCACGGCGACCATGCCAGCAGCAGGGCCTGAGAAATGTATGTACGTGGCACTCAATGCGGAGGGCAAAAAAGCTGCGGTAAGCGCTCAGCTGCGAGTGTCTTCGACACCCTCATCCAGCTCATAGCGGCCGCACCAAGATTCGTGCATTACTTATGCAAGACACTTAGAACATGGAGGAAACCTTAAACTTTGTAGTGGAGAGATGGTGCAGAGCCTCACAACTGTTAGTGATCCTTGCATGGCTACAACCCGTCGAACTCAGCACAACTGTAACACATGGCGGAGATTGTCTTCCAAAGAGTATCATACCGGCCAGCGGCATACACGTATCCAATATCCGGTGTTGCCGTTGAATGAAAGAGCACCCTCACTGCGGAGCTTGTCTGGAAAGACACAGGGTCGGAAGATTCAAGCAGATTCAAGTAGCACCTGCTGAATGATTGAAGCTGCCACTGAGAAAGCTTCAGATTGCATGAGGTCCAACAAGCTACTTATCACAATCAGTTGACTTATTGGACTTTGTGGCGCCAACAGCTCTGGGTTCCGTCCGAAGTTGAAAGCTCACATGAACGGAAAGCCATCTAGTCCCCAACTCATATGCTGATCAGAAGCTACGACACTGATTCGAAACCTGTGACACGTCGCCCGACGAAGCTGTGAGGCTCTAGCTCGGAAAGTGGAATCATGCGGCAAGCGATAATTTCCGGCATGGGTTTCGGACAAGACGTGGAGCTTAAATGCTCAACTTCTTCTGGCAGGCGTCAACACAAATTTAAGCCCCCACTAAAGTACATGCAAGAGGGTAGGTACATCTAGGTAGGATGCCTTGGACCTGACGTGAAGATTTCAGCCTGGACTTTGTTCAAGAACCGGGCTGCCCTCCAAACCTTCTGACTGTCCAGTACTTGCGCAACTACTCGTGAAAAGTTCTTTTCAATTCGGGGCATGTGAACTGACATGACAGACAGGATGAGTTTTGGAACTGAGCGATGGCAGTCAGATCAGCTGTGGACACTGTTGTTAGTTCTTCTAGTGCCGCTGCTCGCAGCCGCTGCACTGCGGCACCACCTGCTCGCTGCCTACTCATACTTTCAACCACGTTGTAGGGAAGATCTGACCGGAATGGCTTCAAAACTGTCACAACTTTGCAACCGAAACTATCGCGACACCTGCACTTTTGCTCCAGACTTGCCGCCGGAGATTTTTGGTCGCATCGCACTCGGCCTTGAGGCCTTCAAAGCTCCAAGTCATCGCCCCAAGCTGCGGAGGAGACCTCAACAGATGCAACAGTGACGCACTGACATAGCGACGGGAAAGCCGCAGCAATCGGCGGTTCTGCCTCTGCGGTCTCATCCAGCAAGGAGCTCACAGAGGAGCCTTTTGGGCCTGGCCCGTGCTCCTTTTCAAGAATCCTCCCAGGAGAAAAACTCCACTTTACTGCTCATTACGAGCTGTTACGAAAATTGAAAAGCGCTTTTCTGCAGGTCCTTGGTGCCCTATACTCGGGTTCCATACCCAACTCGTTGAAAAAGTCGGCCTCCTGAGCCGTGAGCTCAGCCACAAGTTGAAACAAGTCGAAGATGGCTTCGCAAGCCTGCTTCTTGGCAGCAAGTTTTGGCGCCTGCGATGCAACGCCTCGCACGGCTGAAAGACTTTGGAGGTCATGCAGAAAGAGACTTCCTTGAGGTGCTGCGACTGTGCTATCGCTTGAGGCAGCTGTGGTGATACAGCAATAATACAGTTTGTTTCGAGCAGCTCCATCGCTTCAACATGCCACAACTACAGGGTTCGGCTCTTCCGAATTTGGCCAATACGCTCGACTAAGGCTTAGGCCCCTGTATACTTTCAAACACGAGGCTCCATGGCCAAATCCAAATCTCGAGGCCATGAGGGTGAATCATGCACGCGAGGTATGGGTTTTCCGTTTGCACATGACAAACTGGATTGTCGGGCAGTCAAAGGCGGTCGTTGCAAGCAAAGCCTTTTTACAATTGCGAGTGGGAAACTGGCCCACTTACCAGCCTGCACAGATCATGATTTCTTAGACGAGCAGAAGCAATAATAGCATTGCTGATGCGGACAGCAACTGAACCTGGAGCTGGCCGCTTGGTTGTCGTTTCTCTGGTTGGATTTCGCTCCACCTGTCCGCTGCCGCAGCTGCTGCACATGATGGTCAAAAAAAGAACAATCAACATGGCAGCAGGGCCCCACTCCGCTGCGCCTCAGCCTGCATTGTCCGAAACAGGACTCTCATCGCTGATCACGCTGCTTTGTCTGACAACGGGTTGCGAAAATGAACACGGCTCCATCGAACGGAGCCAACATGTGCCGACTGCATCCCCATGCTGTCCACACGAGTGTTGGGGATCGCAGTAGCCCACTTAGACGTCATGGACACCCATCTGTCATCCGGTACAATGTTGTCTGCAATGCCAGGACCACTGAGTCCTGAGATTTCCCACGAACCTAGGACACTGCAGCCGAAATACAGTCGTGATTGGACGCTCGAAGCCATGACAAGCTTCATCTATACACACCAAGAGTCCAAAAGGCCTGGCTGTGGAACTAGAAAGGGGCTGAAAACATGTTTAAAGCAATCTGAAACTGGGGCCTCTACGTCCTGGAGCTTCTCGGAGGTTCGGGGCAGTCCCAACATCATACTAGTCATACTAGCCGCTACATGCCCGAGGAAACAGCTGGGCCTCCTTTGTCTGAGATGCGCTGGAACTTGCGCCTCCCTCTCCCCAGGAATCCCCGAAGAAATCATCCTGACATGTTGGGACATCGTCTAATGTTTTACCTGCAACACAGCTTGCTCTCCTCATCTTCGTCATCCATATCGACAGCTTTCGACAAATGCTGCCCTTCCACGGCAGTGTACCTGGAAGGAAGTCGTGAGCGCCCTAAGCATGCAAATCACTTTGGCAAGTCGAGGGAGCACTGATCTGGCGGCTTTCGCCCTCCAAAGAACGACAAGCAGCGAAGCGGCTTGCACAAAGCCTTCATGGCAAGGCTCCTGTCACGGTCTAAAGAGTCTAAAGAGTCTAAAGTTTAAAGCTCTAAGATCCCTAAGAGAGAATCTATAGAGATTTTCTCGGCATCCCGAGCCTCGCTCCGTCGCTCCGGCCCGGCTGCCCGTGCCAGCTTGGAAGAGTCAAACACGTGCGCGCGCGGAGTTTCGACGAGTTTCTCTGAAAGGCTGTGTGAAGAGACATGCATCTGCTTGGTTCTGTCTGTGCCTGTGGTCGCCAGAGGTATCGCAACAGCTTTGCATCAGCGAGGATTGCATATCTGCACGAGAATTAGCTTGTCACTGCTGCTCCGGTGCTGTTTGCCCTAGGCCCTAGAAGCTGTCGCAAGGAAAGCCGACAAGCCAGAGCCATGCATGCAAGGCCGCATCCTCAACGTCGGGCACCAAAGTCGTAGTTCTCAAAGTCAAAAAGCACAAGCAGCAAACGATTCTGTCGTGGTTTTGCAATTGAAGACTTTAGCCGAAGTTCAGTCAACTGCATTTGACTGGCTGAAAGCCTCCTCAAAGCTACGGACAAGGACGAAGGCCTGATTGGCCTAGGCCTTGGGCATCTCAGATGCAGCTGCTGCAGCCTTCGGGCTTGACTCCTGTAAGCTTTGTTTTTCAGCTTGCTCATGAAGCCGTGCATAAGGACATCTGACCACCCTCTTGCAATGCTGCACGGTCACCCTGATCTGCGCGAAGTAGGGATGTAGCATCGCTTCTTTGGGCAAAATGCGTTGAGCCTCAGGCTGCATGCTTTGTCTCGAAAAAGCCATGCTGAACCTCTGCAAAGCAAGGTCATGACATGGTCGTACACCAACATCCTGTCTATGAGATCCAGCACGTCCAGACTGGCAGGGACACTGCAATTCACTTGGAGCACACTTCCACAGCCGGCGAAAAGAGCCAGAGTGATGCCTCACCAGATGCTGATTCTCTGATGTCACAAACTTCGACCAAGCTTTTCTGGAGTGCCTAGCAAGCTGCAGAGCGTCAATAATAGATGCGCATGCCCCTGTCACATCTGCAGTGATTGTACAATGCATAGGCCTTCCAAGGATGTGATCAAAATGTGGATCCAACTCTTGGTTGTACTTGTCCAGGTAAGCAAACAAGCCATCCGTGCCTCAGCCGAGATGGAATTGCCTGTAAGCTGTGCAAGCAGCTGCTGGGGAAGAAACCCAGAACGCGGGCAATTTTCACCAGCTGGTCGTAATTGTCCTGGCCATGGAAGAAAGGCTCCTTTCGGAATACCTGCAAGCAAGAGAAGAGGAATCGCAAAACTGGGCTGTGCAGGTGTAGCTGGAGACCTGAGGGGTGCACCATGCCGGCAAGCATACAGCCCAGGCTCCAGATGTCCAGAGAATAGTCATAGAGCTGTAGATCGACCTGCGCTGCTTCGTTTCTCCGAGCGCATTCATTTCTCTGCACACTTCCGCGCCAGCAGTTCGGGACCCTTGTAGTATCGGGAGGCAACCTGGGTCGACAAGCAGCGCATCGGCAGCAGGGGCGGTGCGGCCGTGGCGCAGGGGCAGAAGCGTCATTTGAGAATTGCGTGTGACTCTCGGCAGCGGGCCCGGACGTTGTACTCACGATTGGGATGGTAGAACTCGGCCAGCCCCCAGTCGATTAGCCGCAGTTTCCTGCGCTACGTTGCAGGAACACCACATTCATTCCGACAATCCTGGGCATGACGAGCGCCTGTTCTCGTGATCAATCATGACCTGGGCACGATGCTATAACCCAAGCAGAAGACAACTTCAAAAAGCCAGCAAAAGAATATTAAAGAATCACACGCTAGGAGGTACTGTACTTCGAAATCATCAAAGCCTGGCGGCATTGTGCGGTTTGACGTCCCTGTGCATGATTCCCTGGGAATGGCAGTAGTCGAGAGCCTTTCAGCATGCAGACATATGCAGACAATTGACAGCTGGAGACTGGTGACAGCTGCCGCACCCGAAGAATCTCGAAGATGTAGTATCGAATGTCGTGGTCTGTGAGGGTGGGATAGAGTTGCTTGAAATCGGTGTTGTTGATGTACTCGAATATCTCGGCAAACAGGGCATCGGCAATGGCGACTGAGATGAATGGCAACACAAATCAACGAGTGCGACACACACACACACACACAAGCACACACTGGCACTACATCATGGCGGCAGGCAGGCAGAATACTCGCATGGATGTTCGCTGAGTGTGGCGCTAAGCTTGGCGTCTTCGACTGAGGGTCTCTGACAACATCTAGAAGCCGCACGATGTTCGGACCACCGTAAAGGTTCTGTAAGATCCTGCATCTGAGCGAGTCAACCAACAGCACTCCGCTGCAAGACTCTTACGACCTTATTTCACGCTTGATCTTCTTCTTCTTGACCGGCTTCAGAATCCTGGAGATGCTTAACAGGCAAGCCTTGCTTGGACATGATCCTGACTGTGCTCCAGGCTTGATGACGCATTTTTCTTGCGTCGCCATGTGGATGCCTTCAAAAACCTGCAGGGCTCTCCCTTTCCAACTCTGAAACGACGCATGTCCATCACAGTCAACCTGCAGCAGGGCCTGCCATAGCACCAAGCCCAACATCCCAGCTCGTAACTGCCGCTGAGAAGCCTCGCTGTACTTGCCCCTGCCAACTTTGCGGAGGACTTCGTAATCATCTTGACACCTGACTCTTTGCACTCTAGGATCTGGTGCGAAGATGTGCGAAGCCTACATGACCACGGGCGGCTGGTCGGAGACGAGTGCAGTCCGAAGCAAGTCATCACCGTCTGTCTTACGAACTGCCGGTATCAAGCAAAGATCTCGCAACTACAGGAGTGAGCTGATGCCGCGGGCAAGGCTGCCGAGTACAGGCGACCCAAGTTCAAAGCAACCAACATGCCGCATTCCGAGCAGATGGCGCCACCTGTTGCTGCTTCATCTGGCTAGGGTATGACTCGTGTGCTGATCGCTGATCGAAGCCTAGACTCCCCACACTGTGCTTTCGGAAAGCATCTGGCAAACGACCGGTCCCCGACCCTGTCGTTGACGGACTGCCACTTACAAAGTCCAACTGCGGAGGTCTTGTTCATTTGCTTCAGGGCAGTATGCCTTCAACAACACCCGGCTGCAGCTCAGGCACCCCCAGTTCACTGAGAGGTTCTCATAGTCCCAGTAATCACGTGGTCGATTGACCTGCCGAGCCATAGCCGAAGGAGCCAGGAGGAGTCCGAGGTGAAGCTGAGGCAGCGGACATTGACATCGTGGTATAAGCGCGGCCTTCGTCGCTGCCCATTCCCAGGCGTGAGCTGTGCATGAGCAACCGAGGCCGCGTCAGCTGAGCTGCACCACTTTCTGGAGCAGCTCGCATTCTGGCGAATCGCCGATGGCCCAGCTGAGAACAGGCTTTGTGCAGAGGCACTGTCAATCAATATATATATATATATCATGAACGGGTCAAGGCTGTTAGTGCGGGCACTTAGTGTCAAACATCCCTGAAATCAAGGCAGCCTCTGTCAGGGTCTCTGTCTCTCTTGACACAACATTGCAAGAGGCCCCTGGTATGGATTTTGTTTGACTTGGATACTTAGATTCCTCGGTAGAGGAACAGAGTGTCGGAGTAACAACTGAGCATACCGGTCCGTCAAGTAGAGTTTCTACACACACACACACACAGACAGACAGAGTTTCTGACAGGGGGGTAGCGGCTAGCCCCCATGATTCATGCAATTCGTACCAAGAGGCAGCTTCCAACTCGGCATCCAGTACCGACTGAAGCTGAAGAAACCCAAGTCCACGTTTTGCTACACGGATTATCCATCACTGTGTCTTGTCACAACTCCCGCAAGTCATCCCACAGCTTGGTTGAAGAAAGCTGCTCACTGTGGAACCCTCGGCTTGACCAGCTGAGTCCGAAATGCCCAGTACATCAAGGCAAATGGTGTGCGTCAGTGTCGCAGACGTAGCAGCTAGATTTCACAGGCATGGAAGTACAGCGGATTCGATAGAATTCGAGAACACCGGCCAGGCTCACCAGGAATTCTGCAGTGGCAGCGGCCGCAAATGAACCTACCTCAGCTGCACAATGCTGCAGCCCCACGACTGTGTGGTTAAATCGAGCCTGCACGATAGATTTCCAGTTCATGCAGGTTCTAGATATACCCGGACAAGAAAATCGACGCAAGATGGCCACCGAGAAATACAGCAAGAGCAGCACGATACCCGATAAAATGACAACACTCGCGCTGAACTCTAAGAATGATGAGTTCGTCTGAGCTTTTTTGTCGAGCTGGGAACCGAGCTTTTCTGCAGGCCCCAAGCCCTAAGGCATGGCGCATACAGTACCTGAAAACGTGTAGACAACGTCGTGACATGTCACCACACTCTCAGACATGCCAGAGGCACACTGCTCACGGCAAGCTCTGCGGGCTGTAAGCAGTGAGCCAAAGTTGAGGTTTTTGGAATCACTCCCTGTGCATTGCTTAAGCATAGGATACATCAAGCCACGTCCAAAGCAAGCGTCCGGGCTTTTGCATGAACACATCTTCCCCGCACGGAGGTCGTCGTCTCGGTTTGGCGCAGTACAAGGTCCGCGCTCGACTAAAAGCTTCTAAAGTGACGTATTGGGTGAAACCAAAGTTGGCTACTACACCATAGTGACACGATCTGCTGTCTACGCACTTTCAGGCACTTGCTCGCTGCAGCTGCCCGTTTGCAGTCTGCGCAGCAGACTGTCATGTTGTGCTCAACGTGAAGCTCCACACTCTGGCCTCGTGTCTGGCTTGCTCCTATCGTTGGACGAAGCAGCTGCATCCAAGTGAACCTAGATTTGCAGGACTGCAGACAGGGGAGCCAAGACGGTGGGACACACTGGCTGTAATGCTTACTCTCAGATCTGCACAGGCTGTGCACGACTTGCAATCTGCAAAGCCCACGTCACAGTCACATGTGGCTCCAGCCAGGCAGAGCTCTCTGGCCAAAGTCTCGGCTACACATTGCGTCGCCTGCACGTCGTCGTCCGTAAGGCAGAACTTCAGCGTGTCCAGCTCTACCTTCTATGCAGCATACAGTAGGATCCTGTAAAGCGACATGCTTTCATCTGAGCTCAGGACTTCAATGAAGGCTGGCCAACTTTTGCCTTTACCGGAAGAACCTGACAAAGCAGTGAGGTTCGGACCAAAAGAAGAGACAAGCCATGATGGTTTGATGAGCCATGCACGCTGTTCCTGGTTTGCAGCAGCTTTCTTTTTTGCCTCAGTGTTTCTTCTATGGCAAGCTCCGCACAGATCACAAACGCCAAGACTGAGAAGCTGGCAGAACTACGCTTGCTCTGCTTTCCTGCTCAGCACATAGATTCACCGGTGTTTTGTCGCAACACAACCCGATACCTTTCGTTTCACGGTCTCGCTTCTCCTCCACAGGGGCAAAGGCTGAAAGAATGCGGATGAAGAAGGCTGAGGTCCAACGGTCCTCCGTCGATGCCGCTGTGCCTATGCACACCACATAAGGTTCATCATCATGCTGGAAGCACAATACTTCTCTACTAGGGGCAAGCTGTTGCCGGGTGCATGTGCTGACACGGGAGGTGTCAACAGCAGCAGCAGTGCAACATGACCATCAAACAAGCAAATGAAATACATGCATGTTACGCTCCACCCAAATTGCAAGCTGTGATGAGAACAAGTTCGAGAGTTGACCTGGGAGGATCTTTCGAACCTTTTGAAGGCCTCTGTCACTTCTAGAATCAGTTCACCAAGTACATGTCACGACTCTCGCTACCCTTTTTGCATGGACACTCCGATCTGCACACGGCAGTTGCCATCATGAGACCCGCCCCATCCTGAGACTTGACAAACAACACAAACGAGTTGACAATACCAGAGTCACGGCATGCTGCGACTGCCAAAAACATCCATCCAGGCCTTGTTTGACCCGTGGCGGTGCCTCGAACGCACATGCGAACTGAGATGACCCAGTGCTGTGCTTCGAGGACTTGCGAACGTGCCTTAGCACTGCCGCCGAACCTGCAGTGATTCTGACAGCGTCCGCAAAGAAGCAATGGCTTGGGCACGGGCGTCCATGCCACACCGGAGGCTTGGATGCCTGCAGGGCCTGGGTGGCAGCAACTTCCAAAATGGCTGTTGCTTCAATGCCCAGCCAGCAGGCTGGCAGCTCACACCCCGCAACTAACACGGCAGAGCACCCTGTTGGCCCATCCAAGCCTTCCCACTCCCCAGAGTGCTGACCCTCCCCCTGAAAGCTTTGTAGTTTGTGTCTTCGCTCGCACATAGACAGGGCCTTGCAATGATTGCAGATTAAGAAACCCAGAACTGCATGTGCCTCCGCAACTGCGTTGCCCCTCAAATTGCATCCCCAGAACTCGGCTGTAGGGTTGGAGGCCTTGCAATCGAAGTGGTGTCGCGCTCGGCACGCTGCCAAGCAGGGTTTGAGACACCTGTCAAGTCAACAACCAGTTCAGAATAGGACAGATAAAGGTTCTTCTAACTAAGAGATTTTACAACTGGCCTGCACAGGAGCCACTGGCATGCGGAACTGCTGCTCGAGGTTGCGATTCGGCAAACACCTCTGCAATACAAAATGGCCATCCAGCGAGGCTTCCATCAAGTGGCAAGCCAGGTGAGGAGATCTCTGAGACTGCCAGTAGTCAAGGCCAATCTGTAGCTTGAGGGGAGTGCTCTGACAGCTGTCCTGAAGACTCGTTTGGAAAGCGGTGGTGATTTGATGGCGTGGTGCCAACTGCCCTGGAAGTGCGTCGGCATGTGCTCGCTTGGGCATCACTCTCATGCAGGCTTGTGCCGACTTCAACCAATCATGCCACTGGAAAAATGCATCGACATTATGCGAGAAGCGTAGACTTGTGACTTCTGGGACACATGGCGTCCTTCGTGAAATCATGTCACAAGAACTTCGCTTCAACGAATCATGCAGCCTCAACATGACATAACGTCTGCTTAAGGTCAAGTTGCCACGGAGCACTCGCGATTTTCGGGCTTGCTGGCCTCAGGACTCCGGATCTCGTCAGAACAGCGATAACCCACTACAGACTCTTTGCAGGGAAGAGACACTTCCTGCACTGAACGTCTGACCTGACGGCATTGCAATCACATGGAGGATTTCAACACTTCAACAGCTTGCCTCCTTGCGGTCCTGCTCCTGACATGGAGAAAAGGGTGTCAACGAAAGCTGACTCATCCGATCGAATGCCCGATTGTTGAACTTTCCTCTAGGCGAAGGCTGGGTTGGAGAATGTGCCGGGACAGCCTTAAACTTGACACTGAAATCTGATCTCAGCAAACGAAAGCAAAAAGACTGAGACCGACACGTCAAACCCACTTCGGTGTCGCCAAGTCTGGACCTCATGCTGGCAGAAGAGAAGGCTCTCGAGTGAGCTTAGAATTATGGTTTAGGGGCTTCGGGGCTTGCTGTGTCTTACAACTACTTCACCAGACACAGGTTCTCGCAATCCGCCATCCATGATGGTGATGATGTGACTTGAATCAATTCAACAACAGTGTTCTGCACAAGTGCCTACATGCGTTGGTTTGACTGATGGTGCGAAAGCTATAAAAACGGTATGTTCTGTCGGGTTTGGACCTGGCGAGTCCTACCATTCCATGACAACCACAGCTGGACACAAAGATTCATTGCTAGCAACATTTAAGCTGAGAGGACGTCGCATGTGTAACGAGTTGATGAAAGAGGCAGCAACGGACGAAGGCCGACATGCGCAGAAAACCTTTGCCTGTGTCATAGACAATCCTCCAGTCCAACTCCTCAACTCAAGGACAGACAGTGAACATATTTCCACCGGATCCAACAGGACCTCTTGTATCCACCAACTAGCAGGTTGACCTGTGAGTGTATTCCAGAAAACCTTGTAGAACAAACAATACCCAAAGAGGGGAGTTGACGGTTCACGTATTCAACGCTCTTCTGTTGATGGCGCTGGGACTCCGCTCCCTGGTATGGTTCTTGTCGGGTCTCACTGAACAGTTGTGTTCTTCTGGCCGATGCTTTTCTTTGCACTACTACCTGAACCACAGCCGGAGACGGCCCCGACAAAGGGCCGAGACGGCCGGGAAGCCAAAAGAGGGAAGGAAGTAGGAGGCGAGCGTTCGGCGCTCTGCAGGTGCGAAGTTAAGCCACAAGTACGAAGGTCCGTGCAGCGTCCGCGAGACACCAGCTATCGTCACCGACGAGGCAATAGATCCACCCCCAGCAGTGGCGTCCGACGAAGGGTTGCACATGCAGAAATCAGACTAGATGCAAGTTTTCACAAACAGATTTAGGAGAAGCATGAACTACGGTTCGCTTTGATGGCGAATTCACAAGAAGGCTTCCAGGATTGAAGCCTCTGAGGATTGCGCCTAAACTGCTCCAGCATTCGGTGCCCGAACCTGGTAGTCGCATGACACTTCAGAAAGAAGGCCAACACCGGATATGTTTGCACAACGAGCCTGTGGAGCAAGCTATTTGCGGGCTCTCTCAGAGCATGCAGCATGCAACACCTCGAAACTCTGAAGCAGAACACGTGCAGACGAAGCCCCTGACTCTGAGGCCACGGCAGTGCTCTTTGCAAAGGGCCGCGATCCGGAATCAAGTTCCAACCTTGCGACGGCTGGCCATTCCAGGCAAAACTTCGTGGCAGGGCCTTTAACGTCAGGAGCCCAGCGGATGAGTTGGCCCAAGAGCTCGCCGGTCCGCAGGAGCCTCACATGCCAAGAGGTGGGAGTTGTGTATTTGGTCACCCCTTTCCAGGAGAACGGCTCTTTTTCGGGCCAGTGTGGCAGAGACTGAAAATCCTCCAGGAGCAGGGCCACCACCTTTTGATGGATGCGCCGCCTCATAGCAACTCTCTCGGTTAAGTTTGCCCATGACAAAACGACCCTTCTGCGTCGCGCGCTCGAAGCAATGAAAGGCAACGGTGTTGAATTGTTTGCAAGGCAGCCTTTTCAGGCCCTTAGGCCCAGACAGATTGCCGTCGTTCTCGTGTGAGAAGCGTCGCATCAGGGCAACAAGGTCCTGCCGACAACGCTACGCCGCTACTTCTACTGCACGGCTCGCGGCCGCGCCGCGGCCCTACTTCAACTTCAACTCAGTTCGCCCAGCCACAGCCTGGACATCGATGCGCTCAGCATAGAAGCTTTCGAAAAGTCCCACACATACACCTCCGACCTGAGCATGAACAATGAACTACAGCAAATCCAGCATCCGTGCGATCGGATTGCAGAGCAGATGCAAAATGCAAATCGGGCTTGGGACGTCCGGAACTGTGCCTGTGGCGATGCCCGCCTGATGACAGGAAGCGAATGAACTTTGCGGTACGGATCACAACTCCTGCCTTCGCATGACCTGCCGGCCCATTTTGAGATGTAGTTTTGACAACTGCTGGTTCTACATCGGATCCTGCCAAAGTAGCATATCCGTGAGCAGTGATCAGAACACACCGCGACATACTCGCACTTGGACGATGGCAAGCACATGTCAGTGTGGCCTGCCATCCCTTCAGAAGTAGACTCCTCGCCGACAGCTCCTTGAACGGATTCCTCCGACTGTTGACGCTCTGGAGCACCCGCCGATGTCATCTTCTGTGGCCTGATGTCGGACTCTCTCACAGTCTTCAGCAAAGCATGCATTCTGAGACGTGGCACATTCCAGCTTCGCCAGATCCATGTCCGAGCCCATCCTCACTTCGATATGAACAACTGGGGCATGTTCAGGAAACATGACGCTGCATCGAGGGCCGAACCTGCGGTTGGTTGCAACTTGCCGAAGCCTGGCCTGTTGGAAAAACTGCGAAGTGCCATTCTTGTTGATGAGTCGCACGCAAAACAAAGGACCTTTTCTGGGCAGAGAGGGAAACCTGGTAGGTGCCCGCATTCCTGTTTTAAGTCTCGCAGCGCCCTTGCTGTGTCCTGTGATCCTTGCACATCGGCCCGTGTGAGCACAGAAGCATTGTTTTAAAACCACGTTGCTTTCAAATATGTTCGTCCTCATACTGGGGAAAAGACCCTCCGGGCGGAATAGCAGCCTCTAAGCTACCAAAAGCCAGAACAACCCTAAAAAACTAAAAAACCAAAAAAAAACAAAATCTGGGTGACTAGTCTCCTGGATAATTGTTTTTTTTGTTTTTGGTGGTGTTGGTTCTTTTGGTGTTTGTGGTGTCTTTGGTTATTTATTTGGTTTGTGAGTTTCCGCTTCAAGCCCCGTGCTCAGCATTGCCAAGCTGCTGTTTTTTGGTTTGGATTCTTCTGCCAATGCCCGCTCACACCTGAGTCGTTGGTTTCCCACACGGAGCTGCTTGCCCACAAAGGGTTGGAAGTTTATGCCAACCTCTTCTCGAAATCCTGCTGAGGAAAGATTATAGTACGTGAAAAATTGCTTTCATTGCTTAGGAAATCTAGCCAACGTAGAGCGAGGCCTTAACAAATCGCACGGTGTCAATTTTCGTGCAGGCATTAATCGAAAGCCAATATCATATCTGATGCTCAGAAATAATGTCGATACATTCATCTACTCTCGTTTCGGATTGAACAACCAGCTGGTATCGAATGATAACTTAGCGGTTATCTAACGATTCCCAGTTAGCAGAATCATTTTTACAAATCTACATAAACATGGACATTATACAGATGTAAACAATATATATATATATATATGTATGTATATACATACTCAACTGGAGTACGCACGCAACCATAACTACGGTGTATACCCTGCCTGCGCCCTATGATGTTAATCCGTGGGCAAAAAGTTAATTGATGCTTGACAAATAGTCGTTGGCTTATATATCATGCTGCAAATGTTCGGACACTGTGTCACTAGACATACGTTCAAAACAACCACAAACCCAGTACATCCTTAGTACGTGTTACAAGTGTTGAACCACATTATGTACAACGTAGTCCAAAGACAAATCGATGACTAATCAATCAGTTCTCATGTAGCCAAAAAGGACCTCTCGTACTATCTCGCCAATACTTATTGAGCTTAGTACAATAATGCGGCGATCCCTCCCGGCTACTCAAGGGGCTCCCCAAGCGTCCTTGCCCCTTCCACTTGGAGTTCAGGCTGGCGAACGCCCAAGCCCAGGTAACAACGTTCCAGGGCCGGCAGATGGGCCCGGTTAAGCAAGAGCGTTTGCTCGCAGACGCAAAGAACAACAACTAGGCAGGCCCGCCACCGGCTAAGCCGGCATAAGGGCAAGATAACGTGCCATCCTCGCGGAAGTTCTTGCGACAAGGGCTCGTCCCCAACAGTCCCCCGCCAAACAAGCAATGTCACCTCTGCATTGGGCTGTGCCAGGCCGCGTGCCAACGTCGGCGAGCACGCTTCTCTGCAGATCTCTCTACAGATACTAGGTGCAAAACGCGACCCGTGTCGTACCTTGCTTTCCCAAGTACTCACTCAGCCACCACCTCATCCTGGATAAGGAGGAATGGCAAAACTCCATCCATCCCCCCACAAGCAGGTCACATGACAGTATACCCTCGGACTGAACAGGTGAAGGCCAAAGCTGTGACCGACCAAAAGGAGCAAATCATCGTCTACTGTTTGAGTGGGGGATATAACACATGAAACCAGCATGAAACATACAACACCAGGATGCATACTCAAATGCTACTTGCATTGCACCGACTAGTTTCCTACCATCGGTGCAATATCAGTTACATACGGTTGGTCTTGTTGTCTAATTTCAATTACCCTTGCATTCCGCATGAGTTGCCTGAACATTTAGCCATGATGAATGTTGTTGAATATACAGTAATACTGTCACCCGTTAAGCATATAACAAAGGTCTGCCTGTTATATAGAGAACTACACTAGCATTAACACCAGCGCTGGCAGGTAAAGACTGGATTTACATAAATAATATTTTAGTGATTTATTAGAGGAATATTAGAGAGCAGGATTTGCAAGAATTTAGAGAGGGAACCGGTCAGACTGATTGATTAGAGAGATTTTTGAGAGCAGGATTAGCAAGAATTTAGAGAGAGAAAAGGATGTTCGAATTGATGGGAAACAACTCCGGAGACTATCGAAACAAGAATGGGTACGGACTTGCGGCATGCCTGGCCCAGATTTTGGCGCTTCTGCAAAAGTCGAGAGTCCAGTCTCGCAGGAGAGGGCTTCAAAGCGAGAAGCTCATGTGCCTGACGTCAAACTTAGTGGCTGCCGGCTACTGCTGCTGCTGATGCTACCTGCTGTGTGGTCAGGACACATCTCCTTCTGCTTCTGTACATGAGTACTGCATGCCACGACACGTGTGAACATGTGCACTCCTGCCCCCTGAAAACCTCTCTGGCTGTGGGTACTGCACGCCACGACGTGTGGTCAGCGTGTGCACCACACTGCCGTCTTCAAACTGATTCAAAGTTCCCAGTGCACCTACGGTCCTACAGGAAAGCGACGGCTCCCGCGAGCATGGTGGGCTGCACGTCCTCCTCGGCAACGCCGTACTTTCCCTCCATGATGTTGCCTTGCTGCAAGCGCACCAAACTCTTCGCCTTCTCCATGGAAGGCTTGTCAGCCTCGTCGCTTTGAAGCACCTTCAAGGCGGAGAGCAGGATGCATTCAACGAAGAGGGTGCCGGCCTCTTTCAAGATCTTCTTGGAATCCACCAGCAAACGTTCCATGGATGCACACTCCTCATTCGCGATCGGTGCCGAGCCTGCGATTTTCACGAAGTCCTGGAGGAAGTTGTCTGCAGCAAGGATGTCCTCACCATAACAGAAAAAATGTCACCGCACCTACGCAACCACTCGCATCTACATGACCTGAAACAGTGTCTGCCAATCATGCATTAATCATTACCATGAACCACCACCTCTGCTTCCCTGGAAAAGAGTCAGAGTTGCTGCGCCCGAACCCATCATTGGTGGCTGTGCCCACGGCAACTACCCAACATCATGCGAGGCAGTACATGAACAAGCCATGCCAAAAACACTCACACAAATAATCACTTTGAACTTTCTGGCAAGTCCTCTTGGAGCTGGCCCAGGGAGGGCTTCAAGTCCTTCCAAGACAATTTCTTCATTGTCTCCTGGGCGACCGAGACCACAGCCACCAGAGAAGGATCATCTGTCAAGTCCTTCTTCCAGTTGTCCTCGTTCGACACCATGAGGCCCTTGCTTGAGCTGGAGCATGCGGCCGTTCCAGCGTTCAACTTTGCACTGAGGCGGGTGCAACGGTGCGACACCATATCGGATAACATGGACACCATGCCATCGGCCGTGACAATGCTCTGGAAGGGCTCCCACGGCAAAACACGCACGCTGTCGGCCGGCCTCGCCATCACGGCATCCTTGGTGTCGCAAGCAATGTCGTCGTTCGGGTCGCTGTTGCGCCGCAAGGTCTCCAGCTTCTCCCGCAGAGCATTGCACTTCAAGACGATCTCGGACCTGCCACGCAAGGTCTTGTTGAAGAGCTCCGCATCGATGTCATTCTTAACCCGGTCCGCGGCGTCGGAACCACAACCATCAAGCTGCATCTCTGCAACCCTTGTGTCCACGACGGCTTCGAGAAAGTCGTGCCACATCTCCACGACTCCAACGTGCTTGTGCTTGGCGAGCTTCGCCAGAGTCATGGCCACACCTGCCGTCTCCATGCCTGCTGTAATGGTCTCCTGCAAGTGGGCATTGGCCTGCGACGAGACTTCCAACATAGGATGATAGCCACCGCAATAAAAGGATTTTGTTTTCTGAAATATTTTTGTTGGCTGGTTTCAGGAAGTTCAAGATTCCAGGCTTAAGCTCTTAAGGTTTAGGGATCTAGGACTCGAAGTATCTAGCCTGTATCTAGGACTCTGGCACCTGGGCTGTAACAACTTTATAATGACAGATTTGGGCTGCACTGGTCTCTCTTGGCCTCTTTGATTGCGTGATCGAGCAAATAGAATGTCCCGAGCATCATGAGGTTCTGCAAATCCGACGGGTAGCTGGCATTCCGGTCCGTTGCCGACATCTTCTTGAGCAAGGGCAACAACTCCCGCGGAGTTGCTGCTTGTTGCATCGACGGATTCTGCCTCTGCTCGATGTAGTTCTTCAACCATTGCATGACATCCTGCTGGCACAGCTTCTTGTTGTGCTGGGTGCCCCACTCGCAGAGACGATTCTGGGCCTCCATGGCATCAGCACGGCTGCCAAACACGCGAAGCATCTGACACAAAGACTGCAATTCCTTGGAGGAGAATGGCATGCTGCCTTGGCGGACCCTGTGCGCAAAAGCAACCAAGCGCACAACCGCAAGCTTCTCCAGAGGCTCGCACTCCTGTGCGCGCATGCCAGCTCGGAAGGCTGGCACTTTGTCACAGACGAAAGCCAAATCTGCTATGCTCGGTGTCTCCGGCTCCATCTTGCTTTTCGCCATAGCAAAATCCGGAGCGAGTTTCAAAGTCGAAGCTGCAGTCCGAACCACATCTGAAACCCGTTGTCGTAGGTAGCTCCGGTTCTCTGTGGCAGCCTGGGATGCTCCAGCAACCTCCTCAGTCGTGAGGATGTTCTTCACCGTGCGCTCAAAGAGGCCCGTGCCGCTGTAATGGATAAAGTATTCCAAGTCCTTTGGCGAGGTCTGCACCACGGCTCCAGCGGGACTGTCGTGCAGCAGGTGGATAGCAGCACGGGCGAACTTCTGAAAGGCCTCGACACAACGCACTAAAGGCTCCGCCGAAGCCGCAGCCTTCAACTCATCCACCTGGGCATTGTCCGAGGACCACTCCTTCAGCAATCCCTCGCAAACATGCAAGAGGAGCTTCCTGTTCTCGGGAAGCTTGGCATCGCACAAAAGCTGCAACACTGCGTCGCTGCAGAGCGTCTCCGTAACGCCCTGGGCCAAGGCCTGTCCGAACCCGGAACCCTGGAAGCTTAAACTTCAAAGTTCAACCCTTCTGCTACTACTGGGAACAGCATGCTGGGACCCTAGGCATAGGCATTATCCTCGAGTGTTAGAAAGGGCTTCATCATACCGTTGGCATCACACGAAGAATCACGGGGCACCTGCATGTTCTCCTCCCAGGCCGGCTTTGAACTTTCAGCCTCGGCGCGTCTCTGTCGCCGCTGTGCCGTGGTGAGGAACAGGTCCTCGTCATCATCCGCATCCAGAGCTGAGCTCGAGAAGGTAGACTTGTCCAAGATGCTCCGGTAGATCGGGTAGAAAGTCGGCTCCGTGGGGCTGCACGTGGCTGCATTCTGGTCCTCCAAGTCCAACCAAAAGCAGGCACGTCTCAGAACATCAGGGAACCTTGACATCACGCGGGACTGTTCAGTCCGAACATCATCTGCGCACTCTTGCAATTCCGAAGCAAGCAGTGCGGTAGTGATCTCGATCTGCATGACTGGGCTCATTGCCGGGATGTCCGCCTCTAGGACCATCAAATACTTCACAAGCATCTGCCTCGACAGTTGTTTGATGCCGCCGGCCACCAGGGCCGCTGCTGCCTCGCACCGCGCAATGCGGTCTTTCAATGCATGTTGCTGTTGCGCCTTGGCGTCAACCAAGGTCACCAAAGCCCGCTTGGCCTTGCAGGGATCAAATAAGCTAGAGCTACCGCAGCAAAACGTTGACACTGTGATGAGTGCGTTCTCGCAAGGAGCAGGGTGGATAGCAACTACAGTCGCGGTACTCATGGCAGTCTCGTGTGTGTTGAATACAAATGACATCGGACGTTGGACTCGGCATTGTAGCTGTAGCACTCATAATTAGCAGAAACATTTTAGTTGCCACACAATCACAGCAGCCGCACAGGAGGAGTAGTAGTAGTAGAAGAAGTAGCGGTGGTGTTGGTGGCAGTATAGTGGTAGTAGTCGTCGAAATAGAACTAGTACTAGTAAAGTAGTAGCAGTAGCAGTAGCAGAGCAGTAGCAGTACTAGCAACAGTAGTCGTAGCAGTAGCAATAGCAGTAGCAGTAGCAGTAGCAGTAGCAGCAGCAGCAGGAGCAGGAGCAGGAGCAGGAGCAGGAGCAGGAGCAGGAGCAGTAGCAGTCGCAGTCGCCGTCGCAGTCGCGGCCGCGGTCGCGGTCGCGGTCGCAGCAAGAGTAGGAGTAGGAATAGGAGCAGGAGCAGCAGTAGGAGTAGTAGTAGTAGTAGTAGTCGTCGTAGTCGTAGTACTAGTACTAGTACTAGTACTAGTACTAGTACTAGTACTAGTACTAGTAGTAGTACTACTTGCAGTACTAGTAACTGGTAGTAGTGGTGGTAGTAGTAGTACTACTACTACTACTACTACTACTACTACTACTACTACTACTACTATACTAGTAACTAGTAAAGTAAAGTAGCAGACGTAGCAGTGTAGCAGTCGTTGCTGTCGTCGTCGTTGTTGCCAGTGCCGTTGATGCTGCTGGTATATAGGTTTCGTAGGTAGAACGTGAACTTGTAACCCCGCTCCCTTTGTACACCCGAAAATTTGACAATTGATAACTCATGATCACATAATCCAAGACCTCTTGCCGACTCAACTTTACCCCAAAGCCCAATAACTTCAAGCCCCTATCGGACTATGTGACTATCCCTTTCCTGAAGCCTACCCCAACACAGCCCAACACCAGGGCCCTAAACCCTAGCCCTAGAGCACACTTTAAAAACTTTAAACTCTAGACTCTAGACTCTAGACTCGACACTGAAGAAATCAAACCTACACACCAACACATTTTCGACGGGCCACCCCCTGGATGGCTTTGCCCAGCTTCTCACCGGCCAAGTGTCGTGCGACAACCAGATCCCCAAAGCAGGAAACCTGCTTCCCGGTCACCTGGCTGTGGCGGCGGGCCACGTCAAGCATCTCGTCGTCCTCAGCGGAGATGTTGCCTTCGCCTCCAAACTCAGCAAGCAAATCCTCGTCCTCGTCTTCTGCAGGATCTCGCTTCCGCTTCTGCTTCTTCGGCCTCTCCTTCCCACTGGGTCCAAAGTCCAAGTCCGCTCCACTCGCGGCTGCGCGTCCAGCACGGTGCTCCACTGCGGGGGCATCCTGCAAAGCACCCAGAATGCTGTCTTCCGTATCCTCTGCCGCTTCTGTGGCTTCAACCTCAGGCGGCTCTGCATGCTCTGCGAAGGGCGGTGGCGGTGGGGGAGTCTCTTGGACAACCTTCCACCCGGATGCGGGGTCAGCCCGCAAGGTGGCGACAGTCTGCAGGGTGTGTCTGGCTGCGTCCTGGACGCCCGTCGGGCGATGGGTCATCTGCATGCTGCACAGATGGGTGAACCAGTTCTGGCCCTGCTCCATCGTCAGCTGCTCGCGCCTGTCCATGTACGTTTTCAGGTGCACCGCTTCCATCTTGAAGCTTGTCTTGAGCTTGCGAATGCTATTGTATTCGCTGAAGGTCAGACCATCCAAGGAAATCACATAGCCCGAGCAGGTCCGGCCGTCCTCCACCTGGACGTTGGAGGTCTTCATTTTGAGTGCCTTGGCGGTGGTCTTGGTCAAGCGTAGTACATCTGCATCTCCCAGGAATCCGTACTCAAAGTAGAGCTCTGTTCCTTCGCACACACTCACCGCAGTCGTGGACCCCGAGCCATGCCCCACCGTGGACAAACAACAAAAGCGCACAATCCAACAACCCACCTTGAGCTTTGCTCGTCAGCACGTCTGACTTGGGATGAAACCTGCCGAACTGATCGGCCTGCTCCACCCCACGCAGGTAGATCGCCTTGGCCGAAGAAAGCACCTCCTTCTGCTTCCTATCCGATGTCACCCGCTGCACCACGGCATTCTGCTCCAGGCCCGGCCAAATCATGTCGGCTGTGTCGTTGTCGGAGAGACACAGCAGGCCTCTGGGTCGGCCGTTCTCATCAGCTGGGAACGGCGTGTCCTCCCAAGGCTGCCAAGTGAGCTCTGAAACAATCACTATCGTCACTATCACTATCACTCTCGGTTGCCGAAAACAAAGTCATGACCTTGCGCAAAATCTCTCCTTGGACGAAGCTCTGCAAACCGCGCAGACCAAGAACGTCTGCCCTGCACGGCCTTCGATCCCCGCCGAGCTCCTGCTTTTGCTCCGCCTGCCATCGGATTGCGCATCTGGCTCCCGAAGGACCAAAGCCTGGCTGGCGCGCTTCGCCGGTGTAGCCACCTGCCAAGAGCAGCAGCCGATTCAGGTCGCATATGCTGATTGTGCACGACACTCGTCCATGGTCACGTGAGTGTTCCAATAATACTAGCACCATGACTCTGATGCCATACACTGACACAAAGGAAACTGTGAAACAATGCCTGCCTGCTCGGGAGGCTTCTTGTCAGCCGACTTCTTCGGAACTCTCTTGGCCATGCTAACAGGGCTAGCGGCTGGCCGCTACCAACACTGAGGAACCTACACAACTGTTGTTGCCTGCCACAAACAACCTTACGCCTTACGCCTTACCACCAGTTACCGGTCATTACCAGCAGCAGGGCAGGGCTTGCTGGCTTGCCAATGTCGAGAAGCGAGCTGCACAGGCTACTTGTGTTGGCAGTCCGTCAAATTTCCACTGCACGCCAACGTCCAGACACTGACGGTACCTTGAAACACAAGCGACACCAGCTCAGCTGATCTTCTGGCTGCAAACTTCTTTGAACGGTTCACTAGGTACATGGCTCGTCATGACATACATCAGCCCTTCCAGGCTCCACTTCATGCCTTATATTCTGACAGCGTCTGCAGCTGTGAGACAACCAGCCTGTCCTTTCCAGAACGCAGCAGAATCACAGAACTTGGCGACCTCGTCCCTCTATGCATGATACCAACATTAACAGTAACAGAATCATTACCATCACGCTCAAACCGGCCCAACTGCTGCGCGCGGTGCGGTCCTGCTGTTCTGGTCAACAGCAGCTGCTGAGCTGTTGAACGTGCCAGGACGTTGGAAAGTTCAATTAAATTCGTTTAGCTGCTCAGCTACGCCGGGCTGCTTTCACAGGATACAGCATCGGTCACTTGTGCTTGCAAGATGCCTCTGTCTCGGATTCCGAACCCAGGCCATAGCACACCAGCAGGCTCCACACCACGAGCCCCAAACACGGCAAGCCGATGCCCTCGCCTGCGACTTTTCGAACATCGTGCGGGCCGAAAGAATCTGGGATGCGGGTTCGCACATCAAACCCTTGCAGGTACAAGTGCTCCACAGGCTGGAGAAGCCGGTCGTGGCCATACCAGTAGAGCTGCGAGCTTGTCGTCAAGCACCTGGCCTCTCCATCTAGATTGCTCGAACACTGCCTCTGGTGGGACTGCGAGACATCCAGCAAAAGGCCGGACACGCCCTCTTCGCGTCGATTTCTGTTCACGTCCCTGTAGTCCAAGCCCAGGCTGCAACATCTCTGCATATAGACGCAGTCGATGAGGTCTCTCTTCCTGGCAGAAGCCGGTAGGCCATAGCCGCAGAAGCTTTGCTTGGACCCCCCAACCCTTAGCTTGGCCCTCAGTGCTCTCGACTGCTGCTGCCACTGGCGGTGCGGCTCCTGCGCGAAATGTTCAACATATGACTTGTTCATGATGAACGAGTCGCGTCTCGCGCTTGTGGCGGCGTGGCAACGAGAGGAGCCTGGGAGTTTCTGGAAAGAGCCCTGCAAGCCTGCCTCCCCCTCCCACCCCCCTGCCCGCAGAACTGTTCAAAATCTATGCAAATTCAATTCAAATTCGGCTCAAATTCGGCTCAAATTCGCTTCAAATTCGCTCCAAATTCAGATCAAATTCGGTTCAAATTCAAGACAAATTCCCTAGATTCCCCCCCTCCCCCGCCCCCCCCCCCAGAAGCACCATGTCGTTACGGACACTTGTGGCTCAGTGGTTCCCGCCTCCACCCCTCCCTCCCTGACCCCCTCCTTTTCTTTTTTTCTGGCCCCCCCCTTCCCCCCCCCCTCTTCTTGGCTCCCACCCGCTGTTGGAATGTGGATGCATGTGGGCGGTTTGGTGTTGCTGGAGGGGTGCGAGGGCCTGGCAGGCGCCCCGGCCTGTGTGGGGATGAGTGCTGGGGGCGGGCTCTGCAGGAAGACACAGCAGGAGGCAGCGGCCGGTCCACAGCAGGACGCAAGGGGTCGGGCCACCGACCCAGACGCATCAGGGCCACCGACCCAGAGGCCACGACACAGAGCCATCCACAGCAGGAGGCAGGGGCCGCCACCGACCCAGAGGCATCCACAGCAGGAGGCAGGGGGGGGCCGGGCATTGAATCAGAGGCATCCATAGCAGGAGGGGGGCAGGGGCCGGGCCACCGACCCAGAGGCATCCATAGCAGGCAGGGGCCGGGCCACCGGAGGCGCCGACTTAGAGGCATTCACAGCAGGAGGCAGGGGCGGGGCCACCGACCCAGAGGCATCCACAGCAAGGAGGCAGCCCAGTCCCACCTACACCCACACCCACACACCCCCACACCCCAGCCGGTGGACCTGAAGGATCTTTGGAAATCCTTCAGGGCCCAGCCGGTGGACCTGAAGGATCTTTGGAAGGCAGATGGAAACCGGGGTGTGCAACTTGCATCCTTGTCTTCTGCCTTGGCCAATGGAAACCAGCGACCCCAACTAGCATCCTTGTTGCTGCCTCGGCAGATGGAAACCACCTACAACTCGCATCCTTGTTTTTGCCTTGGCAAATGGAAACCAGCGCCCCTACTAGCATCCTTGCTTCTGCCTTGGCAAATGGAAACCAGCGCCCCCAACTAGCATCCTTGTTGCTGCCTCGGCAGATGGAAACCAGCGTGTAGAACTCGCATCCTTGTTTTTTGCCTTAGCCTTGTTAGCAAATGGAAATCAGCGTGTCCAACTCGCATCCCTGTTGTTGCCCTAGCAAATGGAGACCAGCGCCCCCAACTAGCATCCTTGTTGCCGCCTTGGCAGATGGAAACCGCGGTGTCCAACTCGCATCCTTGTTGTTGCCTTAGCAAATGGAAACCAGCGCCCCCAACTAGCATCCTTGTTTCTGCCTTGGCAGATGGAAACCAGCGCCCCCAACTAGCATCCTTGTTGCAGCCTTGGCAAATGGAAACCAGCGCCCCCAACTAGCATCCTTGTTGCTGCCTTGGCAGATGGAAACTTCGGTGTGCAACTTGCATCCTGGTCTTTGCTTGAGCAAATGGAAACCAGCGCCCCCAACTAGCATCCTTGTTTCTGCCTTAGCAAATGGAAACCAGCGCCCCCCAACTAGCTAACTAGCATCCTTGTTGCTGCCTCGGCACTACTACTTACTACTTACTACTACTACTACTACTACTACTACTACTACTACTACTACTACTACTACTACTACTACTACTACTACTACTACTACTACTACACTACTACTACTACTACTACTACTACTACTACTACTACTACTACTACTACTACTACTACTACTACTACTACTACTAACTACACCTACTACTACTACTACTACTACTACTACTACTACTACTATACTACTACTACTACTACTACTACTACTACTACTACTACTACTACTACTACTACTACTACTACTACTACTACTACTACTACTACTACTACTACTACGTACTACTACTACTACTACTACTACTACTACTACTACTACTACTACTACTACTAGTACTACTACTACTACTACTACTACTACTACTACTACTACTACTACTACTACTACTACTACTACTACTACTATTGATGATATAAATCCTGCATTACCTTCAGGACCCTAAACTATGGGAATTATGGTATACTCCTTATTGTGGGTAATGCAGGATTTCTATCATCAACCGTACTACTACTACTACTACTACTCCTACTCCTACTCCTACTCCTACTCCGACTCCCACTCCGACTCCCACTCCGACTCCTACTCCGACTCCTACTACTACTACTACTAGTACTACTACTACTACTACTACTACTACTACTACTACTACTACTACTACTACTACTACGACTACTACTACTACTACGACTACTACTCATGCTAGTAGTAATTCATTACAAGTACTTCGTACTAGTATCGAATAGAAATAACACTAAATAATTCAACTGGCTACGCCTAAACTTGACTACACTCAACGGAATTAACCAAAGCAAATTGAACTTACAAGTGTCCTCTGTCAAACCCACAATCTAGGAATCTAGGAACCTTTCAGCAGCCGCCATACCTTTCACCCCAGCGTTCGGCACCCGAAGCCAGTATCATGAGCGCCAGCCGAGCTACCACCTGACCTCCGACGACCTCACCACCCCTCACTACACCACCCCCCCTCCCCCCAACCCCCTCCCACGCCCCCCCCACCCTCTCCCGGGGTCCCCACCCCCGTCCCATGGCTCTCTCTATTTTCTCTCAAATTCTGCTCTCAAATTTCTCTCAAATGCCGTCTCCGAGACCGGCTGCCCGGAGGGAGCCCCCGAGACGGGGCCCGCTCACTAAATTCTCTCTATTTCCCTAGCAAATAGAGAGAAATTAGAGAGAAATTAGAGAGAAATTAGAGAGAAATTAGAGAGCAATTTGAGAGAATTTAGAGAGAATTTAGAGAGTGGAATTAGAGAGAAATTTGAGAGCAGAATGGGCCCCTCCGTGTCCCAGCGATCCCGACAGAACGGAACCTAGCAGCCTAGCAGACGTAGCACAAGCCACCGACGGAGTCCTCGTGCGTGGCCAAGGGCACCTGGTGTCCTGCAGCAACCGCGGCCGCCTGGCCCTCCGACCGTGGAAGGAGCACATCTCGCCAATCCAAAGCCCCCATGTCGCCCAGCTTTTGCCGGAAGTCCTGGCATTCTCAAATTCTCGGCTCTCTTTGTAGTTGAAATAACTAGGTAACTAGGAAGTAGTCTTAGTAGCACTAGTACGATGAGAATTCTTCTTGCAACATACACAAACATTCGCTGAATCTATTGGCAGCATGTGCAGGCTGCGCATGCGGGCTCCGAGTTGAGTCGTAGCTCTTGGGGCCATGCTTCCCAAAGCACAGGTGGCCTACAAAAGTGGGTGGACGGCTCCCCGCCCCGCCACAATGTTAAGTCTGTTACGTCAACCAAGATTCTAGCGCAGTTCAGATAACAGCTAACAAACCCTGTGCGAGCTGTATAACACGTCATACGCAGACACCACCTGAACTGTGTACAATGTAGAGTACAGAAACCGTCTGACGTCATGCAGAAAAAAAAGGCCTGGCCTGGACCTGCCGAAGGATGGCGAGGCGGTCTTGCTCACTGTAGGCATCTTTGCGCAAGAACAGCAGATAGATCCTGCGACCATGCAACAAAAATGCAAACTCTTCAATGTCAAGCAATCAGTGGCAATGGCGGGATCTGGCAACCATCACGACACCGTGGCAGCACAGCACTCAAGACTTTGAAAGGACCGGAAGGACACATGTTTCTTCAGCTTCACCCTCAAAGCCACTCTATGAGTCTCGAAACAACGTGTCTCAAGCCGATGCAAGCCCACGAAGCAGTGCAGAGGAATCCATTCATTACTGTAGTTAATGCGGTCCTACCTTGCACCGTGACGATGCCCGCATCTGCAGAAGCAAAGGTAAAATGTGAGCTAGAGCCCAGGCGTCGATCACTTTGTGACACTGCCTCCTTCCAGGAACATGTCTATATGCTGGCCGCGAGTGTGCAGGGAGCATGTCCACAGCAGGTCACCCCGTGACGATGAGCCGTCGTGTCCACTGTGGGAGATGTACAACTGCATGAAGAGGAGCTGGCAGCTTGAACTTTTCTGCGACTACTCTGGTGATTCTAGGGTTCTACGACGACACTACAAGATTCATACAACATCACGAGAAGGAGACCTGCTAGGACGCCAGGAGATAACAGCTAGGCTGGGACCAGTCAGCAGCTAGGAGCTGCTGGCACGGCCTCGGAATGAACACTCCACTCCTTCAAGGGATATGCCTCGGTTCCGGATCATCTGGTGTGCCATCCTCGAAACTCTCAGAAAAGAGCCTTCCTCCTTGTATGTCGTAGAACTGGCTGCGAGCGGATGAACGCTCTGCGTGGCTGCCGACAGCTAGCGCCTTGTGCTCAGCAGCGGTTCTGAAATCGCGGGCCTGCATCAGCCAGCAGGTTAGCAGGCCGACTGGTCTGCCTTGACCAGGCCGCTTCGAGTTGCGGTTCGTAGATCGTCTTCTCTGGCATTGTCGTCCATGAATATGACAAATTGCTTGGATGAAGCCATCGTGGTTGAACCGGAGCTCGCCCACATCACCAACACCGCAGGTCTCTGTGGAAATGCCGGCACGTCGGGGACCAGTCTCTGCTGCTCTGTCTTCTCTGTGCACACTCGCTGCGCCGTCCGGGCTGCTGTCGCTGCTCGAGGAACTGCTGCTGCTGCTAGAGCTGCTAGAACTGGAAGTGGAGCCAGAGGGGCTTCCAGGGAAAGGTTGCTCGTGCTGCCCATCAGCTGCCAAATCCATCGCTTCTGCTGCTAGGCCATCAAGTTCTTCAAGTAGACGCGAGCCAAGGCCCCCAGCTTCGGACTCCACATCTTCTTCGTGCTGGGCAGCCATGTTTTCGTCGTGAAGGTCAAGACCAGCTAGAGCAGCCTCGATCGCATCGAGCTCCTCAAGAGTGGCATCCTCGGCCTTCTCCGTCCCTCGCGATGCTTTGCGCGCTGCTGCCTCGGGATCTCGACTTTTGCGCGCCTGCTTTGAAGCTGGGGGCCTTGCAGAACCATCTTCATTCGGAACCTCGTCGTCGCCAGGCATTTCAGCCTGGAGCCCGTGCCAAATCCTCTCGGCAGGAATGTCCGTATACTTCACGACACGGACGAAGCCCGATTTCATGACTGCAGCTGGTAGAAGCTTAGAAGAGCCGGCAATGCGACGCAGGGTCAGTTTGTACGGCATGCCGAAGTCGAAATGGTCAGACAAAGAATCGAAATCGGCTTGAACTTCTGGACATTCCTTCGCGTATTCGTCATCCACATCCAAGGCCGAGGGCGTAGCAAGCTCCCGGTAATCGGGGCCTTGGGCTTCTGCCCCTCGCTCAAACAGCCTCGTGAAACTCATTCGCCAGGTTGTGTAGTTGACGTATCCCGGATGCAGGAACAGAGCAAAAGGAACAGGTGTGAAGTCGTCGTGGCTGTCAGCATATTCCTGCAGCTCTTCCTCACTGAGATCTATCTCCAAATACAGAACCAGCTCGGCGGCTTCCAGCAGCAGTCTTGCTGGTGATTTCTTTTGCACTTCGGACGTTGGCTTGGACCAACAATGATGCTTCATCCATGCCCGGAACTTCTGCATGAACAACCATGCCGTCTGTCCTTTTCTGTCGTTGCAGAAACCTTGGATTGGCTGTCGTCGCCGCATGTAGAAAGAACATCGAGGACAGAGAGGGAGGTGAGGGAGGGGAGACACAAAGGCCGAGAGGGAGAGAGAGCGAGGGAGAAGCAGTGAGAGTGAGGGAGAGGGAGGGAGGGGACAGAGAGGCTGAGGGAGAGGGAGGGGACAGAGAGACTGAGGGAGAGAGGGAAAGGGAAGGAGAGGGAAGGGAGGGGGGAGGGAGAGGGAAAGAAGAAAGAAGGCAGGAAGACAAGAGAGAAGAGAGAAGAGAGAGAGAGAGAGAGAGTGAGAGTGGGAGTGAGAGTGAGAGTGACAAGGTGCAAGCTGCTTGCAGAGAAGGGCGACGTTGCTTGTTGGTGCCGACTGGAGTACTCTGGAGTACTTACAAGACACTACCAGCACTAGCAGTCACTAGCAGCAAGTAGTGACACAGTCTGGAGTCTGGAGGCCACCGCTCAGGCTACAGCTTCATACTGCCTAGTCAACTCAGGCCTAATCGGGCCTAATCCGGACCTGAAACACTGCACTCCTTCAGAACCCAGACTCAGACATTCTTATGCAGCTGCCTGCGTTGGGACAACATACACACAGAAACAGATGCCCTCAGAAGGGCCAATACTGTCAAGCTGCAACGCTGCTGCACGAAGCACTTGGAAGCTTTCCACATCCGAGCGATTCTGTCGCGCTGGGCGAAAGAGATTGTAGGCTGTTCGTCATGTCGGATCACACGGCATCGGCATTCCCAGTTGTTTTCGAGCTGCCGACGGAGACCCACTTGCCTTGCGTAACTGTTCCGTAGGCTCAGCGCAGCCTGCAGATGTGCACGGCCTAAGCTTAAGCGCATAGGAAGATTTGCAGGCATGTTCCGCTAGAGTCACAGAGTCTACACACAAACGACAACATGGGCGCCTGTAGCTGTATCCGCGTTTGACTCTAGAGTCTATAGGGTCTAGAGTCTAGGGCCTTGGGACAACAACATGTCCATGAAAAAGAATTACGACTGCAACCTACGAGGAACCAGCCTTGGCGAGGACGTCAGCGGGAGGCACCCACGTCAGTTGCACGCACGCAGAAGACGTGTCGCGCGAGGCTTGCGCGAATGTCTGCAAGGCCGAGCAACCTGGCATCAATCGGAAGTCTTGGTCAGCCAGCAAAGCCAACTCCTGCTGGGCAGCAGCCTTCTCAGCCGCTGCCTTCTCCGCTCTCCGCCTCTTTGCAGCTCCAACGCAAGCAGAAACCGTTGCCCGCAAGGAGGTCGCCAAATCATCAACATCGGAAATCACCAGCTCCCCTTGTCCAGGAGCGTCTGGTGCAACCATGACCCCTGGGCGGTCCGGGTCTTCTAGAATCTCTGCAGCGCCGGCAGCTGGCACCAGCGCCCGTTCTGCGGGCCTCTGGCCGAAAGCAGGGAAGCCTTGTCTCCAGGCCTCTGTCGCTGCGCGGCCCATATCCACGTAGCGCTGGCGCTCATCCTGTGGCAAGGCCCAGTACTCCTTTGCTGAGCGTGTCCAAACATCCGCTGTGCACCGCACGCCCCTGTAATTGTCAACAAGGTAAGCACGATAACCGCCTCCACCGCTGCCCGATCCAGTCTTCTTCCGGATGTAGTCTCCGTGCTGTGGCCCATCAGCATCCGCTGCACCTGTCTCTTTCTTCTTCTTGCTATCGGAAGCCTCCCGAACCTCTTGTCGACGTGCATGATGCCTGGCGGGCACACAGACGGAGTGTCCATCCCCGCGACACCCTAACTGACCACTACCGGCCCAAACTTGTGCAGAGAAATCTCCATAGCTTGGAGGACCCCTTCGCCCCTTCGCAGGACTGTGACTATGACGAGGACTAGATGACTATACTATACAAACTTATGACTGACTGCTGACAATGACGTACTATGACTATTGACCATACTGTGCTGACTATATTCCGCCCGCTGCAAGACAAGTATACTATACTGACTATACTCAAGCGCTGCAAGACAATTACTATGACTATACTCTATTCCGACTAAACTACACTCAACCGCTGCAAAACAAGACTGAGAAAACACGCACTTGCACTTGCAACACAAGCCGCTTGGAAAGCAGGATGGCAGTCTGTCTGCAGGTGAAGTCCGCACTGACGGTCTGGTGCGAAGCCAACCAGGTTTGTAAACTGCAGCCATGAGTAATCCTTCGAATGGCTGCATGTTTGCATTCGATGTGCGAGATGTCTAACTGTATGACACCTGCCAAGGCCCGGAGACAAGCCATAGCTCTGTCCCTGACATCGGGGTCCTCACGTAGGGCCTGCGACGGGAACTGTCGGAAGAAAGACTGTGCAAGCGAGTCTCGGAGGCATGCCGGTGATTGGCAGACCAAGTCTATGCTCTCTGGGCCTTCCAACATTCGGAACAACATGTAAGGGAAGGATTGCCGCGGCTTCTCCATAAGTATGTGAGCCAATCCAGCAGCCCGGGACAAAGAGCGGAAAGACAAAGAGCGGATTCTCAGCGTTTGGCCCTGCAGTGGCAAAGCCAGGGGCTTGCGACTGAACAGAGCTGCCACATGCTTGAGCAGTTGAGAAACGGACTTGCCCTGGGCGGCTTCCAGCACACGGTAAGTTCTCGGCAAGCCCTGCAGCGACCGTCGCTGCTGAGACTCTTCCCACGCCTCCGAACTTAGACGCAAGCAGCTATGCATCAAGCGAGCCACCAAGTTGAGGAGCTGCTGTAAGACCACCAAACGCGAGCTTGTGGCACTGCCAGTGGCCCAAACAGCTGCCCTCTTGGCGTAAGCTTTGCGCCTGACGGACGGATCTTGCTCCTGGTCAGGATCCACATCTGCCTGCGCCAAAGAAGGATCATGCGGAAGAGCTTCCTCAGAAGGCTCCGGCTCCTGGAAGCACTGGAAGCTTGCCTCGCATTCTGCTTGGAAAAGCTCGTCCAGATCATCTACTGGCGCTGGCGCGCTGCTGCTGCCCTCGCCACTGCCATTGCCACTGCCAGCTGCCGCCGCTGCGCTCGGCGAACCAGCGAACTTCGCCAGCAATTCTGGTCCCAGGTCGTGGATCAGGAACAGGAGCCCGAACCACCTCGCGCTCTTCATGTGATTATTCCAGCGATTGCGAGCAAACAAGGCCGACCTGTGCGGCAGGAGAGCCAGGCATGCATATCGCGAGAACTTCTCTCTCGTGTGCTCTGGCGAAGTGCAGCAGCCCAGCGGGCAATAGTGAACCAGCTCGGAAGATTGGTAATCCCCATTGAACAGCCGCTCCACAATCAAGCGTTGCCGCTTTCGGACCATGTAGCCCGAGTCCGGCTCCCCGTCGGCGCCCGATACCAGCTCATCGGTGGGAAGAAAGGCATCAAGAACCTCCTTCCTGTACTCTGCGATTCTACCGCCTGGCGGCGCAGACTTCACAATGCGCAGGGGGCGCTCATCGAAGATTGAGCGCAAGATCTCGCGCAGCCGCTCGATGGCGCCGCCTCCGTCCTGGCTCAGCGCACTGGAGATCAGTGCGGAAACGTCCTGCTCTAGCAACTTCGTCGTGCCGGAGTTGACCTGGAATGCTTTGTGGACGTCGCACGTCCAGGATGAATGGCACCAGCTCTCTGGAGAGGGCTCATCAAACCGATCATAAAGCATGGATCTCAAGGCGCGGTGGTTGGAACCGAATCTGTCGTGGCTTCCCAGGATAACTTTCCACTGGAACACGGAAGCAAACTCCAAGAATCCAGGTATGTCATCCCATGCTGCCGTTAAGGCTTTCTTGGTGCACTCTGCAGTTGTTCTATCGACGACTGCCAAGGGCACAGGAATTCGACCTCGGACCTGGATATATTCCTTCTTCTGCTGGTCATAAAACAGCATGACCATTTCATGTTGGACTTGCATCACTTTGGCTTGGTGAGTTCCAGCTGCTTTACAGAAGGGGACCGCCTGGTCGACCGTCAATCGCATTCTTGTGGGTGTTTCGTCAAACTCCAACTGTGTAGTGAACAAAACAGGCAGCAAACGCTGCGACTCCACGGCAGCCCTCAAGGAGCGGAAAGCACCGGCCCACAGCAAACTGGAGCTCTCTTGCAACGCTGACGCGCAGCGATGCATGTCACGGCCCAAAGCTGTTTCGTCCTGATCCAGCTGTCTGGCCACACCTCTTTTAGACTGCGACAACCTTCCCGGATCACACAACTTATCCAGCAAGGGGTTCTCTCGCGCCTCGGGCTTTTGCTTGTCCACATGATGCCACGACGCACCGCAGAGGCAACATTGCACATGTCGGCCGATGTTCCTCAGCAGGTCCCACAGATTGGAGGCACGATGCCACAGGGACACGACTCCACTGTGTGGCATGGATTGGCCCGCCGACTCATCGATCTCGTTGGCTGCTGCCTTCCTGGCATCGCTCTTTGCCGCCCGCGCTGCGCGGGCATATTCCGCACTCCCGGGCTGTGGCCCCTTGCGTTGCGGTGGCCTTGCTTGCTCGGCTTCAGCAATGGCAGCAGCTAGCTCGCGGGAAACGGCAGGGCGGCCTGGACCACGCTTGGCCCGAGTCGCTGCACTAGCTGGCACAAAAGAGAAGGCATGTCCGCTGGAAAGGTTTTCATGGGTGACCCCAGCGGTCTTCGCTTCACCCATCTCTGCATCCAACAGTTCACTGACATCTTGTTCTAATCGCTCTGGGCCTAGGCCTGCAAGATCCTGGGCCGGCGCAGACAGATCCGCTGCAAACACATGCATGTCACTCGGGCTCGGCTCCAACACATCAACGTCATCCAACGAATTGTCTGCAGAAGCTGGTCGCGCAGCTTCCGAAAGAAAGGAATCCGCCAGCTCATCAAAAGCTGGCACTTCCGGCTCTGAAAGAAGAAAATCCGCAAGGTCTGAAAAATCAGTATCCATGGGTCCACGACAGCGAGTCGAAGCTATGTTTGCATGCCACACATCTGTCTAAGATTTAGAGTCTCGATGCGTCCTAAGCACCAATGGCATGTAGTGTATAGCCTAGTCAGTTCTAGTGATTCTAGTGTAGTCTGGTCACCGAGTCTGGTCTAGTCTAGTGTTGTTTTTATCCAGCGTAGTCGGACTTACGAGTAAACTTACGCAAACATACATACATACATATAAATATGAACTCATCACAAGGTCGGTCTTCAGCCTTGTGCAACAGTATGACTCTGGGTGCGAAACTCGTCGTTTCTGGTTGAAGTGTCGCTGGCACATGTTCATCTGCATGGCTGAGATGCTGCATCCAGAGGAGATCAGACAAAAGAAATCTAGCACAACCCCTGGAGTCAACTGCCACGAGCATGCTGCGCGCATCCCAAAGACTGCAGACCGAGAACTCATTCAGGTGCAATGCACAAGGTCCTCGGCCGGCTGATCTTCAGGAACAAGTTCATGTTGAGCTGAAGCTTCAAACATCGGTAGCCGTGCTTAAAGCAGCAATTCCCCATGTCGGCGATGAACCTGCATCAAGCTGACCGAGGACACTCTTCCCGGACTGCCTGAGGGTTTGGGGCTAAAGCTACAGCGACTACAATGCAATACTGCAGAGAATCGCAAAATGCTGATTTTGCGTACGGCAGATATCCAACGCATTTACGGGATTGGGCGCCTGGGGCCTAGCGCATGAGGGCGTTCTGTTCAGGCTTCCTTCACGTCAGCCACTCAACCCCTCTGCGGGTGATCTACCAGTTGTGCGCAGTAGTGACTAGTGACTAGTGTTTGCGAAGGGCCATGTGTTTGCCTGGAGCCTAGGTTCCCTACAGCTACATGGGAAGTAGGACGTACTTGCATATAACGGAACTACTTATAATTATAAATAGCTTAGTGGGCATCTTTTCCAGAAGGTTCCATTTCCAAGTAGTTACAGCCACTGAGCTGCGTTGCAATTTCTCTGGGTTCCCGAAACCTGGAAGTATGTGGGAATTTCCGAAAATAGGGGACCTTAATATCGTACCCTAAATGATAGGATCCTTATAATTATAATAAGGGCCCCAAAATACGGTACCCCTATTTATATAACCCTATTTTCGGAAAATCCCATTTGGGAGCCCCAGCACCGATATCCGATGTCCTGAACCTTGTACCGAAGCCACCAATGCCTGAAGGAGGCTGTAAGGAAAGCCTGGGGCCTAGGACTGCCTAGGACGACTCGAATCATGCTCTTCATCCATTAGCCGTAGCCATGAAAACATCACCGCCGGCTGGAAATCCGACTTCCGCATGCCCTCCATGCCCAAACGACTCAGAGTCTAGTGTCTAGTGAATTTCGTGACTATAAGGATAAGGCCAAAGCGGCTTAATTAAAGGATTTTGGGCCAGTGTTCGGGGCTTTGGGCCTGCAGTGCTTCATAAGATCATTAGGTACGGCTAGGGCGGCTAGCAACGTGTTGCATCACAACAGGCGGAAGAATGCTCCTCAACCGGCGCTGACTGTAGTATAGTACACAGCAGACACTGTATACTGTATACTGATACTGTATACTCAAGAAACAGTCAGTACGAAGTGAAAGAAAAGGAACATGCCTCCTCAGCGGTGTCTCCTCATCTCCGGCGTCCTCCTTGAGATCAAGCCCAAGGACCTGTTCCACAATGACAGCCTTGGGCTCAAAGTGTTGCAGCCAATCAAGTAATTCACGAGTCATCACACCGTACTCACGGTGGTTCGCAACTGTGCCGTTGGCGAACCTCTTGGCACGCTGTACAGAGAATGGATGGCACGGAGTACCGATCACGGCTAGGTCTGCTGTCTGTGGAGCGGCAACGCATCCTTCTACAGAGTAGCTGTGGAAAACACAAGGCTTCCCCTGTCTCTGTGCTTCCAACGAGTCAAACCAGTGTGTGGGAGCTTGACCGTCGGAGTTCTCAAGAACAAAGTCACGGCACTTGTGGCTTGGATCAGATGCACTCATCACAGAGTACGGAATGCCGAGCGCCTGCGAAGCACAGGCAAGGCACAATGAATATCTCTGGACAGCGGTGGGCACAACCCGCAAGCCTCCAACATTCCTGACACATCAAATTGCCACACAACACAAGGACCCTGCCTTCAGCACTTCGGCTTCTGCACAGATGCCCGTGCATCCGGAAAGCACCTTGACGGGCAGAACTCTCCTGGGCAAAGCGTCCATGTCCGTCATGCTCTTCAACCTGGTTGCCCACCAAGAGGTTGGCACATCCACCTGTGATGGATGGGGCTCTTCCGAGCTCAGATTGCTCTGCAGCACAGAGCCCAATGTCGAAACGGCAACAGTCTGAGCAGGAGCAGCTTCTGGCTGCTTGCCAACAGGACTTGTCGCTTCCCCAAGCAGCTCGTCAGCCAAGGCCAACCAGTCATCGCAAGACATGCTGATGCCCTGCGTCTACTGGCGGCTCTCAAAGCCCTAGAGGCCCTAGAAAGGACCTGCACGATAAAGCTCACTGAGCCTCCAACGCCGTCAGAAGCACTCGAATCTGCTCGCTAATTTTTCGCAAGGGTGTGGCAACACTCCCGGCGCTCTCTGCGAACTCACTAATTCAGCTCTCAAATAACTCACAAACTAGTTGCAACCCTCTTGCCGCTCACTAATTATTCACTAATTCAACTCACAAATAAATCACTAATAAATCACAAATATATTGTTTGACATTGACCTCAATCATTACCACAAGTGCAGGTCACAACACTAGCATTGCTTAAACCCGAATTACACGTTATGTTGGTTAACATGACATAGCAACACAGGTATTTAATTCAATATTGACCAATAGTTGGATGTCAAGTAAATGTTGAAGCGAGGACTAGCTGCATAGTAATTATAGCACAGACAAAAAAATACAAACATGTTGTAACCATCTAGTGCTAGGCATGTATTGATTCCGCATTCGGGCAAAACTAGTCGCATCGTTGTTACACTACACGAACACTACTTCAATACGCACTGAGTATGCAGGCAAGTACGTGGCCACGTAACCGATATCACGTGAGTAGCAACGAGGTATTTGTGGTTGAGCAATGATGAAGGAGCTATTACATGTAAATCAAAACGGCACCTATATGGGATGAACATAATTCTCGATGTTGCCACCTGTATTCGCACTTCTTATTAACGTGCTGCATTGACGGTCTTGCCTCTCCATCAGAATATGTATTGCTGTTCAACATGACGCTAAACCTCTTGACGTACGTAGATAAGTAGATAAGCTGCCATGGAATTGGACATCCAATTTTGGTGCCTCAAGAACACTCGTATCTGTACAACGATGCAGATACAAATGGTAACGCTTTGCGGGGTTTTTTGTGCATACTGCATACTGTCTACAAGCATTCAACCCGTGTAGTCTCTTTACAGCCAAGAGGGGGCCTACCGGGTTTCCCCCTCCCTTCTGGGGACCCCACTGGCGGCATTTGTCTTCGTCTGCATGGCAGATTGCTTCGCTGGCAGGTTTGCCTTGCTGCCGTGGCGTTGCCTCCTGGGCACCTGCTAGGAAGCATGCACCAAAGCTGCTCCAGTACAACGGTGTGACAGTGTCAAGCCAGTGATTCCTACATGTCCCAGTATCCTACCGGCCTCAGCTGGGACGGCTTCCATTTCCTGAGTTTCCTCCTTTGGCTTCTTCGCCCTCCGCTTCGGATGCTGCTTGCGCTTGGCAACAGCTTTTGGCTCTTCGGAGACGGTCTGGGAAACCTGGCACTGCCACGTAAGTGGGGGTTGTCTGTGTTCGCGAGAGCAGAGATCAAGGAGATTTGACTTTGACATTGCAGAGCATCGATTGCACACAGCGGCACAGCGCGCTTGGCGGACCCTGTCGGGCTGACAGGACTAGCGGCGCTACACATGGCCACCTCCCATTGGTACAGGCTGTTCGGGTGAACCCGATTCGCATCCACAGGTAAGGTTTGTTGGCAAGCTCTTACGCCAGGTTTCTTGGTTGAACTGCATCGATTCACAATGGTTCCTGCAAAGCTTCCCTTGCTCTGGCGGTCTCGCTGGAGCGAGCTTCTGGTAGTTTGGGCGGAGAATTACTCCCAGATCAAGCAGAATAAGGGCCAAAGGCTTCATGGCGTGACTGATTATCAGCACTTACCGCCCTTCTTTCAGGACATTCCTGAGCCGTGACAGAGAGAGAGAGACAGGGGAAAGAGAGAATGAGGAGATACTCAGAGAAGTCTCAATCTTGTGGGAGAGGAGTTTGAAGCTTGAGGGGGTGACCACCACCACGCCCCCCCGGCCGTCAAATGCCCCCACACCTCTGTCAGAAAAAGGGTAACTGAAAGTGGCGAGAACGGCTGCTTCTGTAGCCACATACTCAACAGCCAGGACATGAAGAATCGTCCGTGCAAATGCCTTACTCTTGGCAGCAGTTGCCGATACAGGCACCCATCTCTTCTGTGGTTCACCTTGGGAGAAGCTCTCGAGGCGGGCAGAAAGCTTCCTACTTGCACCACACACAGCTGCAGGTGAGCCGCTGGACTTAACGCCAGTTTTGGGCGGCATTGGCCCTCATTGACATGCGTCATTTTATCCCTGCTGTCTGTGCCTTGAGCCGATGTTGCAGTTCGAACATGTCCTATCACCAGTCTTGCAGCTAGTTAGAATGCCCGTGCAAAAGCAGGGTATACTAGGATGGTTTTCATTGAATCGCAGGCCACCGTAGCTGCGACACGTCCGACCCAAAGGACGCCCGGAAAAGTAGATCATCCTGCTGGCAGAAAGCTTCATTATCGTCGAATTAGCCTGACAACGCCATGAGAAGCAAAACTAGGTGACGGTAGGTCGTTTCAGATCACGAGACGCTGTGAAGCTGAGCAGACTGCGAGCACTTGTCCGTGCAGCAGACAATCTTTTGTCAAAGCTATCTGGGCAACAATCAATCATCCATGAACTGCAGGGTTGCAGAATACCGAGAGGAAATACCCGACAGCTTGCACTGTTAGTCATGTGAGGACAACATGTATTCACCAAGTCGGAATCTGCAAGAAGATGTGAGACTCCTGGCTTCGTACCCAGTGATAGAACCTCAGAAAGTCCAACAGGTAAAACTTTCGCATCACGTCGGCTGAGGGCCAGACTGAGCAATGACTCCGGTTGAGATCCCTCGCGGAACGGAGAGGAAAAGTTGGTAGTCGGCTGCCATAGACACGTAGAAACACCTCTGCTCAGCTTGTCAGCAGCTGTGGCTACGATTCATATCACGGGACCTGCCCTTCTGTCTTGAGCGCAGCACTCATGGTCCGTTGCGACGCATATCTGGCACGGCACCTCGCATTGCTCTACGCAACTGTACTAACCTCTCACTGAGCTTGGCAGCTTAGCTATCCGCTTTGGCATTGCGCAGTAGTTGACGACAACGTCCATAATTTCGGAAAAGCATTTTCACTCTGCGTCTCGACTGGTACGCCCTGGCCAGAACACACATCTCAATCCGGCATTAAGCGGCACTACAAACGCATCGTTCGGTAAGCATCTGGCTCTGCGATTTGTGAAGAAAAGTACTGCTGCAAGGCTGGCACATAGTACCTAGTGGACGCCAGCGATCTGACGCGAAAAACGAAAATTGCTTATCGACGCAGCGACCGGGAACGTAGGCATTGTCGATACGCTGCAGGCAGAGGTGTCGCTCTGTTCTGGACGAATCATCGAGCAACGAGAGTCTAGAGCAAAACAAGGTCCAACGTAGGGTTGTGGCAGCAGCAGAAGATATGAATTAAGATGAGCTATGTGCAAGTGGGCCAGTGTGCCTAGTTTCTTGCGCAGATAGTCGCATGTTCGAGACCGGAGTGATGTATGCAGCAACACGCTAGCGCTGGCTGCTTGCTGGTGCAATATCAGTGCTAATCTACCCCATGAACGATGCGGCTACCAGAGAGGCCAAATCCGAGAAATACAGCTCCCTTAAGCCGACGAAGGCAGGTCGTGTATGGAGGGATAAAGCCACACGGAGCAGCACGAAGGTCACGCGGCATGTATGACACCCTCCAGCAGCCTGGCAGGTGAGATGCACTCGCAAATGAGTGTGAAGAAACAAGTCATCTAGGCGGGTGGACTGCCACTGCGGGTTTCCAGGCGCCTTGGTTCAGTGACGGTGGAAATCATGTCCACAAGAATCTAGGCGGCATTCGAAGCATCCATGCGTCTCTTGGACATGACACAAGCTTCAGAGGAGACGGTGCTGCATCATGACAGTCATGCAGAGACTCTGGTGCTGGCAAGGAGTGATCTTCTCGGTATTGAAGCACGTGCACCTTTCGCCAACCGCTGCGCTTGAGCGCTATGCATGTCGCATGGGACAGCGACACTTGCATGATTGCCGTATGTTGCGATCACCAACATCGGCAAATCGGATTGATTGCAAATCGAAACTTGAACGACACAAACCAGCCTGGGCTGGATTCTGCAGAAGCCTAGGTGTTGGTGAAAATTGAGCAGTCGTGGTATCGTTGTCGCACGAATCCGAGGGAGTTGGTATGAGCCATATCCTCTGTACAAGTACCCGTGCGTGGGTGCAGTGCATAAGCCTGAACCCAATCATCGGCAAGCTATCTGTGTCTTTATGATTCATGCCACTGCGTACCTGCCACTGACTGCCTTTCTATCTGCGCCATATTCGTAGTAGATACCACTACTTTACTTGAAAGCATTAGACAAAAAGGCACCGGCGTTGAGCGTCCCTCGGGAAACTGATGCCAGGTCAATCGGACCTGAGAAAGGCTTACAGACGGTCAAATGTCATAGAGGTCGTAGGGACCGAGGTGAAAACTTTTGGAGATTGCTTCCTCGATGCCCTCAGCACAGCCGGGCCTGTAGATCTTAAATCGAAAACCCACGGCCGACGAAAGCTTCGGAAGCTTGCAGAGATTGGGCGCCCTGCTGCTTCAACGCATCCTTCACCTGGTAAGACTTCAACATTTCGACTAGTGTATGGCGCAATCCAAGAATGACAGTCTGCAGCTTCAATTTGGCCGGCTTTGCCATGGCAGCTTGTTGTGAAATTGCGTAGAACTGCTCGCCGTCCGATGCTGTGGATAGGAAGACCACCCCAACATCCGAGCCTCCGGACATCAACAACGGCTGCGCAAACATCCCGCATACTGCGGGAGCGATTCTGGCCTGCCTTCCAGGAAGGAGATGTATGCATACGCAAAGCCCTGTCAGCCCACGCGCAGGAACAACTCTTTTCCGACCAAAGCGAAGGCAGGTCGGCCGGTCATGCCTACGTTGGATGTAGCATGATGTCGCAACGAGACTAAAGCAATGCTATCTCTCACAGCTGGAAATTGCCGAGATCACGGAACGCTCTGATGGCCTTATCATTGTACTGGCTCATGCACACGGGTGTCCACGACTCTCCCGTCCGCAGTGAAGCAGATGACATGATGATGTTGATCACCATGCCTTCAGGGAACAGTGCTGGCGGCTGGGCAATTGAGTTCGAATGGGCATGTGCCCAACAAGACCCCTGCCCAGGTCCAGAGCGTTTAGGCGATACTGCCTGGCAGCACTGGTATGATTGCAAGACAGACCCATTCGAATCGTTTGCAACTCGCTGCACCTGTTCGAGACGGCGCTGAGGACCCGATGCCCTGCCTCCGGTCAGGCGGAAAGAAGAATGATGAAGAATGCAAGGAATTCCCCTGAGATGCGGACCATCAGAAAGGCAAAAAGAACGTTTGGAAGTCTCGCTGACTTCAATGCCTTCACTATGTTTTCACAGGATGCAAGCATGCACACAGGCAGGCGTTCCCAACGATTGAAAGACACAAGCCTCCGTTGCTGCGTTTCGCACGCTCGGGGCCAGAGGAAGCGCTTCAAACCCCTCGCACTGCAAGAACATGTCCTGCAAGTGGAACTAAAGCGTCGTTTCACGTTGCCTCAACTATCGAAGTTGCTCCTGCACACACCATCGAATCATGCTGTTGACGACCTGCTCCGTGCCTGATACGATACGCACAAAACTCTGAAAACGCAACTCACGGAATCGATGCAACTGGCCTCCAAGCAGGCCTCTCATGTCGTAGTTGGGGCGGCTGACTAGAGTTCTTTCCTCGTCTGCTGCCAATGACATCAAAAAAACACGCATTTGACGTCAGACGCAGGACGGGAAGCCCCGAGCTCTCACCCTTCCTGCATGGTGGCCAACAGCCACCTGGTGCCCCCATCACATGCTTCTTTGGCAGTAAAACACCACTCGACGGCGCTCGTGCAGAACTCCTTCCTCCCCTGCCGCGCTCTGAGGCCCATAGGGGCGCGTAAGGTTAAGACTCTGCAAAACCATTGCAATGATTCATGCGAGTCTCATCTCCGACACCACAAAACATTGCCCGACCGGAAACTCGAGTGCATACAGGCGAGCGAATACTTCCATGCTAGATGAAAGTTTGCGACATGGCAGACACATCTGCGATACCCAGTCTTTGCTCTTCCTTCAGTCCAAGCATCGATTCCTGCCGTGAGGATGGTGATGATTTGCATGTGGACGCGCCTTAGTGTCTGTAACGATCACAAGAGGACGAGTTCGTCTGTCAAAGACGTGCGACTGTGACCGGCAGAAGTCAGTGCTAGGACTTCCAGCACTGCAGTCTGATCAGAAATTGGGGATCCGACTCCAGCAAGGATACCATGTCACCATAGAGATCGCCACTGCAGGATATGCAGACCAACCTGGCTGCAATCTGTCTGGTCATCTGCATATACTCTGCGAGATGCGAAGTTGAGTTTCCAGTTCTCAAGCAGAGAGAGCGCACCACAGGGGTCCTCTCTCCAGAAAGGTAAAGACGTGCTCGCCCGCAGTCATGTACCTTCAGCTGCTATCTTCGAAAGGTCCGTTAGCACTGCGGCCTTCGAGGAGCGTCGGCACCTCAAACAATCCGTTGTGGTACTGTCGCAAAAGAAGAACTTAGCCATCTTGGACCTTACAAGAGGACTTGGACACGCGATCATGCTGACATTGCCCCGCACAAGCCCCAGGCACAATGGCTGACAGCGCACCGGTGGTGCCACTGAGACCATCCTTTGCAGCTTTTCAATGCTGACCTGTCCCGGTGACTTCGGACGACGCTGCACCTCTTCGCCATAGCGTGAGTAAACAGGTTTCCCACTGTAGGTGAAAACCTCACGGCGACAGATGCATGGCTTCTATTCGACATGCACCACCACTATGAGACAAGCCGGGTCACCAGAACGTGGCGCTTGTGGCAGTACCTGAGTTTCAACCATCAAGCCTTGTTACTCCTACATACAAGCATCGAATAGCGGCAACTGCCTTCCCGTAGTTTAGGCGCCTGCCACTCCTTCACCTCATCTGTTTGATCACGGCATTTTTTGTGCGACCGCCGCCAAATGCGGTGGCACCTGAGCGACCGCACGCAACCTGCAAGCACAAGTACACGAGTGAAATATCAGCATAGCGTAAGGCACCAACCCATCACCTGGAGGTGCTAGTGATGGCAGTAGGCGAAGGTTCACACCAGCTGGCCTGGAGAAACAACTATTGCAAAATGCAACCTGAGACGTCCTCGCTTTCCGCCCACAAACACATCAGAAGTCTTACGAGTCTCAAGAGCCTTCAGCTCAATGCTGCAGCCCAACACACGATTCGTGCACCACTGCGTCGCGACAACAACTGCTTAGAAAGAAGACCTGTTACAGAGACGAGTTGAGAGGAACGCAATAACAAGATGACCCGAATGGCAACATCTCGCATCGTACCTCAACGAATGCCTGCAATTTTCACGGACAACCGCTCCACCATGGGAGCCTGTTGCGGCCGCACTCAACTCGCGCCCCGTCCAAGGCCCGCCCACAACTAAGCATTCTCCCTAGAATGGACTGCAGCTTAGCCTCAAGGGCGCGTCTGAGGATTCATTGTCAACCTCGTGCAAGGTTTGACAAACCATGTGAGGCCACCGCCGTCTTGAAGCACTGCATGCAGCCCTGATGCCTGGGTCGCATCGTTGACATCCTCAAGCGAGGCTGTCAACCCGATTTTGGACATTCTGGGGCACGCTGCTTTAGAATTTCAGGGCTACAGCTTCAGGGCTGTTTTGGGCTTTCTAAAGTGCCAATGTGAAGATGATGAGCAAGGCTGTGCAGTTCCGCCTGGTGAACGCTTTGGGTCTCGACTTTAACATTGTGCTCGCAAAGTTGGTTCGCCAACTGTGCATCAGCCAATCAGCCGACCAGCCGATCGAGTTTAGGGTTTTGGGCAGGTAGGCTGGTCTTCTGATCGCCTGATCGGCACGGTTTGGGGAGCAAGCGCCACACGCACTGGACTTTGAAGCTTAGGCTCCAAAACTGCATGGCTTTCGGAACTCAGAGACTGATTATCAAGCAGCGGCATGGGCCCTAATGCGGGGTCAGTTGTGGCCCTAAGACTGAACAGTTGTAAGGCGCATCTGCGTAGACTAATGAGGACTTCGTTTCCCCACACAGACATAGGATGCGTGTTGCCTCTCTGTACGAAGCTTGCTGTTGGAACGACGATGAAGCCCAAAACCCCTGCCTCAAAAAATCAAGCAGAAACATGAGACAGCCCGCCTACTCTCATGTGGCGAGCCTGTATCAAAAAATCTATCCCTTCTCATCAGGAACACACGCTGCAAATGATGGCATTGGCCACTCCCTCCGATGGGCTCCTGGTCGGAAGCAGCAGCTTCTTGTCCTTATCGAGGTGCTCTCGGCTGCCCGAAGCCATGGTGACCAAACCACTGCAAAGCTGCCTTGTCCAACCGCGCTCGCGCTGGCATACTCCTCGTGAGTTACCAGATCAGCGGCAAGCAGAAGGCGCCTATCTCTCTCGAAGCCACCTCTCTGTCATCTGGCTTTGGAGGATGGAGATCTACACCTCAGCTTTCTGCCCCAAGCTGTTCAAATCGTTTCCCGTTTCCTGCTGTCACGGAGCTGCCAGTCTCTGTCTCCATGCGGGAGGGCCAACATCATCAAGCCAGCAGGAAGGCGGCTACGGTCGGATGAGGAGCTGCGACGGTATTGTGCTGTCCTGGTCTGTGTCCTGCGTTTGTGGCCTCTGTCCAACATGGTCTTATGAAGCTCAAAGCGGCCTGTCGGCTTGACACCGGTCGATATCATTCAAAGGCCACAAGATGCTTGCCAGAAAGATACACGGAACACAGATTCTCAGATTGGGAATTTTGCCCAATTTCAGACGCTCCGGCTAGGCATCAAAGCTACCGAGGCACAATTCTGCCTTCCACCAGCAACAGCTCGCAACAGAGTGTTAGGCAACTTTGGGCCTGGGTGGCAAGCCGCAGTGAGACTGTGCTTCCGAATCGGACTCAGTAGCGATGGTGTGCATTGAGCTTGGGCGCCTGGCACGGCAAAGACCATGGTGAAACCCGACAACCACACAACATCATGGCACCGCCGGTTTCTGCGGCCCGGACGACCCCCCCTCCCCTGCACTCCCCCACCCCCCCACTCCCCCTCGCCAACATCCCCAACCACCCTCCCCCCGCCCACACACACCCACAAACCCAACCAAACCGCCAAGCCTCCCCAACCCCGACAAGCCCCTTCCAGCCACTGGTTGTGCAGCTTGCAAAACGGCTTCGTTTGTCCGGCACTTTGTGGGTCTTTTGGCTGGGGGGGGTTGTCTTTGTCCGGCGGTGGGGGGGAGTGGGGGTGGGGGTTGTCGCCTTGATGCTGGGGATGTGGAGAGAGGGTTTCGAGCGAATGGGGGTACACCACTTTGGCGCCGTGCTCTCGGAAAAGTGGCAGAGGGTTGTCTTTCTTTGGGGGTGGAGGGACGACAACGCCTTGGGGGAGGGAGGGGTGGGGGGGCGGGAGGATCGTCCCGCCACAGAAACCGTCAGTAGTAACATCATGAATCATATTCCTTGCACCCTGAGGCCCTAAAGTATGCGCATGCAATACGGTACTGCAAGGTCGGCCTAATCTTTTTGCGCTGGGGACCTCCATCGACATCCATCACATCTATTATTTATAGCCAGCTCAACCCTCGTCTCTCAACAAACTTTGTGCTATGGGCTGAGACAGCCACCATGAGGTATCTGATGCAGTTACCAAATTTCAACATCGACAAGCTCTTAGGGGTGGCTGGTTCCACGAACTACCCTGCTTACGGTTCAAAAGAAGCCGCTTGCAAGGAGACTGCACCTTACCACACTCTTCGGCTTGATGGAAATTTCCGAAATTCCCGGCTGCTTCCCGTCGTTAGCAGAAAACATTGCACTTTTGTGTTTGCCCTGCCCGTTTGCCCTTTTCGAAGTGGGAAAAGTAGAGCGCACTGGAAACGTCGATTTTGATTGCAAGGTTGCCGGTTGCTATCGCCAATCTGCGGACGACCATGGTCCTTGCGACACCCCAGCGTTAGCTGGATTTGCCTCTCGGACCGTCAGAGCCCCAAGACCGTTTGCTGCCATGCAAAAAAGGCGCCTCGGCAACGTTTGCGCTCGTTCGGGCATGGATGCTCTGTTCCCAAGGATGGCGATCAGCCAAAACTTTGTGTTTAGTCGAAGACTGGCCCCGAAACCTTGCATTTTCATAAGCATCACCGCCGTCACCACACAGCCGGAAGCGGCAGCGTCGAAGGGACGTGCAAACGCATGAGAGAGACCCTGCTTTTTGCTGCGCCTCTGCTTTGCTCGCTTGCGGCCGTTTGCTACGGTCAGGCCCCACGGCCCTGGCGGAATAGTTTTTTTTCCTAACGCTGGCGGTCCCCGGTCTCATTTGCTAACGTTGGCTCTTCTGTTTGGTTACAAACACTGTACATTGCAGCATTTGCTACTGTTTTGCATCAAGCTATTGGGGAATTGCAACTAGCAGGGTGGCGTTTTGCCGCGAACTGTTGGGGGATTTCAATTTCGAGGCTCCGATTAGCAGCGCGGCTGTTGGCTGCATCAGTCTATTGGGGAATTACAATTTGCATGGCGATTCCGGTATATCATGCTTCTTCAACACGCTCACTCACTTGGCGATTTGTGGTTCATCATTGATCATACGTCTGAAACACGCCCACTCACTTTGCGACTCCGGTTCATGATATATCGTCAACCCGCCGCTTGCTTTGGCGATTCCGGCTCTTCATACATACTAAAACCGCCCCCTCATGTGGCGACTCCGGTTCATCATATATCCTAAACACGCCCCCGCCCCCCACTTAAACGATACCTGTTCATCATATGTCTTAAACACGCCTCCTCATGTGGCGATTCCGGTTCATCAGATATCTTGAACACCCCCGTTTCCGATTCCCTCGATTGGGCGAGACCAGTTCATCATATATATATATATGTATGTATTACGCATGCCCCATCATTTGGCGATCTAGGATCATCGCATACAAGAGAGAGATTCAAGTCAGATCAGTCCGTGTGAAGTCACATCATCCTCGTAAACGCTGGGGTGGGGCGAAGTCACTTCACAACGTCAGAGGTCACTTCAACGCTACCACACAGCATGTCAAACCCCATCTAAACGCTACGACCAATGCCAGATTGGGAACAAAGCTGCCGAATATGAATTTTGAGTCCGACGCGCAGGCATTTCAAAGGTTTTCAATATGACACATAAGCGCATTTGCTCGCAAACCCATGCAAAAGCTATGGCTATGACACATCTAAGTTAAACGAGACAGCAAGCACAATCGGCACAAATAAATGTCTTTACAGGCAGCGGTGAAAGTCATGCCTAAATCGAGCCTTGGGTGCTTCCCCCATGTAAGTGCTGTAAACAAAAAAATGGTGCCCCCCTATGTAAATGCATATGCCAAGGATGTTAGATAAGTATACACATACTTCAAAAGACAAGTACAGCACATCGAATCAGCAAGCATTTCCAGCAACGAGGCACCCGCGAACGCATTGATTACCCATGCCCGCACGTACTCACTGCTTTCCATCTAAACACTTTAGAACACGAAGGGTCACAACCCCACGTATTGAAACCTGTAAGAAAGGAAAGTTTACCCGAAGGCGTCAAACCTCTCCCACACGAAAGTTTACTACACCAACACGAAGGTTTACTACAACCTAGGCTTCACACTTGTACAAGACGACAGTTGACTAGCATTACAAGTTCAAAACTGTATCTAACACGGAATTTTGCTACCCCTCGGCTTCGAACTTGTAAGGGACCAAAGTTCAATACCACTGAAGCTTCAAACCTGTGAAACGAGAAGGTTTACTACCCCATCGGTTTCAAACCTGCAAAAGAGGAGAGTTTACGACGCCATGGTTTCACACTTGGGACGTGGAACTTCAGGGTTATAAATATGACCTATAACTTCTAGTTGTGCTGCTACGGCACACGCTGCGACATTTTTTGGATGCCGGCAGCTACTTGTTGGTGGGCAACTTCAAGTCAGACTTTCGCATGAAGCGTGTCTTCACATGCTTCAACCAGTGCTCAAGCCAAGCCCGACGCGACCTGCAGCGCCTGCTGCAAGAGTGTTCACGGGCTCGCTTTGGCGAGCTCTGTGGTGGCTCGGCTTGTCCATCGTCGTGAGCATCTGGTCCAAAGTGACTGCTCGCCATCCTGAACTTATTATTCTCGATGTTCTGCAAGTAGTATCACGACCCGCGAAGAAATTCTGTCTCTCCCAGCGAAGAGGAGGAGCAGCTGGCGATCCCCCGGGGCGCAAAGGGTCGTCTTCACGGAGAGGTAACTGTAGACAGTGTCCCTCACAAACCGCAGCGGTGGTAGGTGGGAACCGAACTTGACTATGTTGTCGGGGCCAGCCCCCGGCAGGTAGACAAGTAGGGCTGCAAAGTTCCCCGTCAAGACGACGGCTCACTGTCAGGACACAGCAAGGTCTTTGTCCTGACAGTCCCTTTCGTACCTTTTGCAAAGTCCACTCCCTCCCCCCTCTGGTTTGGAGACCTGCTCTTCCTTCTGTCAGTCCTTGAACCACTCGCGGCTTGAGCCAAAATGGCTCGAGCCAAAAGGGCTACCCCACTCTCTCTTTCTCTCTCTCTCTCTCTCTCCTGGGCATGAGGGCGGGTCAGCGCCCTCGGGCCGAAGGCCCCCCCATCGTGTTGATGGGTGCGAGGGGTGAGATACGAATGTGGAACACTGTCTCGGCTAAAGCCCTGTAAAATACGTTAACGACGACAGTGTTTCAACATTCTCCTCAGACACATGCATCGTCATTCGTGCTTTTATCCCCCAGATATAGAAGGAAAGTATCTACGGTCAGAAATTGCGGGGATAAACAGCACAACGTACAGTCCCCCTGCTTCTCGGGGACATTCGCAAAACCTTCACGGTTTTTGCCAGGCAGTGCTTCACATGAGCTTCAGGGAAAGAAGGTCGTCTAGGCATAAAGATGTTTGTTCCCCCGTGCTCATTTTGACGATGCTAGTGTCCGCCTTTCCCCCATGATACCGCAAGTGACTTTTGCAGACAGCGGGATATAGAAGTGAAGCTACAAACGACAGCAAAGTACAGGTAGCAATCACTAATATCGCGGTATCATCGTCCAGGGGTGTGAACATAAAAGTTCGTTGGAGATTTAGGTCCATCATGGTTGAATGAAACAATGACACAGCTTTTGCATGGCCAGCCTAAAGGCAACCCATAAGTGCAAGCAAAGATTCCCCCGATGGACCATCCCCCGACACAAAGTCAGCTCAAAATAACCCTACCCCTGGGGCTCGACCGTATGTCAGTTGGACCCTCTGCCTCTCGTCGAAACTAAAAAAAACTCCCCCGTAAAAGACCCTAGAGCCATAACACATCTGGAGGGTCCAGCATACTTGTCCCGAAATGGCAATAAGGATGAAACAACAGCTTACTTCGGTTAAGAAGCATAACCAGTATAGCAGCAGCATTTGGCAGGGGTTTTTTGGGAGCCTAGTTTGAAGCAGTCAGAACCAGTTCCCCCCGTGATGCCAGCCTGACTTATATGAAAGTAAGAAGACCTAAGATTGCAAAATCATACAATCGCTCACTCTCTTTGGCATCAGTCTTCATGGGGTCCTTTGAAACAAGGGAAAAGTGGAGATCGGGGTCCATCGGGGTTTGTAGTACAACAAAACACAACAAGTACAATAGGAACTTGCTCCCCCGTTGGACCACTTGATCTCGTCTCTACAAGTAGGATGCTTGTAGTATATAGGATGGAGGAGGGCCTCGCAGTAAAAACAAGGGCACAGCTTTTTAAAAGGATGGCCTACAGGTCGAAACATGTGTAGAAAAGTATTCCGCCCATCCTGTCTCCTACTTGACCTGTTTCATCATGCGAGATCGCGGGGTTCACTCTTTGAAAGCAACAACAACACGAGCTCACAACTATGTAGAATCTGTTTTCCCCCGGACCTGCTGATCTCAGTTTCGTACGTAGGACTCTCTTGCACATCTAAATTAGGCACCTTTTCGGAGGGGCAGCAATATAAGAAACAAGGGCACAGCGATTCCTAACCGGCCTGTAGGTCCAAACATATGTAGGCAAGGATCCTGCCCCTCCCACTGAGCCACAAACGAAAGCAAGGTCTGAGTCCCCCGTTTTGTTGGCTAAGTTACGGTTCCTTTCAGGCTCGGGGAACTCTGGATACATGAAACAAGAGCACAGCTTCACCTATCAAGGCCATGTGAATCTATGGTTTTGTCCCCCGAGTTCGGAAGGAAAGCAAAAAGCGCGAAGTGCCCTTACATTCATGTTTCCCCCGGTCTACAGCGGGCTTCTCCGGAAGCTCAGATGGGCCCGTTCCGATCATAGAAGGCCGCATGCATTCGTCGTCGACGGTGCTCTGGTGGACTGTCATGTTCACTGTCGAAGTTTTCGGTAGGGCTGCGAGGACGGTTCTCGGCTGCGTTGCCCAGTCCGTGGTGGCGGTCATTGTCCCACCAATTCCCCCCCATGGGAAGTTGGTGACTTGACGCAGCTCCCCCGGAGTGTCCTTCAGGTAGTCCCGGTTCGTGTACGTGATCTTGCTCCGGATCACGCCGTACGAGGTCCCCCGGGAGTACTGGAAGAGGGGGCTGTAGTGCATCTTCCACAGCTTCAAGTGTGTCCAAAAGCGCTGCGTGGATGCTGTTGAGCTCCTCCCCCGGCCAGTCTCGCAGCTGTTCTCGGAGTCCACGTAATTCTAGGAGCACCCCATGAGCTCGGCGTTGTCGTCGTTCCCGTGCCAGGTGGCTGGTGAGGATCCCCCTGCTGGCTGCGATGACATCTGCTGGATGCCCCACGGGTTCTCCTTTCTCAACCGCCAAGAGGAAACTCATGACGTCTATGAGCAGCAACCAGTTCTCTCGGTTCTGCGGGTCCATTTGAACCCCTTGGAGCGCTTGGCCCATGCGCCCGAGGATCTCCCCCGTATTGTGGATGCCCTTCTCGAAGTCAGTCGATGCCCCCGACTTTCCCCACTGTTGGGGATCTCCATGTAGTGCAGTTGCCATCGCATGCATGTGACCATTCAACCATGTGATCACTACATCAACGTCGTGCTGGATGTCATAGTACGTGATGTAGTTATGGTTTTCGGCTGAAGCTAGTCGCTGCATGGCTTTGGCTTTGATACGTCGTAGGGCTGCAGCTGTGGCTGTTTCTGCACTTTGTGTACGGGCTCGCTTGGTTGAGGGTTCCCCGGTCGTGTTGGGGGGGGGCTGGTTTCCAGCTCAAGGTGCCTCAGGACTTCTGCTTCAGTCTGGCTGTCAACGAGCAGGTCAGCCAATGCACATTGTGCGAGGTGGCTTATCATGGATCCCCCTGGCAGCTGTTGTGAGAGGGCATGTATCCGGGTGAGGTAGTGTTCGATCCTCTCTGTGGTATCCCCCTGTGTTGGGAGGGGTTGTGTGGCTGCAACCGCGGGGACGGTTTGGTGCAGGTGTGCACCCAGGACCAGCGTCCCTGCTTCTTGTGTGTTGTCTGGTATTGTCTCAGGGGGTGGTGCGGCGGCCCCTGTGTTTTGCAGTGGTTGTGGTGGCTGTGGTGGTTGCTCATTGTGGACACTCCCCCGCTGGAATGCGTCATGGAGGCTGTGTTGCATGAGATAGCTTGTGTCCATGTCTTCATGCTGTGTTTCGGTGGTGGTAGTGGTTGCAGTGGCACGAGGTGTCGTTGTGGTGGACGTGGGGGTCGTGGAAATGTCGTGGAAGAGGGCTCTTTCTCTCTCTCTCTCTCTCTCTCTCTCTCTCTCTCTCTCTCTCTCTCTCTCTCTCTCTCTCTCTCTCTACAGGGCGTGAGGAAGCACCAGCGTCCCTGGTGCCCCCTCGTGCGCGCACGCACCACCGCGGCTCATTAACGAGGTGTCCTTTCCCGTTGGAGGATTTTCCCCCGCAGGACTCGGGTTGCAGAACACACTGGCTCAAGGCCCAAAGCGGCGTTTCCCCGCAAGTGACAGTCCGTTTGTGTTATCTCGACAGTCACCACAGCACAAACAAATGAGGACCCCCTCGTGGGGGGGGGGGGGTTGGGGTGGGGTTGAGGGGGGGTCTGAAAGAATGGGGTTGAGGGGGGTCTGAAAGGGGTACCGGTACATTTCCGGGCCGTCTGTGTTGTGGGGGGGGTCAGGGGAGTCTGCCACACAGGCATCTCTCTCTTCGCAAGCGACATGACCGCACCAACTGGACTCCCCGTACCTATGTCTTCTGACTCTCCCAAAATAGGCGCCGGAAATGGTAGCAGGCAGAGCCACAACCCCCCCCCAGGTACGATTACGGGGGGGTCCTCATACAAACTAGCAAAGTGAGGAAATGATAACTGACCGCAGGCCTGGCCAAAAACATGCACTACGAGGACTCCCCCGGCTGCGCATCAGAACTACTTACTCCAGCAAACAAAGCAACAAAGCTAGTAAAACATCGAGGCACATCGGGTTAGTTCCCCCTTATGGGTCCCCTGACGTTGAGAGGTTTGTCAAGGGCTAGTGTACGAGCAAGGCTCGGCGAAAAACACCCTGCACCCCCTCTATATCTTTGCGTTGCTTTGCTCCGGGGTGTGGGCCGCAAGCAGTCCTTGCGACCCGCGCGTTTGCACTACCCCATCCAACATTTTGTCCGGATGGGCTTGGCTTTACACAAAGAGTTGTTGAGCGGGTGCTCGTGCGTTCCACAACAAAGCCGTCAACCCACAGCAAACAACATCGGGTGCCCGCTCTACTCACATTGTGCCCGTTGCTTTCATTGTACAAGGTTTAGCCAGTCGTCGGGTTCGAAAGTTCGTGCCTCGGGAAACAAAAACATGCCCTATTTTGCGGCCCCGCTAGCCTTGTGCTAGCCGCTGTGGCACACCACTTTGTTGTACGAGGACAAAATTAGTCTGGGGGTCCCTCGGCACTCATTACAGAATTGCTGCTGGGCTCTCTTTTTTTTGCTTGACTGAAAAGGTGCTCGGATGGTGTAAGAGAGCAGATTTTGGCCGTACAGAGTTTACTGCAGAAGTATCGGAGAAAGGGCGGATGCCCCAGTTATGTAGTGTGTATGCACTTGGACAAAACTCTGCGAGCCATTAACTACCGCGGCGCTTTCGCTCGGTTGTGCTCGCAGTCCTGGTGGTCCCCTTTCCCTCACGACCTGATAGGTCCATCTGAGTTGCCAGCCGGAGTACATGTCGTGCGAGTGCACCGTGTTGTGGTGAATCTGTCCTTCTTCTTGGTCGCCGTGCTTGCAGGCTTGTGCCGGCTCAGTGGAGGTCTCTGGCCCTCCGACTCATCGGGTGTACGTATCGTTCTCGGTGTCCCTGCCACAATCACGTCCGTTCCCCAGAACTTGTCCTAGAGCTGCGTCTCTGAGTGGGTGTCTTCGGGACGGTGCTGCAGGGTCGCCATCTGGTCTCCCATCTCTACAGGAAGGTACCTCTTCCGGACGAGAGTCTGCGGGATCGCCTCGGGTATCTTTACATTTTCTTTATCTCTTTGCTTTGCTCGGGGTTTAGGGCAGGAGCAGTCCTCCCGCCCCGCGCGAGCGCGCTACCCCATCCACTATTTGGAGTGGAAGGGTACAGGATGTTGCCCTGTTTTTCAGGGTTGTGAGTGGGTTCCCGCTTTCCAACCAGCAACGTAATTAGAATATCTCTCTTTCTTTCTCCGGGCTTGAGGGCGAGCCGCTGTGGGAGCCGCCCGTCTGTTGGTTGTACGCATGTGTGTTACATGCGGGAACAACAAGCACTCCTCGGCGATACTGTACTCTACGCCCCGAAAGTTCCATGACAAGTAAGATGCTGAACCCGCGTATCGCCCACTGCCAGTACTGCTCCGTGGGTATTCCACTTTTGGGTCGGCAGTGCGAGGAGGCTGACTACGAGTGGGCCTGCACAACATATCAACACTCTACAGGTACTTTACCCAGGTGCTGTTTACAATGTCCCTTTCCAGGCTACCTTGGCTCCACTCTGTTTTGGCCCTGGGGGCTCTCGTGGTACCTATTGCGCCCCGCCTTATGGCAACACACCTTGATAGCAGTACGGTACAGATCACATGACTGGGGCTGCATGGTACTTCAAGGGCTAGGCTCACGGCTATGGTCTCGACGCTCCGGTATTCATTGGCCCTTGCTATACCCCCTCAGGTGTTATAGTACTGCCTCGGGACCTAGTGTGTCGAGCCTAGGTGTCGCCCCGACTGAGAAACAAAGCTTGTAGAGTACGGTGCAGATCACACGACGTGGGGCCGGTCCTAACCTGCTTTACTAGGTGCTCCGCTGTAGTATGTGGCCACACAAGAGTACGGGAGTACGATGCGATGCACATCACAGGACGCGGAGTTCTAAGGGGCATTCGCCCCTGGGTGGTCGCCCCTTCAGTCACTGCGGTCAGGGGACGAGTACGGCGTTGGTCTATCAGTAGGGCTCGAGGTCACTCGCCGTCTGGTCACGGGGTCGATGTAGTCTTCTGTCGCCTCGCCCTCGTCCTCGACCCTCTGCGCCTCGTCATAGTCCGCGTCTGTCGGGACTTCCGCCCCGACTTCCTCCTCTGACGCATTGTGTTGCGCCTCTTGGGCTCCACATTGTCTTTCAAACTCCAGCTGTGCCTCGAGGTCCGCCAGCGCGGCTCTTTCTTCGTCTCCTGGGTCGAGTTGTGCCCCGGCGTCCTCCTCGAGGGTGGCCATGGCAGCTGGTTCATCGTCACCGGGGTCAAGTTGAGTCTGCGCTGCCCCGATTGTGGGCCATAGCGTTGGCGCCCCGGCTTCTTCGCTTGCCTCTGTGCTCGCCCCTTCTTGGCTCTCCACCATCACTGCTTCACCACCTTGCTGCCACAGGTGCAGTGAGTGGAGTGCTTCCCCGCACAGCAGGTAGGGTGCGTCCGTGAGAAAGCCACGTGCCGCCCCCAAGTTGGCCACGGCTTCTGCTAGCGAGGCTGCATGTCCCAGGTACGGCCTTTCCATTTCCAGTGCATTCCCCGCCAAGGCAATGCTGTCTGACGGGTGCGTCGCAAACGGTCTTGGCAGGATCTCGTCACGCCCCGCCACTGCTGCCAACCTTGCCGCAGTGCACAGATCGCCCCGATGTTGTTGTAGCCCGGCGGCGCCCATGGCTTCTACACTGTCGTACACTCTATTGATGAGGTGGTGTACGCCCCTTGCTGCTGCTAGCTGTGCACTGCTTACCCCCATCTGTGTCGCCCCGGGTGAGGTGTCGATCCCCCTGGTGACTAGTTGTCGGGCTTGTGCCAGCTGCTGTAGTATCGGAGGAGCTGCAAGTTGTGGGCTGTGTCCTGTGGCTGCTAGGCTGTGCAGGTGGACTGCTGCTTCTCGGAAGAGTGAGTGTGTGCTGCGGGTTCTCTTCTGCGGTGACTCACAGCTGCGGTTGTTCGGTGTGTGGTTGTTTCGCTCCGGCACAATGAGGTTGAGTAGAATGACCACATGGTATGTGACCTCATGCATTTCTCGCATGCCCGTTTCGAAGAGTAGGCTGCGTAGCTTGTCGATGGCGTCCTCCAAGTGGTTTGGGGCTTGGTTGGATGAGGAGGGTCGCCCCGGCCGCTGCATGAGTGCAGATTGGTCATGCTCTGGCGGGGGGGGCTGGAGTCTGTTGCCCAGGGGTCGGCCATCCTGTATTTGCTGTAGTAGACTGGGCCTGCTTGGTGGTGTGGTTGTGCTTGGCGGTGGTCTGTCTCCGGCCTGTTGGCTTCGCCTAAGGGTACGTCCATCGGAGAGCGGTCCATGTGGTGTGCTTGCACTGACTGTTTCTGTGTGTGATGAGGAGCTTGCCGTGGCTGAGGTGGTTTCCTGCTGTGGTTGGTGGTTCTGCATGGCATTTGGCGCTGCATCGCCTGAGGAGCTTGCCGTGGCTGAGGTTTCCTGCTGTGGTTGGTGGTGTTGGGGTTGGTCTGTCCGTGGTGACCCCTGTGTGGGTCTGCTGTTCACTGTGTGGTTGGCTGTCGAGGAGCTTGCCGTGGCTGTTGGGGTTTCCTGTTGTGGTTGGTGGTTCTGGCTGTGGCTGTGGCTGCTTTGCGGTGGTGAGGGTCCAGTGTCTGCTGTGGCTGTGTTCGTGGCGCTGGCGGGGCTTTGGTGGTCAAGTGGCGTGGCTGTCGCCCCGCCTTGGGTGTGGCAGCTGCTTTGGAGTGGGTCGCCGTCAGCCTGTGGTTGGTCTGTCACCCCGCCGTGTGTTTGACAGGCTTGGGGGTCTGCAGTGTGCTCCGAGTGTGCTTCATCGGATGCTGCGGTGGGTTGGGTGGTGTCCGTCCCGGAGTCGCTGCACCCCGCTTCCTCGTTGAGGTGGACGTCCAGGAGCCATTCCCCGTCTTGCCACATGAAGATGAGGATGTCTCCTTCACATAGGATGGCTGCATTGAACTCGTAGCTGCCTGGGGGGGGGTGCTGCCACCACCTCTGCTATGTAGGTTTGTAAGTTTGGTCTTGTGAGGGACAGGACTGTCCCTGTGGAGATGGGAGGTGCGAGCTCGGAGCGTATGCCTGGTGGTATGGCGCGAAGGGGGTTGGGGTCTGCTTGGAGTGCTGCCAGTTCATGTTCCTCCTTTCGCAGCGGGTGGCTTTCTATCTGCACGAGCCACCACGGTGGGGCTGCGGCTTGTGGCTGTGTGGTGCAGGCGCTCTTGGGCCGCGGCCATGGCTGAAGGGGAGAGTGGGGGGTTGCGTGTCATCCCGTGCGGAGCTGGGTCTGTAGAGCTGCTCGCTGGTTCGTGTGGCGCCGGGTCTGTGGAGCTAGCTGCGGGCTGGTCCCAGGGTGCGGGGTCCATGTCGGCGTCCATGGTTGGTCGGAGTGGCTGCAGGGGTCTATTGAGCAGGTCTGCCCAATTGGGGTCAGCTGTCCGAGGGCGTGGTGGGGGGCGTGCCTGGTGTGGCTGGTATCGGGCTCCTTGGCCGGTGCCGCCCCGTGGCCAGCTGTAGTTGGATCTTGCCTGCCCCCTCTCTTGTTCTGGGTGGGCGGTCAGGCTAAGGGGGGGGGCCAAGGTCTGGCGTGGGCGGTCTGCGTCTGTCGACTGTGGTGTGCTCACGGGCGGTGCCTGTGGTTGTTGCGGTGGAGGTTGTTCTGCTGCTGGGGCTTGGTTGGGTTCTGTGGTTGGCTGCGTGTCGGCTGTCTGCATCGCTGCAGGTGGGGGTGGAGGTCTGTCTTCGGCTTGTGGTGTGGCGTTGGACCCGGTGGCTACTGCCTTGGGTGCTTTCGGGCTGTGGTTCGCCGCCTCTTCTGTATCTGTGGTGATGGTGGGTTGGTGCTGTGCTTCGTCTTGTGGTGTTGCCGCGGTGTTTGGGCTGTCGTGCCGCCCCGTCCTCTCCGTTGCGTCGAGGGCTGCGGTTGCTGGCTGCGGCTCTGTGGCTGTTGACGTCTGGGCTGGTGGTTGGGGGTCGAGAAAAGGCAGCAGTTCCCTCTCTATGTAATGGTCAGGAAGTTCTCCTGCCGTGAGCCAGTGGAGGTATTCAGATTGCCGCATGTTTGGCAGCGGGGGCACCCCTGGTCGTGGGGTTGGTTGTGGTTGGTGGGCTCATCCGGGTACCATCCGCCCCCAGACCAAACGTCGTGGTCTGCCACGTAGGGGGCTGGGTAGTAGGCTTGCCAAGGGTTGGTGTGGTAGGTGGCGGTTCGCTGTTGGTTGTGGGTTGTCCGTCTGCCAGGTCTGTTGCCGGGTGTTGCGCGGCTTCCTCAACTGTGCTCGGAGTCGTTTGCTGTGCGTTCTGGGCCACGGTGGTGCCCATGCGGCTGGGCAGGTCGTCCGTGTCAGTGGCCACGTCCTTAGTGGGTGTCCCGGGGTTGGGTCCTGCCGTGCCGCCCCACCACAAGGCTTGGCCCAGCAAGGCCAGGATGGCCAAGCTGCTAGGGAGGAGTTTCCGCCCCGTCATGTTGTACTACTGTCGTGTTGTAGCTACTCAGTCTAGGCTGCAGGCCACGGCGATGCATATGCATGACTGAGTTCACCGGCAAGACGACTTCACTGCTGCAGCCTGGTCCTGTGCATCTCGTGGCTTGTTAGTTATTGGTTAAGGAGGAGGTTGCGGTAGGTATCGGGGGCCGTCGGGTTCTGCATCGTCTTCTGGAGGTTCGGGCTGGCTTTGAGCAGGTAGTACTAGTAGAGTCGTAGAGGTTGGTCAGGAGTTCGAGGGTGATACATCAGCTCGGTTAGGTAGTACTGGTAAGGCTTGAGGTCAAACTGAAACTGGAGCTCGTAGTCGTAGGCTTCGTCATGTAGTTCTGAATCGGTATCTCGTGCAGCTTGGTCAGGATCAGGTTTACGGACACTGCAGGTTGTGGGGTGTTGTAGGTGCAGCAAGGGCTCGAGGTTGCTGTCACTCAGGCAGGCAGGTTGCGGGCTTCAACTTTTGGCGCTGGCAGACGAGCTCTGGCTGTCGCTGGCACTCGCCCCGGCAGGGATCCCGGGGATCATTCGCCCGCTCGCCACGCTCTCTGTGAGTGCTGCCGTGGGCTTGGGCTTTGACTTCGGCTTGAAGCTGCGGATCTGAGTCAGGTTGGCAATGGCGGGTTGCCTTCCGCTGGCCCATGGAAGATCAAACTCTTCCACAAAGCTTTCCTGGAGGGCTTGCCACTGGTCGCGGTCTTGTGCGAGGTCCACCCAGTCGTATCCCCCGATGCGGGAGATGCTCCGCTCTATGTCGACGGAGCTGTTGAATCGGCCTCCATGTTTGCACCCCGCGGGCTCGGCAACTTCTTTCCACCACTTCAGATTGCGCCAAAGGAGCAAGTCTTTGATGGGCCCCGGGTGTCTGGCCGCATGTCCATGTAGCTTCCACATTTGTCGAAGTGCATATGTGGACCATCGCTCCTGTCCGCTGATATATTCTCTCTCTCTCTCTCTCTCTCTCTCTCTCTCTCTCTCTCTCTCTCTCTCTCTCTCTCTCTCTCTCTCTCTCTCTCTCTCTCTCTCTCTCTCTCTTCCTTCCATTGGGGTCAGGTCCGCACGCGGACCCGGGCCAAGGCCCCCCCCCATTCCCCCAGACCTCTCTCTCTCTCTCTCTCTCTATCTCTCTTTGCTTTTGCTAGGGGCTAGGAGCGGGAGCAGTCCTCCCGCCCTATCTCTCTCTCTCTCTCTCTCTCTCTACCGGGCGTGAAGACAGAGCAGCGTCCGGGCTCTGCCTTCGTGCGGTCTCGCACACCCGCGTTTCGCGGGATTTCTTGGGTCCTTATGAAGGTTATTCCTCCACAAGGCTCGGCTTTACAAAACGGCCCGCGGGTCCCCCCCAGAAACCAAATACAGTGCTAAACAGCTGTAAGTATCACAGGATTTGGGAGGTTTCCCCCGACTTGTGCCGCAGTTCGTTTTGAAGCTACAGTTACCTCACATACCCCCCGCTACACGAGTGCAAACCTGGTCGAACTGCGGAAAACTGAGGCCCGGGCCAACCTTGCTAGCTGTGGGTCTGAAACAAAGCAAAGCAACAGCAACAACGGTGTGTTAAGTCGGACTCCCCGGCTAGTTGTGGTTGGCTCAACTATGCTACCTGGAGGGCATGTCCCCTCCGAGTTCCGATGTGAGGGTGAAGAGACAGTAGGGTAGATTGTAGTATCCCCCATCGGTCCTCAGTAAGGGCCATGCTTTCCGTAAAAGGCGGCTTGAAGTCTACGCCGTCTGTGGCTACCGCCATCGTCATCGTCTTGACGACTTCTGGAGCGCTCCCTCTCAGTACTCGCCCCTCTCGAGTGTCCCCCGTCATGGTGGCCATGCCATGGGACTGTAGTCATGTCACTCTCCGACTGCGTTGGGAAGGTAGAGAGTTCCCCCACCGCATTGACCGCAGCTTGTAAGCTCGGCGTCATCAAAGCCGCCATTTGAGGAGCAGTGAGTGCTCCCCCTTGTTCGGCGTGCTCCGGCTGGATCGGCACTTCCGCTGGGTCGGCGCGTAGCTCCTCCGTGCTGTCCCCGGGGTTCATGTTCTCCGGGATGTAGTCCACTGGCTCTGTTGGCGCCAGCTGCGGGGTTTCCCCCGTTTGAGTGCTCTCAGTGACGGCATGCACTCCCCCGAATATTGATTGTCGCCAAGCTTCTAGCGCGTGCAGCATTTCCACGATGGGCAGCAAGACGTGATCCCCCACGTGTGGGACTACGTTGCGCAGTCGGGTGGCTGCCCTGAGCAGCTGTGTAGTTGCCGACCCGGTCTGGCTCGAGCGAGCTGTCCACTCGCCATGTGCCTCCCCAGCCAGGCTGATAACATCAGCTGGGTGGGCTTGTGTGGCGTCAGGCTCCATGGTCACTGCCTCTCCCCTCTTGGTAGCGAGAAGTGCGGCTGGAGCGAGGAGGTCATGCAGGGTGTTCCACCATGCCAGCGTGTTCCAGGTACGATCTCCCCCCATGGCGGGGAGAATCACTTTGTCCACGCGGTTGTAGGCTTCTCGTAGGTGGTTGGCTGCTTTGCTCAGAGAACTCTGCGGAACGTCACCCGGCATAGGTTCACTCAGTTCTCCCAAGCCTGCTTCGATCATAACACGAAGCTGGCTAAGGTCCGTAGCATACTCTTCCGGGGTAAATCCCTCCCCCCGGCGCACTCGCATGGATGCAACGAACCTGTATGCCTCACTGACTCCCGAGGGTCCAGCAAAGGCGGCACCTGTCTTTCGCGGTTGGGTGTGGGGGAAGTTCTCCGCGTGACTGAGCATGCGTAGTGCTATGGCGCAGATGTTCGAGATGATCTCCCCGTCATGGTTTGCGAGGCCGTCGGCTATCTCGTGTATCATCTGTATCTCTGCGTCAGGATGGTCCGTGGAGCTCCTCGCCCCCTCGTCACGTGGAGGGCTTTCAGGTGGTGCCCCCCGAGCAGTCCTGCGGCGCCCCTCTCGCAGTTGGTCCCGAAGCGGGGTGCGTCTCTGACTGGATCTTCTGAGTGTGCGGCAGTCCGAAAGCGGGTGTCTCGGCCGGGTTTAACCTCTGTTGGTTGATTCCTGTAGCCTGGTGTTTGTTTCCTGTAGCCTGGATTTGGGTTGTTGTTTTGATATGGAAGGTGCTTGGGGGTTTGGGATGTTAGATTTTTTTTGTGTGACCTTGGGTCCCTCGTATGGGGGGCGGCGGCAGGGCCCTCCAAAAAAAGCTGACCAGACTTTGAAAGCATCAAGGTATATGCATCCCAGATTTTTACATTTGGTTTTGAAAGAATCATGCGAAAATTTCCTACTTCTATAGGGCTTCAGTGGTATTTATGTCCATTTCTCAGTGGCAGTAAGATTTTGAGGTGTATTTAAAGTTTCATTTAAGAATGGAAAGCATTAGGGCATAGACATGACCAAAAATGCACTCCGCTTCCATATGTGATGATGATATTATTAACTACATCACATGTGGCGGGGTGTGCATTTTTCCTTACGCCCTGAACCCCTTAACAAACTTTCCTTAACAAACTTTCAGACTCAACCAAGTTTTTGAAACTTCACCTCTGAAGCAATTCCCTGAAACTTTGCTTTGAACCCTAAACCCCTTAAACCTTTCACCTCTAACCCTTAGTTTAACCTTAAACAAGCCCTTTACTAAACCTAAACTTTTGACATCTACAGCAACTCCCTGAAACCTGGCCCTGCGCCCTAAGCTAGCCTCAACCTCTTTCACGAACTTTACCTAGCCTTAAATACCACCTGTGCACCCCCTGTCAGACCATTGAGCAACGGGGGAGCTTTGTCATCCAGGCAGGACTCGTCATGCATGCATGTGAGGGTTTTAAGTTTAACATGTCATTCATCATGGCCGCTGCTCAAGTGGCACACGTCATGGCCGCTGCTCAAGTGGCGCACGGCATGTCACGACACAGCCACTGATCAAGTGGTGCACACATGGCCGCTGCTCAAGTGGCACATGACATGACATGCATGCCTGCCTCATGAACAATTATAGGAATAAGGACAGCAAGCATAAAATAGGCGCCACAATGGATAGTAACACAAGCACGACAGTGGCAGTAGATATAAGCAGCACAACAAGAACAGAGAGACACACCTAAGGAAAACAACAACATCATAGTGACAGTGCAAAGAAACAGAAACAATCAGGCAACCAGCAACTCCCTGTTGTTCATGATGATGTTGATGCTCTTGTTGTGACACCTGCTGTTATTATTGTTGTTCGTAATGTTAATCCTCTTTCCACACTGCTACGGTTGGTTGTCAATCTTGTGAATGCTGTTGATGTTGCTGCTGTTGCTGTTGCTGCTGCCATTGTGACTGTTACTGTTATTGCTGTTGTTCTTGTGATTGCCATTGTTACTGCAGTTGCTACTGTTAATCTTGTTGTTATTGTAACTGTCGTTGCGCTATTGTCAGTAATATTTGTTTATGGTGGTTGATATTCGTGTTCTTAATGTTGTAGTGGTTCTTATCGTTAGGGTATCGGTGCTGTTGTTATTGATGTTGCTACTGCAGTTGTTGCTGGTTGTGTTGTCAATGTGGTTATGGTTGCTGTTGATGTTGGTGCTGTTGTTGGTGGTGTTGGTGTTGTTATTGTGGTTGTTGTTTGATGATGTTGTGTGGCCGGTCTTGTTATTGTTGTGGTGGTTTGCTTGGCGTGTCAGGGCTCGGCACAGCAGAAGGGGCCAGCATCGCCGGCCGCCGATGGTGATCACAGCCTCAGAGCAGGCAGTATTGCCCGAGGAAAAGCGTTCCTTTGTGTTTGCTACATGAAATGAATAATTTAAAGCCAGAAGCACTCTGCACACACACGTAAACATGTGCGTGCACGCTGTTTCTTTGCTTAATATATTGAGTGTAGCAAACCACAAAGTCACACATGTGGTCGCGCGCGCTTCACGCGCGCGCGCGCCTTTCACGCGCGCGCGCGCGCTTTACCGTGCGCGCGCGCGCATGCATCTTTGTGTTTTGCTATATACAATTACTAAAAGCAAACAAACACGCGCGCGCGCTCCTTTCACGCGCGCGCGCGCCTTTCACGCGCGCGCGCGCGCGCGCATCTTGTGTTTTGCTATATACAATTAATAAGCAAACAAACACACGCGCGCGCGCACACACCTGACACGCGCGCGCGCACAGTAAGCGCGCGCGCGCGAGCGAACAGTAAGCGCGCGCGCGCACAGTAAGCGCGCGCGCGCGCGTGTGTGTTTGTTTGCTTAGTAATTGTATATAGCAAAACACAAGGATGCGCACACGCGCGCGCGCGCATGAAAGGAGCGCGCGCGCGCGCATGTGTGACTTTATGTGGTTTGCTACACACAATACTAAGCAAAGAAACAGCGCGCACACACATCGTTACGTGTGCATTCTGTCTGTGCCACAGGAACCTCTTTGCCACATCATCAATGCTCGGCGATTCAATCAATCACTCAGTCAGAGGACTCAGACATCCGCCGGTACTCCGGGACTCTGAGACTCAGAGAGTCAGGAGTCAAAACATCACAGCAGCAGCGGCAGCGATGCCGGGTGTCACAGGTGTGTCCGTACTCTGATGTAAAAAAAGTCCAGGGGCTTAGCCTTTCCCGGAGTAGAATCACCTGGCACCCGCAATGCCAGTTGTCATAGGTCTGTAAATGACTCGAGCGCCCAAGTCCAATACTTCGTTCGTACCGAAATCCATTACCTGTCGGCCTGGGAAGACCATGAATCTCAAAGGTGCTGATAGCAAACTGTGGAAACTTCGCTTAGCAAAACAAAGCCTTCTCGATTCAGCCTCGGCACTGTCCCGGAGCAAAGTGTCGTAGCCACGCTGCTCTAAATCCTCAATTGTTTAGGGAAATCATGTGCCTTTGGCAAACTTCAACCTCATCATGTCTGTCTCTCTTCTGTAACTCTGTCCTCAAGGTCCCGCGCACGCCGCAACCGCCTGATCCAAGGCGGGGTCTGTGTGGTCTTCTCGTTCTCCTTGGGCTCGCTTTCAATGCTGCTGGGCCAGGTGCTGCTGATGCTGCTGCCTTTGCTTTCTTCGGAATCAGCCTGACTGCTGTGATCGTCGTCCTTAACATCGGCCTTGGAATTCCGATCCCGGGGCTCCCAACCACTCCGGCCGCTCGTGCCACTTTTCCCACTCGGCCCACTGCGACTGGCTCCTCCTTGTTCTGCTCCTGCTGTCTTGGGATTCCGCTTTCTTGGTTTCCCTGGCTCTTTGGCTTTCGCCTTCATCCTCGGTGATGCCGGAGCCTTCTTCCCCATCATCCTCTGTGATGCCGGAGCCTTCTTCCCCATCACAGGAACCGGACTCAGAGACTCTGGGAATCTGAGACTCTGGGACTCGGCACAATAAAGTGGCAAGTAAGCCCAGATGCTGCCAGAGAACTCATCCTGTGTTATGGCAGTGCCGCAAAGTCACCGGCCATGCCGGCACACACCATGCTGCACACATGCATTCAAATAGCCTGGAAGCTTTAATTAGTAAATTAGGACTTGGACTGAGGTCTGGGCCACCGAAGGCCCAGTGATGCCCACACACCCGCCTTAGCTGTGTCGGACAGGATCTCAAACTTGGGCTTGTTATGAGGAGATTTGGGGTTAGGCTGTCAAGCAGTCAGGCTTTTATTTCGAGGCCTTGGTCAAAGATGTGCACCACTCCTGTATGTGATGTGTAACTTACTATTTGGCTAGACGTGATCATGCTTTTTATAATTGCTAGATGACATCACAGACAGTGTGGTGGTCACATCTTTGAAGTTACTTTCTTACGTCTTTACACCCACAACTTTGCTAAACTGAAACTAGATAATTACAGAAGCCTGACTACTTAGTACTACTTGGCAGCCTGATCTCTAAAATCAACAGAGGTCCAGCCCTGTTTGAGGCACCTTCAAACAAAAGCATTATATTTACCACTGAAGTTAATCTGTGGAACAACTGCTTCTCAGGCCTGAAAGAAAGACATGACACCTTTCAACCGTCAATGTTTAACTTCGGCTCTGACATCCCCGAGCTTGAACTTTTAAGAGTCTTCTAAACTGTCAACTTCGATGATGTGGACTCTCGATGACAACGATCCGCAAAGGCCTAGGAGCGATGAGGAGTGGTTGCTTAAATTGTGGCTCAGACAGGCAGGCGCTGCAACACGAACAACAAATTGTGTTTTACAGCGACCGGAAAGGTTCTGGGTTCATCCAGCTTGGAGCTTTTGTCCTGGCTGGTCTGCCTGTCTTCACAGAATTCTGCCTGCTGCACGTCGGGTTCAACCAGGACTGTGGAGCTGAGACTCTGTGACTCTGAGTCCTGGTTCTCTTTCCACCGGAGTCTGGGTCTGAGACTCTGTGACTCTGAGTCCTGGTTCTCTTTCCACCGGAGTCGGGGTCTGAGACTCTGTGTCGGTGACTCTGAGCGGCCACCGGCGATCGCGCAACTGTGGGAGTCAACCAACTCGTCGAGGCTTGTGATCTTGATGGCAATGATGGCTGCCCAGCCCCTGAAGCTGGCCTCGGGCTGCTGCTGTGGGCTCGCCAAGAGTTCACAATGCATTTGGCCATGGCTGCAGGGTAGGATCCAGACTTTTTCAGAAGAGCAGGGCGACCCGTGACTTTCGTCTTGCCGTTCGTGTCCACCCATCGAATGTAAGTCTTCACATGTCCAGCTGCGCCACATGGGCAAGACTTGGCCACCTTTGCAATCCAGGAATGGCTGCAAACCAGCTTGAACTGCTTCTTAATTCTCTTCCCCACTTTTGTGTCTGTTTCATAACCACATCGATTCACGATGACAGAATACATGCTGTGCTTCTGCATGAAAGACTCCACAGGGGGGTAGTTGAACATATAACTGCCCACAGGGTTCTCCATGACCACATGTACCCCGCGAAGAAGAGCCAATTCCATGAGAACCAGCGTTGCATCGACCATGAGATTTCCCTCAGCAACACTGGGGGCCGATGTGTTCCCCACATAAGAATTGTCTGCACGACGCTTCGTTGTTGACGCACAAAGGAAGTTCCAAGAAGAACACACGGGTGCGAAGACTGCCAAGCCTCCCTTGCGAACCCGCATAATAGTTTTTACCGCATTGTGGAAGCCTGCCGGAACGACGATGTCTTCTGATTTTTCCCACGAAGATGTGTCAGTTTTCCCACGTTGACGAAATTTGTCAAAGGCCACACTTGCGAGACCCGCCTGCTTGGCTGCCTTTGCGATGCTGCCTACACCTGCAAAGATTTCCGCAACATCGATGTCACGTGGCAAATCTGCCAAAGACTCATCTTCCAGGATAGACATAGCGGTCATTCCAAAAACCTCTGGCTCCATGGCACAGAATCTGGGACTCAGAATCAGGGACTCTGAGTCTGAACAAGCCGAAAGGCTGTTTATCGGTGAATAGCAACCGATGGAAGCAGTGCCGGGCTTTCACCAAGCGCTTGCAAGCACAAGGCAACACTTGCTTTTAGTCCCAAGCGAGACACGCTCGAATCAGGAACTCAGAATCGGTGACTCTGTGACTCTGAGACTTCCGAACTCAGAAACAGTGAGACAGAAACTAGATAGAAGTCCGGACTTCCAAATCACAAAGTCACTTCGAACACTCACCGTCATCTGCCGAAGCGGACCATCATTCGCCAGGAGATATCGGGCAATGTTGAATAGTACGGGTTGTCCTAAGGACCACTCAACAAAAGTCCTGATGTGAAAGAACGAACACCTGTCAACTGTGGCAACTCAGGCTCAGGCTGCTTCAACGATTGGGTCTTCCCGTGGAGCCTCCAACGCCTCCAAGTACCCGTCCTGTGATGGTTCTCGGTTCCTTCCGTCAGCGAGATCTCGGAGTTCTTGGGCCGACCGGAACATGGAGTGTTCAGCTTTCCATGTGCCTGTGAGTTCCTCCAGTGCGTCTGCCAGCTGCCGCAGTTCCTTTGTCCTCTGCTGTCTCATTGGGTGGCTGGCCCGACAAGCTTCTGTTGGGGCTGCGGTGCTGATTCTGTCGAAGCGTGCGTCCGGGATAAGCAAGGTAGGAGGCCCGTTTGGACCGTGGCTTTGCATCCAAGTCTTCACAACACAAAAGACATCGAGAGGATTAGAAGGCCAACCTCTGTCAGTGGGATGCTGCAGCAATAGCTGCTGCTCACGGGGTGCCAAATCCATGCGGAGCTTGAAGGTGAAGGAATGGGGTGCCAGGATGCCTTCACGTCGTTTATAGCAGTTGTGAGGATGGACACACATAGCCCCGAGCCATGACTGGAAATTCCTGACATGTGTGAGGATCTCCACATTCACATCATAGCCCTTGGGTGCCAGGACGGGTGTCATGCCTGTGAGGATGCCCGTCCTGAGGTCTTCTGGCACCATGACCTTGCATCGTCTCAGAACCTTGGCCAAAAGGATGCTGAAGACAAAATCCACGTCTTCGTGCGTGTGGCCTACACGCACAAAGTTCAGGACACAGGACTGAAACTTGAACTTCCGCACAAGCACCCCGAGGAAGTTCGCGACCTCTGCATTCTTGGCCTGTGCTGTAGTGTTATCACTTTGGATAACGAGATGATCAGGCATGGATCTTCCTTGCTGCCTGCAAGCTTCCTGTACACGGGCCAAAGTCCTCGTGAGAATCTCGCAAAAGAAAGAGGCACCGTGAAAGAAGTTCTCGTCATCAGCGAGATAGAAATCAGCACAAAATCCATGGGCCAATGCCAGGTGAATGGTCAAACGGGGTCTGTGGAACTTCTCCAGGTTCTTCGGCTTCCGGAACGGAAGTTGTGGCCAGCTACCCTTACTCTTGTCCATGCCATCCAGGATTATGCAGAGGATGTTTGATCCAGGCACCTTGCTGTACCACCTCAAGTGCCAGTATATGACACGGTCGACATATTGTGCTTTGAGGTGATCCTGCCAAGCCTTCGCCGCCGCTTTCTTTTCTGCAACAGAAGCATCGCCGAAGTGAAGTAGGTTGGAAAACTTGCTGCAATCGTTGCACTGAGCATGTTGTGTCGGCTTGCGCAAGCCAATGCAGTGGCACCATCCTGAGCGACACGAAACATAGTCCCTCTGCAAATGACAATAACCTTCTTAACCAAGGCACTCTTGCTCCACCGCTGCCAGAATGTGCTCCAACAGGCCGCTCTGGACTCTGAGTCTGCACTCTGGGACTCTGGGACTCTGACTAGGCGCCATGCCAAGTAAAGCCACCAAATATCGATTGGCTTTTTGTGCTGCACATACCGCTTGGGCAAGTGTGCATCAGCGGCTGATGCAATGGCTGTGTGTAGCCAAGACTTCTCAGGGTCCCATCCCAACATTGGTGCCAGATCTTCATCATCCCGGCCCAGATCCGGTGCTTGGGATTCTTGCAACTCTTCCTGCTGCACAGTCCAATCAACATTCTCCATATGGCATGTGTCATCCTCTGGGAGAAACTCTGCTGCAGAATGGTACATCTCCAAGAAGAACTGATCCACCGACATACCAGCTTCAGTCACCATCCGTCCGTTAGTGACACGGCCATCGAAGCAATGGCCCTTGCAAAGCTTGCCAAGTGTGCTGGCCGATATCTCGAGTAAAGCAAACAGCTGTCTCTCACAACACCTTTTTTCAAGGAAGATCCACTTGCAGCGAGTGTTGCCAGCTTTGGCATCTCCATAAGACCTGTTCAGGAATGCAGCCCGCCTTGCTGAGCCCATGCCATCAAAAACTCGACGGAAAGCCAAAACATCCTCGAGCTTCAAGCCAGGCTCACACACACTGCAGTGACCCGATCGGCACCGACCAAAGGAGCATGGGCTATCAAGAAGCTCTTTGAGACGGGATTTGTTGCAGTCTGTTCTGTCGGAGGCTGAGAGGTCTTGATCACCAGCAGCCAAAAGTGCTGAAGCAATGGTGAGATGAACCTCCGGCATGGCTGCGTTATCTTCTGTTGCCTTGCAGTTGGCTGGAGTAAAGCTGCGATCCGGGCACGGTGTGGTCCAGTTTGGTCTGTCAGGCCGTTCTGTCCGAAGCTGAGAACTCTGGGATGCAGATGTCCAGGGGTTCATCTGCTCTCTGGGAGTCTGTGCTTTGTGACTTTGCGCTCTGCGACTCTGTAACGCGACCCTCTTCCTGGGGGGCGAAGACGACCCAGAGCCAGTGTGAGAGGGTGTCAGCCAACTTGGTCGGTGCACAGATCCCTCAGCGCCCGATCCCGCAGGAGACATGTTCAGCCATGAGTAGTCCCTACTTGCCCGCCGACTTTCAGAGCCCCCAGGCGCTGGTTCAAGCCAGCTGGGCCTCATGACTGCTGCCCTGCTGGAGCCACAAAGGTTGTGGAATAGGATTCAACACATGATCACATGATCACAGCAACAAATAGTCTCCGAAGCATATCATGTATGTTATATGTGCAGTGAGCTAAGAAGACGTCATTCTCTTTGTCAACACCCCCAGACAATGTGCGACTCAAGGACTATCGGAACTCGGCACCAGAGACTTTGAAAGGGCTAACTGGACTCTGCTCCGTGCCTTGGCAAAGCAAAAGCGGCCGCATTCCTCAGAATTCGACCTCAGTGTCGCCTCATGGGTTGCTGACACTGAAAACCTGTGAAGAACTGGCTTCTTCTTTGAAACCCACGGACAAATCTCAGAGACTCAGAGTCGAGGACTCTGTGACTTAGGGACTCGGTGACTCGGCCCTGCAAGACCCACACATCTCAGGCTTTGCTCTTGTCAATGTTCTTGCTGAGCTTCTCCTTCCAAAGCCGTGCTGCCTCTTTGATCTGCTCTCTCACCTCGTCCTGTGTCATCTTCTTGCCCTGCTTCTGCTTCTTCACCTTGTCCATGTGGTCCTTGACGTGCTTGCAGTAGCTATCCTGGCTCCCTGTGGCACCGCTGTGGATCGACTTGCCCGGGAACTTCTTCTGCAGCTCTTCACGTGTCTCGTAGAAGTAGAAGAGCTTCTTCTTGAGATTGAACACCTCCGCAGCATCGTTGCCGTTAGGAACTTTGCGCCCTCCAAAGGTGAGGGGTTCCGACGTCGACTCGTCCGGCGTCAGCTTAGCCGGCTTATTGCCAGCCGACTTCTGACCTTTGCCGAGGTTGCCCTTCTTAGCATCGCTGGTATTCTCATCAGTAGCAGCCTGCTTCTCGTCCTCGGCGACAGGGTTGTCCTCGCCATCATTTCCATTGGATGCTGCAGTGGAACTGGGCTGCTGAGGCTTCGGAGGTGTCGTAGGAGGCTGCATCTTGAGAGCAGCCTGGCTTTGCCCGGCAGCAGTCTTAGCTTTGTCCACTTGGTGGGTGGCAAACGAAGCCAGCTTTATGGAGGCTTCGGCAGCTTGGGCGGCTTTTTGGGCAGCTACTGAGGCTGCGATGGCTTGCCTGTTGAGCAACATCTGCTGCTGCTGCTGAAAATTCTTCTCCGTCGGCTTCTTGGGTGTTGTCTTGTCTGCCTTCAACTCCTCACGCCCAGGGGTTGGCTGCGTCCAGTCTTTCCACGCGCTCGCAGCGACTCTCTGCTTCTTTTCAGCTATGCTCTCCTGGGTCTGAAGTCCTCTCTTCGGAGATCTTGACCACACCGGCAGTGAGGGCTTCTCGTCAAGAACAGCGGGCTGCTGCTTCTGCTGGCAAGCATCATACCAGTCATCAGAGCCGACCGAGTCGTTCTGCGTCAACGCACGAGGGGCCATGATCGGTGACTCTGAGTCTGTGACTGTGTGACTCTGTGACTCTGAGTCCGGGGTCGTGAACCCTTGGCCGCGATTCTAAGAGATAGTGTCAGAAGGCAGGCAGGTGCCAGAAAAGACATCAGGAATGATCAAGATGCCAGCAACATGCATGCATGTACTGGAGCAAATGACAGGCACTTGCACAGCTGAAGTACATTTTGTTCACACCAGAGCACAAACAAGCTCGCATCATCTCAAAACGTGCTTGCTCCCTTTCGGAGACTCAGGGACTCAAGAACTCAGACCTCTGGGACTCAGGGATCAGTTCGGCATGGTGCTCAGCATGATTGTCTCACAACAAGGGACCCAGAGACTCTGGTTCAGGCCTGATGCACTAGATGCACTAGAAACAAGCCCTTGATGCCTGCAAATCAGGCTACACGGACCAGCTTCTTGGCCTCAATCTTGATAGGCCCTGTCAAATAAATCCCAGGTTTCTCTGGGTTGAAAGTGAGGCCTTGGTCGTTGTCCATCAAAACCCAGCGCTGCTTCAAAGAAACCAAGCCTTCGACATGGCTGCCATCCTTCAGGTTCCAGCCTGCCTTGGTGTCGGGTGAGGTGAGGGCAATGCTGCCCACGTCGTCCCAATCAGGCTGGGCTTTCTTGTTCGTGATCTTGCGCGGGGTCGGCTGAGGGATGAAAACACAAGGATCGCACTTCTTCACATCGAAAACACGATCCTGAGCATCGCCAGCTGAGTCCTGTGCTGCTTTTCACGGTGTTTGTTTGGGTCGAGCAAAGTTGAGGGAAAAAAGAATAGAGAAGGAACTATGCACAGTCCTTCTCAACCCTGGGCTTCAATTTGTGACAGGCAAACTCGATGCTGGTGACATCCATTTTCTTCTCTTCCATCAACTGCAAGTGTGCGCGAAGTGTCTTCAACGGCGAGATTTCCGGCTTGTTGTCTGAAAGCTTGCGAGCTCCACACATGTCCACGTCGCTGCCGAAACCAACGTCCATCATCTCCACCTTGTCGTCCTTGAGAGCCGCCTCCGCTTCCTGTTGCATCAGGGGGCTTGTCTAGACATGTGTGTGCAAAGCACAAAACTGCAGGCATGATGTGCGCATCAGACACTGCAAATGGTGTGTGCCTCATTGATCTTGAACTTGCCAAAAGTCAGGGCCAGAGGACTGGTGTCGTCCAGCTCCACCTCGCACGACGTGGTCTGGATCCAAATGGAACCCTTGGATGTGAAGAAAATCTTGTAGGTCTTCTGGTCAATCTCCACCACCGGCCCTTCCTTCTCCTTCACTTGCTCCACGGTCAGGGACTCTGGGTTCAGGGACTCTGAACTCAGGAGTCTCGCCTTCTTTTGCGGTGGCCCGCCGGCCGCCTCGTCAGCGGAACGCTTCTCACCCTGGTGCGGCTTTCCGCTCTTGTTGTAGCATTCGTTGTGATCCTTGACGAAGCGGTCCCACTGGTCTCGGAGATCAGGGTTGTTAAGCTTCTTGTCCATCTCCTCCAGGTAGGTGGCCTTGAAAGGGATGGTGTCCGCTGCTCCCGGGAAGGTGGCCACGAAATCCTTCTCCTGAACGGCGGGTACTTCCCGCATGTCCTTGAAAGACACGAGTGGCTTCCAGTCCGGAATTGAGATGACCTTCTCCTGTGCGAGGTACTGCAACTTTCGGCGGATGGACGACTGTAGCCAGCGTGAGATCTTTGCGTTCTCTTTTCTCGAATCAATCGCAGCCCCCTTCTCTGTGTGTTTGTCGTCTCGACTGTTCGTGTCAGCCCACACGACACCAACATAGATTCCTTGTGGGGCGGGAACAGCTGGACTTGCAGCACGTCTCATCAATGCTTCGGCCACAGAGTGGTCGTAGGCGAACACATCCACCCAAGAAACACCTGATGGCTGTTGAAGTGTGAGACCCTGCCACAGAGCATCGTGGAACGCTCCCGGAATGTTGAATCCTGCAATCCACTGCTTGCGTCGAGACGGCTTGCTGGCAAGGTCTGCAACAACACCAGCTTGGCTGAAACCTCGGCGTGGGTCAACCATGTCTTTCTGGGCCAACATGGGAATCGGTGTCACGGAGTTCTTCACAGTCACCGGAAGCATCTGCCGTTTCCAAAGCGCCGACTTTGAAAACTCCGAGATCAAGCGGCCCTCCTTGTCGCACTGGTCAGAGAGGGCAATAAAGAACTTGTGGAAGCCCGGCCTTTTGGATTGCGCCGGGATGCTGTTCTGGTCGAAGCACATCAGGACCTCGCGAACGAGAAGTCGGTTCTCCGGCTGGGACACACACTCGGAGATCTTCTGTGTGGCCCCCCCGACATTGGCCTCGACATATTCCTTGTTTGCAGGGAGAGCAGGTTAGTAAGACAACAAGTGTGGAGAGATCATGTCAGCAAGCTACCATGCAGTTGAAGGTCGTTACCCCAGTTACCACAAGTCGGCGCCGCGATGATCATCACAGTCTTGGCCGGATCTTCCGCGACCAGCGGAGCGTAGGTTGCGACAGCAGCTTGCATACCGCTGTAGGAGTCGTAGCCAAGCACACTTGGGTTCATCCAAAAGACCTTGAACATGTTGCAATCAGGAATGCTCTGCTCATCCTGGAACTTGCGAACACAGGTTTCAGCAAATGTGATTGCGTGGGAGGCCTCCTGCAAGTCCCGAACCGGATACCGGTTTTCCTGCCACTTCTCCACGGCCTGCTTCTGGAGAGCCTTTTGCTCGTCCTGGGCTTCTGCTGCGAGACCTTTCGCACTCCGAGCGAAGTCGGATTTCTTCTCCTGGTAGCTGGACCACCCGGCCACCTCCTTGGCGACTTTGGCCATCGCTTTTGCAAGCTCTGCCTTCTGCACATCGAGGTCAGCGTCGGACTCTGAGATCTGGGAATCGGGGACTCCGGAAGCGACCTGAGAGGAATCGTGCAAGCACGGGAGCTGGCGTTTTAGGGCATGGGATGAGTGGGTGCAGAGGTCACTGGAAAAGACTGTTGTGTTTTCCTGCAAATTCCTTGCCTTCGCACCGACATCTGCCAGAAATCTGAAGTTCTCCACCTTCAGCTGTGGGTTCATGACACGGAACTTTTCGAAGAGCTCGACGTCCAGGTAGCCTCGTGCAAACTTGGTTTCGAGCTGCTGCAGCTGCATAGAGGTCAGCACCCTCTGAAACTCTGAGTGGAAGTGTGCGAAGAGAGCCGACATACCCCAAGCCGCGTCTGCTTCTTTTGGGTCTCGATAATTTGCTGCTCCTGTGGCCAAGTTGATCTTCTTCTTCAACCGCTTGGCATCTTGCAGCTTGAAGAGAAAGTACTGCACCTTCCGCCTCACGAACCAGTACCTCTTGCGATTGTCTGCCTTGAGGATTTGCACCCAAAGGTCAGACTTCATGCTGCTCTTCGGAGCCAAGAAGCAAAACAAACAGCACAGCCGGCAGTGGTTCACATGATTGATGATCGATTTCTGAAACGACAGCACAACCTGCCTTGGAAAAACGCAGTGGTCGCCAAGGCCTTGTAGGGAATGGCTGACTGTTTGGGTGCATACAGCTGCCAGTGGTAGTCGATGAGCTGCTGGGTGTCCAAGTCGAGGCTGGGATAGATGACGACTATGCTGGTCTCCAGCTCTGAAAGCTTCTTGGCGTCGTTGGTCGAGCCACCATTGAACTCGTCGATCATGAAACTTGCACATTCAGTCCATGCAAGACCTTCCTCTTTCGCTTGTGCCATGAGCAATGTCGAAACCTGAATGGGATCTGGCCTTGGTCGAGCTGCTTCTGCGAACTTGTCCTGCAGGGACCGGAACCTGTCAAACTTGCTGCTGCCTGTCGTGTGGCATGTGCAGCGAAAGTTGTACAAGGCCTGCAGCTGTGGCAGAATGTGCTTCACATCCTCGTCTGATAGGTCCTTCATCTTGTGGACTGCAAAGAGGATCGCCTTGATCGCTAAGCTCTTTGTGAAGCCGATCGAATGGCCGAGGGCGAAGTCCGGCAGAGGTTCTCCGGCAGCAGGCAGCCCTGGAGGAAGCCAGAGTTGAATCGGATTTGTCAAGCTATCATAGGGTTTTTCTAGAAAGTCAGCAGCGCACCGGATGATGTTGAGCATTTTGCTCTTGCCCTTCTGAGAATGTTCTGGCCGAAAACTTAAATGCCATGGCATGAGCACGAGCTGCTGCGTCACATCCTGTTCGACCAGTGGTACTCGATCATCGGCGCCTGTCACTCTGAAGACCCACCCGACATCCATGCCATGCAGCCTTTTCTGCACAGCCAGGAACATGTTCTTCAAGCTTTGTGTGTCTGTGCCGAAGTTTGCGATCAGGAAATCACCTCAAAACAAATTCAAAGTGTTTGCTGTGTTATCGTTTATCAACCAAGTGAAGTGACCGCATGAAAGTTACTGAGCCCAGTGCAGATCTCCACTGCATCAGCTTGTTCAGGATCGCCGGAGCCTCCGAAAAAATCGTTCAGCCAAGGGATGACCTTGCCAATGACCATCTGCTGTTCCTTCGACAGCATGCTGACGCTGAGAATCAGAGTCAGGGACTCAGGGACTCCGGGACTCAGTCTCTGATGGCGACCCCGATCCGAAATGATGCGAGGAGTTGTGCAGTCACATCAATCTAAATTTCAAAGCTTCACGAGACTTGCTCTAACAAGTGGAGGCTTCGCTTCGGTGCAGATGAATCATCCTGCTTCACGCACTCTGTCAGCTGACTGAGTCTGAGATCCTGACTGAAGAGCTGCAGCTGTGCGTCCACACCTGCTGGTCTACCAGTTTGCAGTTTCTACGAAACTCGTGCTTAGCACCAAGCTTAAGAGAAAACGACAACTACTGCTATCACTCCGGATTCGGGATTCGAAGCCACTAAAGCAGGAGTGAAACCCCAAACTCTAGTCGATGGACAGACACCATTGTTTGCTCGGACTACTAGTAAAGTTACACATTTTCCGGGACTCACGAAATAGTATAGTCACGGCGGCTGTCTGTCTGGTTAGATAGTCTACAGTATGCAGCAGCCTAGGAACTATATATAGTCTATTATACGAATTAATTATTAGTAGTAAGACCTGGCAGCCTCTAAAAGCTGTGAGCTAGCCAGCCTGACTGGCCTGTTTGTCTGCTAGACAGTACACAGTAAATGGCAGCCTGCTAATGGCCTGCTTAATTTCAATGGATTTGAATTAGCAGCTTTTAGAGGCTGCCGGTCCCTTACTAATCACTAAAAGACTATTAGCAGGCTGCCATTTACTGTGTACTGTCTAGCAGACAAACAGTCAGGCTGGCTAGCTCACAGCTTTTAGAGGCTGCCAGGTCTTAGGACTGCACTATGAGCTTTGGGGTTTTGGGGGCGTGCTTAATTTGAATGGATTTGAATTAGCAGCTTTAGAGGCTTTCTATTACTACTATGCCTATTATTCATAATAATTAATCCTTGTACTATTCAGTAATTAGTAGGCTTTCAAGACTGGTCAGCCTTCGAACTGGGGGGCCTACTATTCGTTAGTAGCGATTCCTGCCGGAGCTGGCTACTAGTAGTAGCAGGCACACAGCAAGCAATCTTACACTACCACTAACCTAATTGTTCCGAAAGCTAGCGCTATAAGCCCTGAAGCTTCTTAGTCCAAAGTCCAAGCACAGCCAACCGTCGAAAACACCTAACTGGATAGTTCTGCGATGCGGCTTACCTACTTCAAAAACAAAAACCCTACGTGACTCGAATAAAGTAGTAGCCTTGTTCATGTGCTTCTGCGTATTCTCGCGGCCAAGTCAAGTAGCCAGGGTGAATCTTAGCAGTCTCTAATTATGGGCACTTATATAGCTGTCCACCACTTACTACACAGTAACTTCTGGCTCCTTTTGTCTAGTTTTTCTTTGTCTGAAGCTTGTCTATGTTGCTGCTGAGTTTTTTTAATCAAGTTGCTGGGTTGCCTGCGCAGAACAAAGAGCGCAAAGTAGTTTATTAGCCGTTTAGTAGCTCTTCCTATTGCTTGAAAGATTCACACTGTGCCGCACGTGATGGTTTGCTAACTAAGTATACTAAATAGATAGACCGAACAACATCACATGCGGCCACCAGTGTGTATCTTTACTTTAGCATACATGCTTCCAGGTCCATTCTTTATGATTCAGAGAATTAAACTCATATAGCTTCCTAGCCCACACGGTTGATTTCAATAGCATGGGTACATCGCATGTCTATATATATATATATATATATATACAATATGACATGAATGACTGCACACATTATATATATATATATATATACACACACACACCAATTACCATGCCGTCAAGCCACACATGACTTCGGACATTGTTCATTCAGTTCAGGATCAGGCAACCATGCATGTGTCAAGGCGGAGGCCTTCTGCTGCGGCCAGCACTTGTGGCTGTGGCGTAGCGTAGTAGCCGCCATGGCTAGTCGTGCATCAATTCAATAATTAACCTTGAAACCCGAAGCCCTGAAACCCTAACCTTTAAAAATTCCTTCCTTTGGCAGCAAACGCCTGAAGCCCTAAAGTTTGAAGCTTGAAAAACCAGTTCGAAAGTTTAGGATTCTGAACCACTGAAATTCTATCTAAACTTTGAAACCCGACAGCTACAGCAGCAGCTTCAAGTCTAAAGCTTGAAAACCCAACCAAGCCTGAGACCCAAGAAGAAGACACATGTGGCCATCAGTGTGTGTAGCTCTGATACTAGAAGTCAGCTCGATTTACGAAGTACATATACATACCTGCTTACATGTATACACATGCATACACATGCATACACATGCCTACACATGCATACACATGAATACACATACATAGATACATACATCCAGATCTTGTACTACTGTCCCATAGTCAATGCAAATATGGCTGGATTTCTGATAGCATCCCTGTTTTGATTACCGGACAATTCGATAAGTAGCTATCCATATGGGAACAATTGGGTCTTTATGTATGTGAGCGAAAGAGAAAGAAAACCACAAAGATACTGAGACCAAAGAATACGAGAATTGGCTAGTGCGAACCTAGCTTCAGGATTGGGTTTCTCAGGGTTTCAGGCTCTGGGTGGCTGGTGAATTTGCTGAGGCCTGTCAAACTTTATTGCAGCCTACGATTTCCCAAAGCTGAAGCATCATATGCTGAAGAAGCTCGCATTGACTGAAATATATTTGCCAACTCCCAGCAGCAATCGTCATGCCTCCGCCAACTTGTCGTAGGAGCTGCAGACTGAAAGGGGCAGCGCCTGGCTAAGTGATGGAATTACATAAGGTTCAACGTTCAATGGGGGTGGGAGTGTGAAGGCAATGCAAAGGCAGCATCTCTTGTTTCTTGCGCAACAAGCGATCTGTCACTGCACTCGGTCGGTGTCAACACAGAACATCCAAGCAAACAGCCCTGAGCACAGAAACCTCTCCGGTTTATGCAATGTTCGGATTCAATCTCAGGGACTCAGGACTCTGGGACTCGGAAATTCTGGGACTCGAAGAATCTCAGTGTCTCTTGGAGACTCTGAGACTCTGAGGCTGAAAATCTGTGAATCAGCTATCACCAGACTTTTCACTGCTTGTTGTTGGTTTATGTTCTGGATCTATACCCAAAGCAAGCCGCAGCTTGTCTGCAAGTGTCAACATTTCCCCCTGCTTCTCCACCAATCTTTTGGAGTACTTGGTCACCCTGCCTGCGGCAAGCTCCAGCTTGGCTGCTGTTTTCTTGGCTTCTTCGCCTACTTTCTGCATCTGAACAACTGATCGCAAGGCACTGTTCAATCTGTCATTTGCAGCTCTGATCCTCCTGCTCCTGCTCCTGGTCTGGCTCCTGAAAATCCTCCGCCGGCTCCTGCTCCTCCTGCTCCTCCTGCTCCTCCTGCTCCTCCTGCCACTGCTTCTTCGAATGGACGCGCTCCTGGTCTTGTCATCACTGTCACTTCTGCCGACACTTTGTCGCCCTTCTTCCGTTGCCTGTGCTGGTGGTGGTTCCTTGGCATCCTCGGCAGCACTGCCCAGCGGCCCAGGCTCATCGTCCTCAGAATAAATTGAAATTGACCTGAAAATCGGCTGTGACCAATCTGGAGAATTGAAACTTCGCTGTGCCCAATCTGGCCGGGCATCTTGGACGGCATTCTTCTTGTCCGGTGTGCTTTGGAGCTTCTCGGATGCACCAGACCTGCCGAATCAGTTTATATTGGGCGGGGGGGGAGTTCAGGGTGGAATTGAGAACGACGGGCCTCCGCAGTTCTGGTTTCTCTGCCACTGCTTCCGCAGCAGTGTCTTTCTTGGTTTCTTCCAGTTCGCCCGGTGGGCCCATGGTTGTGCCATCCGGAGCTGCTCCATGTGAATCTGCTGGTCCTGGTGCTACTTTCTCCCCTTCCTTCTCCCTCAAGGTCTCGGACTCGCGGTAATCAGGGGACTCACGGGACTCACAGGACTCCGGGTTGTCCGCTGGACTGATGAGGTTGATGGAACCGTCGTCATTTGTGGCCCCACCTTTTTCAGGACCTGTTGGCACTGGTTTTGCCAAGTGCTGCGACTGCTCCGGAGCATTGCCATGTTGAGCATCTTCTTGTTTTACTTCCTGCTGTAGTGAAGGGGGCGAAGTTGGATAGAGATAAAAAGGATTTGGTACCTGAAATGCGAAAACAGAAGAACAGAACCATTATTAGTTAGGCCCTTCCTCTAACAGTAACTCTTTATGGGGTTCTGGGTAGCAAAATGAACACTTAAGTCTGGACAAATGAACACTTAAATCTGGACAAAATGAACACTTAAATCTGGACAAAATGAACACTTAAATCTGGACAAAAAGAACACTTAAATCTGGACAATTGAACACTTAAACCTGGACAAACTGAACACTTACATCTGGACAAATGAACACTTAAATCTGGACAAAAAGAACACTTAAATCTGGACACTTGAACACTTAAATCTGGACACTTGAACACTTAAATCTGGACAAAGTGAACACTTAAATCTGGACAAATGAGCACTTAAATCCGAACAAACTGAACACTGAAACAATATAAATCTGTACGAAACTAACCAGGATAAGTGCTCAGTTGCCCGCCAAAATAAGTGTTCACCGGGCCAGGATAAGTGTTCACCGGGCCAGGATAAGTGTTCAATTTCCCACCTAAATAAGCGTTCACCGCGCCAGGATAAGTGGTCAATTTCCCACCAAAATAAGTGTTCACCGGCCAAGATAACTGGTGAATTTCCCACCAAAATAAGTGTTCACCGGGCCAGGATAAACTTTCCCACCAAAGTAAATGTTCACCGGGCCAGGATAAGTGTTCAATTTCCCACCAAAATAAGTGTTCACCGGGCCAGGATAAGTGGTCAATTTCCCACCAAAAAGTGTTTACCGGCCAGGATAAGTGTTCAATTTCCGATCAAAATAAGTGTTCACCGGGCCAGGATAAGTGGCCAATTTCCGACCAAAATAAGTGTTCACCGGGCCAGGATAAGTGTTCAATTTCCCACCTAAATATGTGTTCACCGGGGCAGGATAAGTGATCAATTTCCCACCAAAATAAGTGTTCACCGGCCAGGATAAGTGTTCAATTTCCGACCAAAATAAGTGTTCACCGGGCCAGGATAAGTGGTCTATTTCCCACCAAAATAGGTGTTCACCGGGCCAGGATAATTGGTCAATTTCCCACCAAAATAAGTGTTCACCGGGCCAGGATAAGTGTTCAATCTCCCACCAAAATAAGTGTTCACCGGGCTAGGATAAGTGTTCACTTTCCCACCAAAATAAGTGTTCACCGGGCCAGGATAAGTGTTCCATTTCCCACCCAAATAAGTGTTCACCGGGCCAGGATAAGTGTTCAATTTCCCACCAAAATAAGTGTTCCCCGAGCCAGGATAAGTGTTCACTTTCCCACCAAAATAAGTGTTCACCGGGCCAGGAGGGTTCACCGGGCCAGGATAAGTGTTCAATTTCCCACCAAAATAAGTGTTCTCCGGGCCAGGATAAGTGATCAATTTTCCACCCAAATAAGTGTTCACCGGCCAGGATAAGTGTTCACTTTCCCACCAAAATAAGTGTTCACCGGGCCAGGATAAGTGTTCACTTTATCACCAAAATAAGTGTTCACCGGGCCAGGATAAGTGTTCAATCTCCCACCAAAATAAGTGTTCACCGGGCCAGGATAAGTGGTCAATTTCTCACTAAAATAAGTTTTCACCGGGCCAGGATAAGTGTTCAATTTCCCCCCAAAATAAGTGTTCACCGGGCCAGGATAAGTGTTCAATTTCCCACCAAGGTAAGTGTTCACCGGGCCAGGATAAGTGTTCAATTTCCCACCAAAATAAGTGTTCACCGGGCCAGGATAAGTGTTCACTTTCCCACCAAAATAAATGTTCACGGGGCCAGGATAAGTGTTCAATTTCACCAAAATAAGTGTTCACCGGGCCAGGATAAGTGTTCACTTTCTTAGCAAAAATCAGTATTCAAAACCCCAGAAATGAGTGCTCAAAACCCCAGAAATAAGTGGTCTAAACCCCAGAAATATGTGTTCTAAACCCCCAGAAATAAGTGTTCTAATCCCCAGAAATAAGTGTTCTAAACACCCAGAAATAAGTGTTCTAAACCCCAGAAATAAGTGTTCTAAACCCCAGAAACAAGTGTTCTAAACCCCAGAAATAAGTGTTCTAAACCCCAGAAATAAGTGTTCTAAACACCCAGAAATAAGTGTTCTAAACCCCAGAAATAAGTGTTCTAAACCCCAGAAACAAGTGTTCTAAACCCCAGAAATAAGTGTTCTAAACCCCAGAAATAAGTGTTCTAAACACCCAGAAATAAGTGTTCTAAACCCCAGAAATAAGTGTTCTAAACCCCAGAAATAAGTGTTCTAAACCCCAGGAATAAGTGTTCTAAACCCCAGAAGTAAGTGTTCTAAAACCCAGAAATAAGTGTTCAAAACCATACCCAATCATAGCCGACATGAGCCAGCACAACCCTTCTAAAGAGAGGGGTCGAATTGCTGTTGGAGGCAGGGTCTAAATTATTAGGGTCCAGAGACAGAGAAAAACGATAGCAAAAAAAAGTCATGTGCAGTTGAAGTACATCTTCCGGTGCCGGGGCCTCTGGAGTCTCCGGCTCTGTCTTCGGGATGATTCTGGCCGGAACTACCTCAATCTTGTGATTTATAAATCATTCGAAAACCTTATATGATACATAGAAGAAGAAAAGATTTAGGGGTTTAAAGGGGTTTAGGATTTAAGGTTCACAGTCACCTAGCTTCTATAGGTGGCGTTTACAGAGTCTAGCCGAGATGCTGCCGGCCTTTGTTTCGGAGGAGGCTTTAGCTTTGGCGTTGCCTGTGCCAGTGCAGCCTTGCCAGGTGGAGGTCCAATTGCTCCTGGCGGCTTTGGGTGGCCTTCGGCAGCCTTCTCCATTGCCTCCCTGTCCGCTGCTCGGAAGCTGCCCACAGGTAGTGCCATTGGAATCTAAAGGCTGGACTCGGAGACTCAGGGACTCAGGGAATCTGAGTGTGAGGCAGCCATTCGCATTGATCCCAAAGTCTCAAACATGTCTGCATGTGTGCTCTCACGACTGGCTCAAGACTACAGTTACACAGAGTCGCAGACTGCAGAACCATGGCCGAGAAAACAACTGCAGCTGATGTGGTGCAACTCAAGAACAGCAGTGATGCCTGCGAGGTCTCGCTGCTGCTCTTGAGTTGCATTACATTAGGATTACGAGAACTGGACTACCCGCTGTGCTGCAGCTCAGAAACGAATCCGAGTACCTGAATGACCGAGTCCCTGAATCCCAGAGGCCTAGAGCCCTGACTGCATGGAATTTCCCCTTTGAGCTGCTCTAGGATTAAGAGGACAAGTACACCTGCTCTGGTGAAGAACGAGAGCATCTGAGACATGGTATTACCATGTCTCAAATCCTCTCGTTCGCCCAATGGAGCACTGATCCTAGTGCGAATCAAGAGCGACAGCCAGGTCTAGCCTTGCCTCGCTGTCGCTCTTGATTTGCAGTAGCTATCACCCGGCCTCAGCTGCAGCTGGCAAGGTGGCGCTGCAGCACGTCACAGCGAGGGCGACCTGTGTCAGGCATGTCATGTGCGATCGCCAATCGAGGCCTGCTGTATGTGTCATAGGGTAGGCCTCGGTTGGCGATCGCATGGAGCTGACTTTGGGGTTTAGGGTTTATAGGATTGGGGAAGACTGGAATGCAGAGTTTGTTTCTGTCTGCTCCGTGTTGCGGTCTCTGTCTGCTGCTGAGCAGTAATTGCAAGGGCGACAATTGTGGTTGGAGTTTTGGGAGCGCAGGCCTGCACTCCCCTTACACAACATCTCAAGAAGAGCAAGAAGCGTGACGAGCTCTGTGTTGTGGTCTCTGTCTGCTGCTGAGCGGTAATTGCAAGGGTGACAATTGTGGTTGGAGTTTTCGGGAGTGGAGGTTTGGAGCTTTAGAGCCCCAGCCCAAAAGGCGACCATTCTGTGTTGGAGTTTGGGGAGCGGGGAGCGACAGAGTGGTGATCTTTCGCCGCCGAAAGATCACCACGCCGTCGCTCCCCTAAACCCTAATCCCGAAGCTGAGCGGATAGTATAACCGCAATGTTCAAGGGTTACGACGTTCGTAGCTGCCTTGACCATTGCGGTTAACTCTATTGTCTGTCAAAGGGATATTACCTGGTCATGGGCTTGTTGGTGCTTCAAGCTGGCTGCTACGGACTCTGTTGGAGCTCCTTCTGTACCGGGGAGATTGTGTCGAAGAGGTTGCAATGACATGGGCGATTGGCACACAACAGCTTACCAGACACAGTCGGCCTCCCATCCAAGTTGAGATTGCACGCATCCCGCGTCACCCCCCAGCTTCCCGGAGGGGGGTTCAAGCAGTCGCTGCCCCAGCTGATGCTTTAGCGTATCGCTCAGCTGTCATACACCTGGTGCTGGTGCGTTGGCCTCAAAGCAGCGACTTGCTTGACCACAATGCCAACAAAGCCTCACACCCGGCCAATGGTGTGCAGGGAACCCTACGGAAGCACCGGTTCCCCGTTGGTAAGGCTGGCAAATGCCGGCTGAGTCGCAGAGTCCCAGAGTATCAAGAGTCGCAGATGAGCAGAAAAATGCCAGAGCTGTGCAAATAGCATCCGCCTTCCCCTAACCCAAAAGCAACTACTATTCTGTTCAACACATCAGTACTTTCCAAATAAACAATGACAATCTTTAAACCTGCAACCCCGAGGAACACTTCAATGTGTACGACCATGGCCATTTATTTATGCTAAACGGAAACACCACTAAACCCGCCGAGGCCTCTTCGGATGCATCTGCTGCTCTTGGCTGCTCCTGGCAAGCACTTCAACGATTGAGGGGTTTTGTGTTTCAGGTCCAGTCACCTGGCCCCGTTTAAGAGTGTTGGGGCGATGTGGGTCTAATTCCGGTGAAGTTAATTGGTCTATTTTCGCTGTATTTACTTAAAACAGGTCTTCTGTTCCATTAGGCTTGACGACCTAGTTTTGTTTCCAAGATCCCGGCTGTCCTGAGTGCGAAGCCCACCTAAGTCTTTTACTAAGCAAATCTATCACACTCAGGTCACCGTGGATCTTGGAAAACATATGGAACTTAACTATGAAAGCCTAGCTTGCTAGAGTTTTGCTTTGGGGTTTAGAGTCTATGGGTTTCGCGCTTTTACGTAAGTCAGCACATGTTTCCATTCAAGGTTCTGAGCATAATTAAGGCCCACTGCAAACACCCTCTATCCCAAAGATCTTACTATTCGACCCTAAACGACCCTAAACCCTAAACTCTGAGCCCTATGATCAAAGCTTACCACATCCATATAGGATTTCAGGTTTTCGGGTTTAGGGCCCAAAACAACCCTAAACGACCCTAAACCCTAAACCCTGAGCCCTATGATCAAGCTTACCACATCCATATAGGATTTCAGGTTTTCGGGTTTAGGGCCCAAGACAAACCCTAAACCCTTAAAACCCAATCCACCGAGCAGCACCTTGCCGGTGGACAAGATGCGAAACTGACCTTGGCAGTGGATTCGTGGGGAGGAGTGATGCAAGCTTCAATTCAATGCGAAATGGGCGGAGCAGAATTTCAGTCGGCTTTTTTCAATGGCACGTTGTACGTGCACGTCCTGTGTAAAAGATGGCCGTAACCACTGTGCATGCCAACGTGCACCTCGGATTGTCGTGATTAGTTCGCCATAAAGCTTCAAACACAATCCCAAGCGAGGTGCAAGGAAATGGCAAGGTTCAGGTTGCAATTATCCGACAGCACCAGGACCAGAGCCCTCACGAAGCGAATCATCGAATCCCGAAGCTTTCGGCTTTATGGTAGGTTAGTTGAGACTGAAATGATCAGGACTCAGAGACTCAGAGACTCAGAAACTCGGGGACTCTGGTACTCTGGGACTCTGGTCCTGTGCTTCTCCAGAAAGTCCTGGCAGAGACTCCTGGGGCTTTGGGGCTCTGGTCCATTGGGCTGAAATGAAAAGGGCTCAGAGATTCAGAGACTCAGAGACTCAGGGACTCTGGGACTCTGTCTCTGTCTGGGCCGGAAGGCGCCGTGAGCTACTTCTCAGTCGTCGTAGTAGTACTCACGGATGAAGTCGCCGATGAAACTCGACACCGTGTCATGCTGCCAGAAGCCTGTGCAGCTGTTTGCCACCACGTACTCCCCTTTTTCGTGGTCAAAGAACTGCACATTCGAGTCCGGGCTGTGCTGGTGGAACTCGTACGTTTGGCCATCGTCCACGTAGTAGAACGTGATCTTGCCGTTGTAGGCTTCCTGCCAGACCCATCCGTGCGGACAGGTTTTGAAAGGCCTGTCGCCCTGGACAACAAATCCAGGCCTGCTGCGACGAGGCTCGAAATTCTGCCCTGCCGGTGCCTTCGTCACCAGTGACTTCTTGATCTCGGCGGGCACCAGGTCCATCGCGAAGAGCTGCAGCACGTTCGGCGGTCGCCGCCCTCCCCGGCAGTACATGTTGTCCGGGTAGTCGCGCAGCTCCAGGAACAAGGCCTTCTTGACACCGGCCTCCTCGCAGTAGATGCCGGAGTGGTACTTGAACTTCGCAATGCCCTGCAGGCTCGGCGCCTCCATTGGAAACACACCCAGTACCTGGAACTCCTGCATTCCAGGGACATCGGCCTTGCGGATCCAATCGACGGTCATCTCGCTGCGGGGCCTCTTGGTCCTGAGTCATTTTGCATACAACCAGACCGATTTTAAATTTTTATAGAAATTTTTCCCACTTTTCGAAGCCAAGGTTCATGGCATAGATGAACTGACCCTTGGCTTGCATGTAGAAAGTCGTGGTGGGCGAGCAGTCAAAGAAGAAGGACTCTTCGGAGTTCGGGGGGGCGCCGACAAGATGCTCGTAGGGCCCACGTGCCATGTAATCCGAGTGGTCAATCTTGAGCGAGCAGTACGTCGGAAGCACATCCTCCATGATACGGCCTTCATCGGGGAAATGCTGGGCCAGCAGTGACTTGTTCAGGGCCGCGGGGCTGCGATCCGGGATCCTCATCTGTGAAGGGAGGACCAATCCTCGCACTTTCCAGAGGCCAGCCTGCATGAACATGCCTTTGACTCCCTCCATGATGTCGAAGGCGTGCCGGAAGAACGGGTACCTGGGTCAGAACAGGACATGTGCAACAACAACCGCCTAGAACTTACAGGTTTGCTTTCATCAGCTTGATATCTCAGGCATGTTGCGTGTTGTACGAGCCGCCCGGAATCCTGGCCATCAGGAACGGCGGGTTGTTCTCGCCGTAGATGTGGTAGTACAGCTCGTGCCCGTTCATCCTGGCCCAGCCGAGCAGCGGCCCATGGGGAACGACACCTTTGTACAGCTGGCGGCACCACACCTCGAGCACCGAGAGATCGTACTGGGACTCGGCACTCAGACTCAGCATCGACCCATCGTTGTGCATCGCCACATACTGGTCCCGAAGGTCGATCAGCTTGGTCTTCAAACCACTCTCCAGTGTACAAGTCGGCCACAGTGTCGCTGGGTCGTAGTTGCTGATGGCTGCAGAGTAAAAGATCTTCACATAGCCGAGGTCCTTCACGGGGTCGCCGTGCGGGTCCCAGCCAGGAAGGGTGCCGCCGCTCTGCAGGATGTGCTCCACTTGGCTTGTCGGCATGGATGTGATGTCCTGCTCCGACTCACCAACCTGGTCGAGCCGTGGCTGGGCTGCCACTGTTGGTGTAGCAGATCGTGTCGCCGACATTGCAGAAGCCCTTCTCGACTGTATCTGCAGCAAGCCCTCATAGGGCCGTAGACTCTCGAGGTTCGCAGGCTCTGAGTCTGGGACTCCGAAGTCGTCGGGGACTCTGGAGTCGGGGACTCTGGGCTCAGAGGGTGGGACTTCGGACACCCGCACAAACTCAGAGTCTACCTCGGAACCTTCCTCCACGATCGGCGCATCGTCCTCCACTTTGGCTTTCGTCGCCCCCGGCTCTGCCACTGGCGAGTCTGGCCCAGGCTTTGTCACTGGCGAGTCTGCGCTGCTCGTCGCCGGCCCCACCGGTGGGTCCGAAACAATGATTGTCTCTGGGACTCCGGTGTCTGTCTTCGGGGTCGGTGTCTGTGTACTCGGGCCACTGCGCAAATTCAGGACGGTCAGGATGGAGATGGCGAAAGTGCCAGTCTGTGTCGTGAACTTGACGACAGGGAACGGCTGATCGGGCATCATCGTTGCCTCGGTGAGTGAAATCAGTTCGTTGTTCTCGGTGGTGACCACGGCAAACTTGACATCCCCACCTGAGGGCACATGACACTGACTCAAGGGAAACATCATGAATTAAAACCCTCAACCCAAAACTGTAGTAGACACTCGTACACTTTGATCCCAGTCCTGCCTGCGACATCCACCGGCAGCTGTACTGAGCTAGGCTCGCAAGACTTATCCTTCAGGACAGACATCGCGATCCAATCGCCGTTCAGCTGCGCTGCCAGCACGACCTCGGCACGCTGGAAGCATGCGACGGTCCCTCCGCTGGTCACCTGCATGAAGAATTGCGAGTTCACTGCCCCCATCGCGGAAGTCAGGAGTCTGGGACTCCGGGACTCGGCGCGGACAAAGAGCCAGGAGTCTGGGACTCCGGGACTCAGACTCGGGGACTCAGTTCCAAGCCCAAAGCTGCATTCGGCGTGTGATTGTGTCTTGTGCTCATGATGCTTGTGTCTCAAACTCACTCTCTAACAGTTGCTCTGCATGACTGTCGCAAAAAAAAACCCTAAAGCCCAAACCTAAACCCTAAACCCCTAAACCCCTAGACCCTAAACCCTAACCCTAAACCCCTAAACCCCAAAAAACCCTAAAGCCCAAACCCCAAGACCAAAAACCGAAACCTTGCACGGACTTAGGCCCTGACGTTCGAGAAGGACTTCGCGAAGCATAGACTGACCTGGCATTTCTTATTAGGGTTTAGGGTTTAGGGCATAGGGCTCTAGGGCTAAACCTTACACCCTAAACCCTAGAGGTTTAGGGGTTTAGGGTGTAGGGTTTAGTTTTAAAGTGACCCTTTTCAAAGATTCACACCGACCACATGTGATGCTATCCATGTCCAGTCTATAGTTATGCTAATCTTAGCAGGACACGGATGGCATCACATGTGGTCGGTGTGCATCTTCGAAACTGATATAAACTATCTATTACCATACACAGCTCTTAAAAACCCGACCCTAATTCTAAACCCTAAACCCTAAACCCTAAAACCCGTTTCAAAGATTCACACCGCCCACATGTGATGCTATCCATGTCTAGTCTACAGTAATGCTAGTCTTAGCAGGACATGGATGGCATCACATGTGGCAACAGTTGTGCATCTTTGAAACTGATACAAACTATTAGAATATATAGTACCATAGTAATAATAGCTGTTAAGAAAAGCCCAAGCCTAAACCACAACCCCAAAAAGCCCTAAACACACAAAAGACTGGCTTAGGGTTTGGTATTACCTGAAGCGCAAACCCAAAATGCTGATAGGTTTCACAAAGATGGGATTAGTTTCTAAGCTGCATCATTGATTGGTGGTAAGGATTATGAAACAGAGCCTGGGGTTCCACTGACCTGGCATTTCTTATTGGGGTTTAGGGTTTAGGGCATAGGGCTCTAGGGCTAAACCTTACACGCTAAACCCTAGGGGTTTAGGGGTTTAGGGTGTAGGGTTTAGTTTTAAAGTGACCCTTTTCAAAGATTCACACCGACCACATGTGATGCTATCCATGTCCAGTCTATTGTTATGCTAATCTTAGCAGGACACGGATGGCATCACATGTGGTCGGTGTGCATCTTCGAAACTGATATAAACTATCTATTCTCGAGGTAGTCAGGCTTGTCATTGTGTGTTGTCTACCCAGTTCATATTTAATTTGCTTGTTGATATTGTTCTCAAAGCCTGACTACCCAAGACCCCACACCCTAAACAACCCAACCCGAAGAACTCCCTCCTTAATCCTCCCGAACCCTTTATGTGGCAGGTGTCCTGCCTGGCCTGCCTGGTGTGGGCCCAGACCTGAGTGGCCACATGCAATCATGCTGCACATTGCTCTCAAGACATGTGTTTGAGACATGATCATCAGCTGGCTCTGAAGGCGCTTACAACTGACGAAGATCTTATCCAGCACGACACAACTAATTGACAACAGCAAAGTCATGATCGTCAGTCACACGACAAGCATGCACAACCATTCGCATGTTTGTGACACTCAGAATTCCAACATTTCTAGACTTTTCTTCTAGCTCTCTGATTCACACATGGCCAGTCTGTGAGACTCTCAGAGTCGCAGAGTCACAGATTCTCAGAGTCCCAGACTCTCAGAGTCACAGATGTTCACGCCTCCACCACCTCCGCCTCCGGCTACTACTCCTCCAGATCCCAAGCCGGGGCCCCCACTGGGCCCCCCACCGGGCCCCCCACCGGGTCCCCCACCGGATCCCCCACCAAAGACCTCACTGGGTCCTGCTGAAGCAACACCCAAGTGGATGCCGACGCCACCGCCACCGGCAGCCAAGGTGAAGGTGTCATCTACACCAAGAGATGGATCCTATCTTCGGCGGCAAGAAAAATTCAGAAGAGAGGAGCAGCTCGCGGAAGAGCTTGCAACCGAAAAGAAGCTGCACGAGCAGAGACTGCAGGAAACAAAGGAGCATTATGAGGAGAAGTTGGACGAAGCCAAGAAACAATACGATCTGGCGGTGAAGAACCTGCAGCTTCAGGCAAAAGTGGATGCATCTGAAGCGGAGAAACGCTATGACCAAAGGCTGGCAACCGCAGTCAGTAACTTGAGAGAGCAGATCAGTGTGGAGAAGAAAGCAAAGGAGACGGAGCAGAAGAAATGTGCGGACCTCGAGGCCTGCAACAAGAGGTATGTGGATGCAAACGGAAAGTTCGCAACGGAGCACCAGAACTGGATCCAGCGTGGTCAAAATGCAGAAGCTGGAGAAAAGGAAGCCAAACGCCAGGCGACTGTGGCCAAAAAGCAACTGGAGGCGCTGCAAGTGATAAACACTCTATCTAGAAGCCCATTAAGCATATTCCGCTGATTGTCTCATAATGGATGGCAGGCTGAACAAAAGAAGTACCAGGAGCTGAAGACACAACACGATGCATTGGAGGCCGACTGTCACCGGGAATTATACCTGACACTGAAAGGTGCAGGCAGACTAGAGGGCGAGCCCCTGAAAGAAGTCTTTCAGTGGCTTGCCCTCTAGTCTCCCTTCACCTCTCGAGTGTGCACATGCCAGGTACTTCTGCAGAAGCGAGCTGCGCAACTCAACCCGCCGTCCGAGGCCAGGGCTTCTCGGGGTCGTCAACTGCTGTCTTGGATGATGTGGATGATGGGGCCTGAACAGGAATCTGCTGCGCCAAAGAAAAAGAAAAAGGGCTGAGTCTCAGATTCCCTGAGTCTCAGATTCCCTGAATCTCAGGATTTTAGTGAAGAGTTTCACGTTTTTGAGATGCCAGTTCACTCGACAGGGAAAACTGATCTTGAAATTGCCAGCATGCACTCTGCCTGCACTCCATGCGAACTGACTTTAAACCAAATCCTGAATCGCCAATGCACTGAGGCCGGCACCATCTGCACTGGAAGGGCGCCGGCACGTTTGGAGGGGGGGGGGTTGAGACTTCAGGTGGGGCCGGTTCGATTGGGGTTGCTCCGTGGCTGTGTGGGCTTGTGATATTGTTCAGTGTTGCTGCCTTGAGTTTAGTGTTGTCGCTGTTGTTGTCGTGGTCGTTATTGTTGTTGTTGATGCTGTCGTCGTCACTGTTACTGATGTTGTTTGTTGCTGTGGTCTTGTGGTTGTTGCTGTTAGCTGCGGTTTTGCTGCTGTGGTTGTTGTTGCTGCTGTTCTCGTCGTTGTCGGTGTCGTTGGTGTTGTGTTGTTGCTGCTGCTGTTGATGGTTGTTGTTGTTGTTGTGGTTGTTGTTGTGGTTGTTGTTGTTGTTCTTGTTGTTGTGGTTGTGGTTGTGGTTGTGGTTGTGGTTGTGGTTGTGGTTGTGGTTGTTGTTGTTGTGGGTTTTGTTGTTATTGTTGTTGCTAGTGTTAATGTGTTTGGTGTTGTTGCTGCTGCTAATGCTACTGCTGTCGTTAATGGTGTTACTGTGGTTGTTGTTGTTGTTGTTGCTGCTGCTGCTGTTGTTGTTGTTGTTGTTGTTGTTGGTGTTGTTGTTGTCGTTGTTGGTGTTGTTAAGATATAAGACTTCTGTGCACCTCCCCGGTACAGTAACTTCCTTCCAGCTTACTTCGACCACCACACTTCGTGTGGCTCAAGGCTGGCTGTGACAAAGAGGACTTCAGAGTGCTGTGCTGACTTCAGGGTTGAGCTCTGTTTGTGCATACTTCAGACGCTTTGTACTTTTTCATGGTAGCGGAGCTTCGTGCTCCTAGGCCTTTGTAGGAAACTTCGTAGATGTCAGCAGCTGAGCTAGAAGGAGAGTTCGCAGGCAAACTTCGGTTGCCACTTCCGCCGGTCTTTAGTGGAAATCCTGAGGACTGGGAAGAATGGCAGTGGAACTTCACAATCTATGCTTCATTGTTTGATCCTGCAATTGCTGAACTTCTTGAGAGATCAGGAAATGCGAACGTAGAGGTAATAGATGAACACTTCAGAGGTGACAGGTTCCCGGAAGCCAGATCAGCCGAGCTCATTCGCTTCAGTCGAAAACTTCATGTTCTCCTCGCAAATCTCACTTCGGGTGCCGCGAAACTTGTAGTTCGTCAGAACGTCGGTGGAAACGGCTTCGAAACTTGGAGAAGACTTCAACAGAAATTCAGCATGCCCAACGCGCAGCGCGAGCACGCACTTCTCGCACAAGTTCTTGATTGGAAATTCAACACGCATACGTTCGAGCAAGATTTCACTTCATGGGAGACGGTCAAGGTCAGATATGAGACGCTCACAGGCACTTCGCTGCCCGACGGAGTTCTCATAGCTACGTTGTTGAATAAGACTTCAGGACAACTTCAGCAGCACCTGAGGTTGAACTCGACTTCGATCAGGACCTACGCGCAGATGAGAGAAGTGATTGTATCGTACTTCAGATCAAGGCTTATGCTTCAGGGCACAGCTTCAAGTTCTCAAGGTCCAGCCCCGATGGATGTAGGAGCCCTGAAAGGTTGGGGCAAAGGAAACTTCAAAGGAAAGAAAGGAAAAGGAAAGGGCTTCGGCCCCAAAGGAGTGAAAGGAGGAAAGAGTGGTTTCGGCCACTGGAACTTCATGAAAGGAAAAGGGAAATCAGGAAAAGGAATGAAAGGAAACTTCAAAGGATCAGGAAAAGGAAAAGGAGGAAAGGAAGGAAATGGAAAGAAAGGAACTTCGGGTTCAGGAAAGACGGGAGCAATCACATGTTGGACGTGCGGCCAAATTGGCCACACTTCGAGAGAGTGTCCGCATCAGTATCGTGTTTCCGCGGTAGATGAGACTTCAGGTGATTGGAATGCAGATTGGACAGGAGAGTATGACGCAGGGCATGACTTCGGTGATGCCTGGGATGCCTCATGGGATGATGCTTCGTGGATCGGTGCAATTGATGACTTCACATGGCAGGTTGATGCATGGGATGATGGATCGTGGTGGACTTCTGCTTGGAATGAGGATCCTTGGGCTTACGACCCGACTCCCTTCTCTCAAGCCTCCCAACCAGCCACCTCAAGCGAAACTTCAAACCAAGCGCCGGTACCACCAGCAGCTACGCAGACTTCAGCAACTTCGGCTGACAAGGTTTCGGCTGTTACCTTCGGTGAGCCTCCAGGCCTTTCACTTCCCGACAAAACTTCGAAAGCCAAAGCCTCACCCAAGCCGAAAGCCTCAACAGCCTCAGGACTTCTGCTTGCTGCGGTTACGCTAGGTAGTGTAACTTCAGGGTCTTCGTTCAGCATCGCCCCGACGATGCCAATGCCGAACTTCGAAGACGAAGGACCCGGTCAGGAGTCCACACTTCTCAGTACGCTTTTCACTTCGGGTTTGAGTCACCTCAACACCTCTTTCAAGGATGTGTTCTTTGAGGAACATGTCGCTTCTGTAACTTCTTTGAGCCCGCAGTGGATTTTGTTTGACAGCGGTGCAGCAGCTCATTGCTGCCCCAAGAACTTCGCCCGAGAGTGGCCGTTGCTTCCACTCCAAGACAGAGCGCCTCCACTTCGCAGTGTAACAGGGCAGCTCCTCAACATCTACGGTAGACGACTTGTAGGAATGAAGATAGGTGATGTTGAGTTTCACATGCACTTCTATGTCACAGACATTGGCTATCCTATCGTTTCGGTAGGAAGACTTCTAGCCCAGAACTACACCGCAACTTTAGGAAAGGATGAGCTGACACTTCACGCTCCAGATGGCAAGCACCTTCCTGTTGAGCGTGAGGGTTCACTTCTTTTCTTGAAGCCGGAAATACTTCCTTTTGTCAAACACGACTTCGAGTTGGTGTGTGTTGCGTTCCACGAAAACTTCGCAACGGAGGCTGAGAGCACGGTGTCAGCGTTTAAGCCTGTGTACTACCACGCTGATCGTTGGCACTTCGATCCCGCAAGAAACGTTCTTGTGCGGTATCACAAGCGCCCTCGCAAAAATCTGTTTGTGCCAAGCGGCACTTCAGATAGACCAGTGGCGCTGAACAAGCTTGCTCAAGAGCGGAAAACCTTCGTGGTTGATGCTCAAGGAAATGAGAAGGAGCTCACGGACAACTGGGTCACTTCAGATGAGCCCACGCGAGCGCTGGATCACTTCTGGAAAGGAAGAACGGAGTTTAAACTTACAACTCCTCCGAACCAACGCCCGCCGACGAGACTTCTTCAGAAGAGGTCACTTCTCACTCCGCCGGCCCACGAGGATCCGAAAGCTTCTCCTCCAGCTGAGCAAGCGCGCACTTCTCGCGCCCCTGTTGCGACAGAGTCTTTCAGACCAGAAACTTCGCTGTATCCGAAGAGGTCTGATCTTCAGAAGAGCCTTCGTGAAGCTTCGGATGGAAATGAGGCAAGTGTGAGACGCTTTGTGGCATCTCAACTTCAAGAGCCAGATCCAAGCACAGGCCTTCCGTATGAACATGACTTCTGGTTGGACACACCGTTGATGTGGATTCGCTTTCACTTCGTTCCGCGTAGCACGTTGTTTGTTCCCAACGAGGAGGAACTTCAAGGTGGCCCTGATGTCACCCAGCTTGGTCGTGAGCGCATGACTTGCTTGTGCACTTCGGAAGGTGACCAGTGGCGCGAAGATAATTGGGACTTCGAAAGCGAAGCCTCCAAGAGAGAGGTTGGCTTCACTTTCACAGGAGCTACGTGTTTCGCCAAGCCGGAGGAAGAGGTCGTTGAGCCACTTCCCGTTCCGGTTGCTGGTGAGGACACCGACGCCAGAGTGCCCAAGACACTTCGCGCACCAAAGGCACCAACTGAACAAGAAAGGGAAGAACACAACCTCACACATCTTCCCTTCAGAAGCTGGTGCAAGATCTGTGTTCAAGCCAAAAGCCGGCAGGACCACTCGAAGAAACTTCGCATGAGGCAACCCGTGCTTCAATGCGACTACTCCTTCATGCCGGACAAGGGAGAGAACCAAGCTACACTTCTCAACGTGCGAGATGTGATCACAGGCATGTCTCTCTCGGTGGTTGTGCCGAATAAAGGTAACTCCGTCTATGCAGAAGCGGAACTTCGTCGCTTCGTGCAGGACGTTGGCCGGACATTCGGCATACTTCAGTGCGACCCAGAGCCTTCTCTCAAGGCTGTAGCGGAGACGGTCACTTCAGAAATAGGTGGCTTGTCGTTGAGAAACAGCCCTACTGAGTGGAAGCAGGCTCAAGGTGCAGTTGGACAGGCGCAGGCACTTCTCTACTCACAGGTACGAGCACTTCGACTCGACCTGGCAGAGAGGTACGACTGCCAGATCCCTGTCACTTCGCCAGTGTTCCCGTGGCTTGTGAAGCACGCACAGTTCTTGTTGAACAACTTCTCTGTTCGTTCTGATGGGCAAACGCCCTACGAACGTCGCTGGGACCGCAAGTACACTTCTGCGGTCTGTCGCTTTGGAGAAGTGGTCTTGTTCCGACTTCCTGGTCGTGTGCCTAAAGCTGAGCCTGCTTGGGAGCGTGCGTTGTGGCTTGGTCGTGAAACCACTTCGGACATGCATGTTGTCGGCAATGCAAACGGCGTGTACAAGACACGAAGCGTCAGGAGACTTCCTGCGGAGGATCAAGTGAGCAAGGAGCTTCTTGACTCGTTGAAAGCGACTCCTTGGGACCCGCGTGGTCGCCAAGAGGAGAGTGCTCACTTCGTTCTTCCAGCCCAGTCTGAAGCTTCGCCTGCCGCAGCGCCTGCAGTCTCAGACCCGCAGGGAGCGCAGGACGCGGCCGGCTCCAGTGCCGACGGCACTTCTGGAAGCAAGCGCAGCGCAGAGGCACCTCCAGAGGATGCGCCTTCGCAACTTCGGGCCAGGCTGGAACAGTCGCAGGGAGAGAAGCGCGAGATCTCCACGGAGGTCCCGGACAGTGCGACCAAACTTCGGCGAATCTCTGCGGTGCTTGAGGATCGCCTGGTTGACACTTCTTGCGTTGCTTCTGTGACCACGCGTGACGGTCTTGAAGTTCCTGTCGAGGTTAACGTTGACCGTGCTGAAGAACTTCAGGCCTTGCGTGCAAGTGAGCCTGTTGTCTGGTACGACACGGAGTTTGACAAGGAGCAAGAACTTCAAGGCATGCAGAAAGAGCGTGAATCTCTTCAGCACTTCGATGTGTTCGAAGAAAAGCTTGTGAGCGAATGTTCCGAGGAGCAACTTCGAGACGCAATCTCCACGCAATGGGTTAAGCGCCCTAAGGGAGATGGTGTGCGTTGCAGGCTGTGTGTCAGAGGCTTCGACCAAGTCGTCGAGGACCCAGACGACACTTTCGCCAGCACACCTTCGCTTGCTACGCTCAAACTTCTTCTTACACTTGCGTGCACTTTCAACTGGTTCGTTCTTGCTGGCGATGTGTCCACAGCGTTTCTCCACGCACTTCTGAGTGAAGAGATCTTTGTGATCCCTCCGGGTGAATTCTACCCCAACGGTGGAGTGCTATGGAAACTTCGCAGAGCCATGTACGGACTGAAACAGAGTCCGAAGGCATGGCAGACCCACTTCGCGAGCGTGATGGCCGATCTCGGCTTCAAGCGTCTTAAAAGCGATCCTAATCTCTACTTCCATCCTGAGTACAAGGTGTACCTTCTTTGCTACGTAGATGATGTACTTCTCTTCGGTGCAAAGGAGCCGTGTGAGCACCTGTTTGCCAAACTTCAGGAACGTCTTCTTTTGAGACGGGAAGGGACGCTTCAGCCGGGGGAGAGTATCAACTTCTTAGGTAGATGCATCACACGACGCGAAGATGCGATCGAGATTTCCATGCCTACTTCGTATGTTGACAAGATTCTAGAAGAATATGCTCTTTTGGAGTGTAGGCATAGCCCTCCCGGCAACGACTCACTTCGTAAGAAAATCGAATCCGAAGAGCCTTTGGATACAGTCGAGCACCGTAAGTACAGACGAGTGGTAGGCCAACTTCTCTGGCTTAGCAGCATTCGCCCTGACATTCAGTACGCTGTCAAGGAACTGTCTCGAGGATCAACTTCCCCGACAGAGGCTCACAAGGCCAAGGTCAAGATGCTACTTCGGTACCTTGCAGGGAGCAAGGCCTGCGTCCTGACACTTCGGCCGAGGGTCATGCTTCGTCGGGAAATGACTTCTCTTGATGTGGTAGCGTATGTAGATAGTGATTGGGCAGGTTGTGTCACTACGAGGAAGAGTACTTCGGGTGTGTCTGTGTTCTTCAACGGTTGCTTAATTGCTTCGCAAAGCCGCACATAGCAGACGATAGCGACTTCGTCTGGAGAGGCCGAGCTTTACAGCATTGGCCTGGGCACTTCGGAGAGCCTTTTCGTAAAATCACTTCTCATCGAAATGAACATCACTTCGCGCGTGAACATACGCGTTTTCACAGATTCTTCGGCCGGAAAAAGCATGTCGACGCGCTTCGGTGTTTCGAAGAAAACTCGACATGTCGAACTTCGCTATCTTTTCATGCAAGAGTTGGTTCAACAAAACATACTTCAAGTGAAGAAAGTTGCCGGTACTTCGAACCCCGCTGATGTGTTAACCAAGTATGTTTCACGTGAGGTACTTCAGAGGCATCTAGGAACCTTAGGTGTAGGCTACCCTTTTGGTAGGCTGCCCTAACTTCTAGGATGCTGTGCAGAAAGATGTTTCACTTCAATTCGTTTGCTTTAAAGGCAGAGCTCCCCTTTCAACTTCAGGGTCAGTGAGGTCCTCTGTGTTTCAGATCTTCGCCCCAGAGCCGCCTTTGCAAGGACTTCATGGCCGCCGCCGCTCCTTTGGGCTGCGACTTCGTGCCTCACTTCGTTGCCGCCATGGCTTCTGCTTGGGTTTCTTACTTCTGGCTGGGTTCTTGGCAACTTCGCTTTGGTATTCGTTTCTGCATGGATGGTTTGCGAACTTCATACCGGATTGTGCCCACTTCTGTTGGGACGTGGTTTTGGTACAGACTTCTTTGCGATCGACGTCTTCAGTGGTTTGTGTGCTTCTACTTCGAGAAGATGGCCCCCAAACTTCAGGTTCCGGTGCCAAAGGCAGTGGCTCTTGGACTTCCTCCGGCAGCACTGCCAGGACCCTCGACTTCGGAAGAGGCCGAAATGACGAGGGACTTCCGCAACTTCGTGGAGGAGCATCAGTTCTACGTTCCGGACCCGAACTTCGAGAGAGATGAACTTCCGCCGCGACTTCCCACTCGAGCACTTCCTCAGAACACGTGGCTGGAGTTGCGCTACGCCTCGGGTAACTTCGAGACGGTCTGCGGACTTCACCCGGCGCACTTCCAGCAACTTCACAGGGCCGTGGATGTACTTCGGGTACACTTCTATGGCAAGGAAGCGGCTCGACTTCTCGGGCATGGCCGAGATCACCTCGGCTGGAGCCACTTCGCTGGGATGAGCTACTTCGCGGTGGACAATGTGTGCTTCACGCACTTCAAGCATGTCCCTGACTTCTTGGAGTCACTTCGCCAGGGCCGCCAGATCAGCAAACTTCTGCTGCCTGGGACTTCAGACTTCAGGCTGGTCTACGCGCTACTTCGACTTCAACCTGGCGTGGACAACCCGGTGGTGACGGCACTTCAGTCCGCGGCGCTGTTTCCGGAGCTCTTCGCCCGGAGCACTTCTTATGTGGCCAACGAGACGGACTTCTGCATCAACTTCAAGGCAAGCTATATCGGCCCGAACTTCGTTGATGTACTTCCCGAGCCTTCGATCCGGTTGTGGTTTTGCACTTCCTTGAACTTCCATCCTCACGCGCATGTCACGAGATGGAGATGGCGAACTTCACCTGACTTCGGATATGCAGCCATTCTCCCCGGATATGTTGAACTTCGCATTTTCTCCGAGGTCAGCGAAGTAGCTTGCGTGCTTCGGACTTCAGCTTCTGTTGGAGACTTCCCCAACCGAAGCCAACCGAGTGCTTCAAGGAGGCATCGGACTTCTGTCCTTCAGGATGACCTCGAGCGAGATATTGAACTTCGTGGAAGGTAACCGCTTCCGCTTCTGGAATCGGCGGTACATCGACTACTTCATCAACGTGCCCGGCGAGCACTTCGTGCTGCGACCTCACCTCCGCACTTCCTTGGCGGTGATTCGTCTTCCGGGCAACTTCCAACAGTTCTTTGACCTCGCCTGGTCGAAGACTTCGCATGGCTTCAACCGCTACATGCACATCCCGATGAGGACTTCGGACTTCGCCCGGTTCGAGAACACTTCTGAGGCGGATTCGTGGGTGAGTCGTGAGCTTGCCGTGCAACTTCTGAGGGCACGCTACTGAGACTTCGGTCCTAACTTCTTTTGGTGACTTCGAAGGAGTCACTTCGCGCTGTTGTGCAAGCGCCACTTCTGCGATGTTTGGAGGACTTCCAACTTCGCTCGATCCTAGCACTTCGTGCAGCAGCTTCTTTTGGTTGAAACAACTTCGTGAACTTCTTTGTTTCAAGGGAGCGTGTTAAGATATAAGACTTCTGTGCACCTCCCCGGTACAGTAACTTCCTTCCAGCTTACTTCGACCACCACACTTCGTGTGGCTCAAGGCTGGCTGTGACAAAGAGGACTTCAGAGTGCTGTGCTGACTTCAGGGTTGAGCTCTGTTTGTGCATACTTCAGACGCTTTGTACTTTTTCAGGTGTTGTTGTTGTTGTTGTTGTTGTCGTTGTTGTTTGTTGTTGTTGTTGTTGTTGTTGTTGTTGTCATTGTTATTGCCGTTGTCATTGTTATTGTCATTGTTGGTTTTATTGTCAGTGTTATTGTTATTGTTATTGTTAGTGCTGCTCTTGCTGTTGTTGCTGTTGTCGCTGTTGTTGTTGTTGTTGTTGTTGTTGTTGCTGTTGTTGTTGTTGCTGCTGCTGGGTGTTGTTGGTGGCATGGCACGGTGTAGCTAGCTATTGGAAACTTTTGGTTGCAGAGTTGCAGGATGTTGAGTACAAAGGTCGGGTGATTGTTGTTACAGCCGCTTGTTGATGGTTTCGTTACAGGTGGAGGCTGCAGTGCTAATGTTGTTGTCGGTGTTGTTTACTTCTTTGTAGTATCGTCGTTTCTGTTGTGCTGTTGCTGTCATAGGAACACCAACAGCAATGGCAACAGCAGCAACACCAGCAGTGCCATCAACAACAAGGGGTCAAAATAGCAGCAGCATTAAGACTAGCACAACATAAATATAGAAATAACGACAGCCAGACTAAGACTAGCGCTAATGCAACGAGGGCGACCATAATGATAGCCAGACGAGCCATGGCAGTTAGATTGATATGGAAGACCAGCGCAGCAATAACAATAACAATATCAAAATAATAGACAGCCAGAGGCAGGCATGCATGTCATGTCATGTGCCACTTGAACAGCGGCCATGTGTGCACCACTTGATCAGTGGCTGTGTCGTGATATGCCGTGCGCCACTTGAGCAGCGGCCATGATGTGTGCCACTTGAGCAGCGGCCATGCATGACATGAAACCAACACTGAAATGCATGCATGACGACTCCTGAGGCCTGGATGACAAAGCTCCCCCGTTGCTGAATGATCTGACAGGGGGGACAAAGAATTTACGTGTTCTGTAAGGCTCGTGAAAGAGATTAAGGGTTAAGGGGTTTAGGGCTTATAAGGCCAAGGTTCAGCGAGTTTCTTTAGAGGTAAGAAGTTTAGGATTAAGAGGTTTAGGGTTTAAAGGGTAAGGTTTCAGGGAGTTCCTATAGAGGTCAGAGGTTCAAGTTGAAGGGGTATCACTAGGGTTTAAAGGGTAAGAAGGTTTCATTTCAGGGAGTTCCTATAGAGGTAAGAGGTTTAGGTTGAAGGGGTTTAGGGTTCACAGTAAGGTTTCGGGAGTTGCTTCAGATGTGAGCTTTCCAAAACAGGGTTTCGGTAGTCTTATTACAGTAAAGTAAAGTATGTTTAAAGGCTTAGGGTGTAAGAATGTTAATTATGCTTGTTATCAAAAAATGCACACCCTGCCACATGTGATGTAGTTACTCTACTAATGATGTCATCACATATGGAAGTGGAGTGCATTTTTTTGCTAGGTCCAAAATGTTACTGCCACTGAGAAATGGACACAAAATACCGCTGAAGCCCTAGGGATGTATGAAATTGTCGCATGATCTTCTAAAAGCAGTTGTAAAAATCTGGGATGCAAATATTCCTTGATGCTTTCAAAGTCTGATCACCTTTTTTCGGCCGTCCTGCCCCCCCCCCCTCTGTCCCCAGGGGTCGCATAAAGCATGACACAACAAAGCCCTAACATCCCAAACGGCCCCCCCAAGCACCTTCCATGTCAAAACAACAACCCAAATCCAGGCTACAGGAAACAAACACCAGGCTACAGGAATCAAGCAACAGAGGTTGTTTGTTGTTGTTGTGGTGGCTGTGGTTGTTCCGGTTCCGGTTCTGCTGGCCCTGCGTGCTCGTCTGCCTGTGTTGGTGGTGGCTGCCCCCCCTCTGCTGGTGCTTCATGGTGGCTGTGGTCGTCGTGGGGTGGTTGTGGTGTGGCCTCTGGAGTGTAGAAGTGGGTTGGTGTGGTTGTGGTGAATTGGATGCTCCAGTGCGTAGACGTGCGGAGCAGGAGGAACTGGTCCCCCACCTGCAGTGCCAGGCTCTGGTCTTCGTGATGGTGGACTGGCGGCACTTGAGTGACGGTGGCGAGCCAGCGGCGTTCCGACACCGGCTCAAGCAACAGCCAGGTTTCACCGCTGATGGGCGGGTAGACAACGACGGGCATGCTTGTTTGTGGTGGTGGTGTGGTTCCCCCGCTGCTGGTAAGGACGTCTTGTTGGTACTCTATCCGGCTGAGCCACTTTCCGGCTCGCAGGACCGTGTGGGTGACAGTGGTGATGCTTGAGTGAGGTAGAGGTGGTGGTGCCGAATGTTCCCCTCCTAGTGAAGGAGGGCGGGGTGGTTGTGACTGTTCGCCCTGTGGTGGTGTCTGACGTCTTGCTGGGTAGTAGCTGGTGGCTGGTGTGGGTGCTGTCCCAACGTCGCTGTCGTCTGGGTGCCAGTGTGGTGTGTGTGTGTGTGTGTGTCTGCCTTAGTGGGTTCCTGTTGGTGGGTGGTCGCGTGATCGCCGGCGTCTGCTCTGGGTTCCTCCTGTTGTGGTTGAAGGTGAGGTGGTAGTGGCTGACCCGGGTTGAGCATCCGGTAGTAGGCTGCCCTTTCGGCTAAGCTTAGCTGTGGGGGCTGCCATGCGCGTTGGGCCGGGGCCTCGTCGTCAGGAGGTGTGTTTGCAGGCTGGTGGTGGGTAGGCTGCTGTGGTGGAGACGGGCCTTGGCCTAGGAGGTGTTGCCCCCACCGTGTGTGGTGGAGGTTGTTGGCCTTTAGCCATCGCTTGATGCGATACTTCTCTGCTTTGTTTCTCGTGCGGTCAGGGCCTCCCCCCTCATGCTGCCGGTGCTGTACTCTGATGGGCTTCTGTGGGGCTCTGCGTTGCGAGCTGCGCCTGCGTGGTGTGTGGATGTCACCCCCTTGATGTGCTGCTGTTGCTGGCGTCTCGGGGAAGTGAGGCAAGAGCTCTCGCTCGATATAACTTGCGGGGATTTCCCCCGTGGTTATCCATACGTAGTGTTCACGCATGGTCATTCCTGGAATAGCACGCGTGCCACCAGGCGGCAAGCGTGTGCCCGTCACCGCTTCGAAGGGAGCTTTGACGTTGAGGCGCGGCTGCGTGTCTCCCACAGCTGTGGGTGCGGTCTGCGGTTGCTGTTCTCCCCCGCTGGGTGGGCCTTGTTGCGTGCCCTGTTTCCCGGCCGCTCCTGTTGCTGGTGGTGCGTGCTGGACGTCGGCTTGTTGTGCTGTAGCGGCTGGCTCAGGTTGTGGTGCGGCTTGTGGGAGGTGGGCGCTGCCGGGGTCTTGCGTGGTCTGTGTCTGCTGTGGCATCGCCGGCGTGGTAGGCTGGTAAGCTGCCCAGGGGTCAGTGTCGGGGTTGTATGTGCTTGCGTAGGCCACGCCATGGGGGCCGTGCGGCCGGACGGGGGCTCCTGTGGCTTGTGGTGCTTGTTGTGGTGAATCGGTGTCGGCTGGTGGGTCAATGAGATCTCGCAGGTTCTTCTGTGTATCGTAGTATGCGAAACCGTGGTCTGCCGCTAGCTGCGCTGCCGTGTAGGGTTGCTGGCTCGCCTGTTGCTGTTGTTGTTGTTGTTGTTGTTGCTGGAACATTTGGGCCAGCCCTCGGGCCACCGTCCTTGCCGGGTTGTCCGGCGGCTGACTCGTGAGGAGAAGGACTCCGGACCGCTGGCTCAGCTGTGGTTGTGGTTGTGGTTGTTGGGTGGCTGTCCCACCTGTGGTTGCCTGCTGTGGCAGTTGCCACTGAGTCCCATCTGTCGGCTGCGACTGCATGTGTTGTAGTGGGGGTGTTCCCCCGGTGACAGGTGGGCTCTGGTACGGCTGTGGCCACATCATATGGTTGTGGTTGTGGTTGTTGCTGTTGCCAGTGGTACTGCTGTTGCTGTGGTGGTTGAGCTGCCGTGGTGTTGAAACTAAAGGCTTCTCAAGCCTTCCTTCCCACTCTACTTTCAAACACACTTTTCTCACTTCGCGGGCTGACTTCCTTAAGCCTCCGTGTCGCGGTTCACACACATGTTTCATGTGTTCTCGTGATTACTCTACACACTCTACTTGGGACTACGTGCACTAGGTTACAAACGAACACCCCGCCTCAGAAAGTTCTTGCGGGTTCCTAGGGTGTTCTTGGAAACTGCTAGGGCTTTCTGTACAGTGCTTTTGCTAGGGACTTTCGTCTCCGTTGTTCTTGGTCTTTTACCTAGCTGCACTCCTGCCCTGTTGCTACTTAGGCCTTCTATGTCTGTACATTGGCCTTCTTGAAAAACCTACTCTGTATGTACAGCTACATTCTAGTTAGGTCCAGCCTATGGACTCTTTGCGGGGAGGCCCGTACCCCGGTTTCCTTCTACCCTTACTTAGCCTACGGGCTTTTCTTCTTTCGGGCTTCTTTTCTTTGTTCTTGGCTTCTCCGGCTTCTTGCCTCTTCTGGCCCTTGTACCTTCCTAGCCTGCCTTTTGTGAAACTTCTTGTGAGACTTTGGAAGGTTGTAGCTTACCTAGGCTTACTGCCTCAGTTTGCTACGTCTATACATTTGCTCACACTTTGTACATGAATTCTTGTGCTAATATACATCAAGTCTTACGTTGCTTAGCTATGTACATATGTACAAGCGTTCACTGCTTGACCTGCTCGATCATCCCTTCTCGGGATCCTTTCACTGGGTCTGTGCCCAGTTCTTGGACTTCTTGCCTTTACCCTTTCCTTTGGGTGTCCACTGGTCCCACTGGTTCTGCTGCGCCCACTCTTCTGGCGTCTGCCAGTAGCCTTTGTTGTGCGGGTTCGCGTTCTCGTACCAGTTGCTGCCGTCGTCGGTGGTGCTCCAGTTCTCGTTGTTCCACTGCTCGTTGTAGTACCAACCGTCGTTCTGTCCGTCGTCCCAGGAAGGGCCTTTTCCCTTCGTTCCTTGGTTGTCTTGCTTGCCTTTCGCGTGGATGCGTCGCTGCACCTCTTCCTCGATCTTCTCGTTCTCCTTGGTCTCGAGGAATTTATCCAATTCCTTTCCGTCTGTAAACCAAACGTTGTGCTTCCTGTAACACTCTGTCACCTTGTTCCAGAGCATGCGTCCCTTGACAGGCGCATTCTTGATTCTCGCTGCACCTTTCTTGTCTTCACACTTCGCGCGGTACTCTTGCGTTTTCTTGTTGAACTCCCACACGTAGCCAAGCTGCGTGAACTCGGCGATGTCGTTCGGGTCGACGGTAGTTTCGTCTCCTTGGTTGCTTGACGGCTTCTCTTCTTGGTCTTCTGTCTCTACCTGCTTTGGCCTTTTTCCTTTCTTCTTCTCTTCCTCTTTTGCCTGCGCTTCTTTCTTCTCTTTCTCTTCTTCTGCTTTGCTCTTGTACGCTTCTTCTGTCTCTTCTTCACCTTCGCTTCCAGACAAGGTTGCACCTAAGGTTTCCTTGAGGCTTTTGACCTTCTTCTTGTACTTCACGATCTTGTCCTTAGCTGCAAGTAGAAGTGCGTCCACTTCCTGTGAGTAACCTTTGAAGTACTGGTAGTCGTCCTTGAGGCTCTTGTAGTCGTACTGGAGGTCGTCGAGCTTTTGGTTCCTTACTTTCTCTTCTTGCTTTAGCACTTTAAGCTCTCTCTCCAAGTCCTTCTTTGCATCGTCAACGTACTTCTTGGCGTACTCTTCTCTCTCCTGGTCGTAGCCGGCGGTTCTTTCCTGGGCTTTTCTCTCTCTCTTCTCTGCCTCTTTCTTCTTCTTTTCAACCTCTGCTTCCTTTGCTTTGACGTTCTCCTCAGCTTCTTCAAGGGCTGTCTCCTTCTCGCTTAAGAACTTGGCTTGTCCTTGGAGGGTCTCTTGGTCTTTCTCTAACTTCTCTTCTCTTTCTGTAACTTTGTCTTCCTTTTCCTTCACCTCCTTCTGCTTCTTCAAAAACCTTTTCACTGTCTCCTCAAACTCTGTCTTCTGGTTTCCAAACTGCTCCTTCTCCTTCTCCAGGTTTTCTTCCTCCTTCTTCAACTTCTCTGCTCTCTCTGTCACTTCTTTCTTTGCCTCGTCGAAGGAGTCCACGTCGTAGTTCACCTGAGCGGCAGGAGCTTCGTCTCTTTTCTTCCTTCGGTTCTTCTTCTTCTTTTCCTTCTCTCCACTTCTGCTTCCTGAGCTGCTTTCCTCTTCTTCACCGCTGCTCCTCTCTTCTCTCTTCGGCTTCTTGTGCTGCTGTGGCTTTCTCATCTCGTTCACGACAAACCATGCCGCCATGCACACCATGGCGAGCGTCACCAGGACTTCCAGAAGCGACATGCTTCCAGGACTGCTTGGGACTTCTTGTGGGCTTGCTACTTCTTGAGCTGCGGCGAAAGGTACGTAGACTGCCTCAGTCTTTCCAAACAAACTTGAAAGTGCAAACAACATGCTGCTTTTGTTCTTCATGATCTTCTCGAGTCTTCTTACCACTTGTGCCTTTTCTTCTTCCTCTCGCTCTTGCTCTCCAACTCTTCCTTCGCTGTTGCACATGCCGATCATGTTCAGGAGAAACTTCACTCTTTTCGTGCTGAGAGGCTTTGTTCCTAGGTCTGCTGTGTTCTCCTTTGTACCAACTGCGTGTACAGTAAGCTTGCCTTCACGTATTGCTGCTTGTAGCCAAAGTAACCGAATCTGTAGGTGCTTGACTCTTCCTGTTCCTTGGCGGTTTGTGATTCCGCGGCATGCGGAACTGTCTGTGTATGCTTTGAGTAGTACTCGTTCTCCTGTAAGGAAACGAACTGCTGCGTGTAAACCTATTCCTTCGCTTGCTGCTCCAGTAAGTGCCATGTATTCTGCTTCTGCTGAAGATAATGCTATCGACTTCTGTGTCCTGCTGTAGCTGTAGAAGTATGCACCGTCCAGGTAGAACATGGCGCAACTCACTGACTTCCTAGTCTGCTTGTCTCCGGCCCAGTCGGAGTCGCTAAAAACTTCCAGCAAACGTTCGCGTGGTTGTTCTCGAGGTTCTCGTAGTTCTTGTGGTTCTTCGGCGCGATGACGTAGAGCTGACGTTCCTGGGCTGTTCCTGTGGTACGTAACGGCGTAGTCTGACGTTCCTTTGAGGTAGAGCGCCAAGTGCTCCAACTCCTTTCTTTTACGTTCCGTTGGCTTCGTCATGGCAGTACTGAGGCTACGTACTGCGAACTGAATGTCCGGACGGTCGTGCGCTACGTACAGCAAAATGCCGACACAACTTCTGTACGTTCTCGAGTGTTCCTCGTCCAGTTCTTGGGATACGTCAGGTTCCTGACTAGCCGGTGTGCAGGGTGAGTTCTTGGCCTTCTTCTTCTCCAGCTTGAGGATCTCCACGAGTTTCTTCACGTACTTGCTATCGCTATGTACTCGTAGTTCATGTTGTTCGTACGTGTACTTCCTTTTGAGAAACTTCACGGTCTCCTCAGAAAATCCTTTCTCGTAGTCTTCCTCATTCAGAAGAGGTCCTTCAACTTGTAGGTTCACTTTCTTCTTGAGGTTCCTGAGGATTGGTTCGATGACTTCCTTCTTTCCTGCAAACTGCAAGTCATCTACGTGCACAATGCAAACTGCAACCACTTTTCCTTGCCGTAGAAGACGGTAAAGTGCTGGAACTGCAGTACAACGCTCAAACTTCTCTTCCACCAAAAGACCATCACAAAAGTCTGACCAAAGACTGGATGCGTCGCGTTGACCTGGCAAAACTCTTCCTAACTTCCAACACCAAGTTCTAGGGTTGCGTTCTTGTTGTTCCTGCATTGCTTGTACAACGTGAGCTGCTTCTTCAGGTACTCGACACAAACAAGGTGTTCTTTGAGGGACTTGTAGAAACGCGTCCTTCACGTCGACACTGTAGATCGCCCAATGGTTGGCGAGAGCCAACATGGGCACCAGTTTTGTGATTCCTGGGCTTGTCGCAGGAGAAAATATATCTTCCCTTTTTCCTTCTGTCTTGTATTCTCTGGCTACTAGTCTGGCACGTCGTTGCCAGCATCTTTGAATCTGCTTGGGCTTTGTTGTTCCTTCTTTGGCTTCTTCAGCTTCAAAACCTGTAGCTTCTCTGAACCTCCAATCTTTCACCAACTTCGTTGTCAACCACTTGTGAAGTTCTTGCTCTGAATCTACCAGAGGTACGTTCTCAGTTGCTTCCTGAGGGTCTGTAGAAACCAACGAAATAACTCCCATCTTTGTTAACCTTTTGATTTCTTTGACTGTAGCTTCATCGTCCAACTTCTGAAGAAAAGCCGGATCCACGTTCGGTGGTCCTTTCTCCTCGTCGAAGAACTCGACAGGGACCTTGGTAGAAACTTCCGTTGGTTCACTCTCTGTCTCCTCTTCTTCTTCTTCCGACTCGTACACAAACTCATCATCTGCTTCGTAGACTTCATCATCATGAGGCATGTTGAGGTAACCGTCTGTTTCCTCTGCTCTGTTAACTTGCTTTCGTAGCTTGCTGGGTGAGCTTGGTTCCTCAAGCTCAAGACTGTGCTTGCTTGCTTCTGCTCTTGGTTCAGCTGGTGCTGAAAGTGCTTCTGCTGAGGCTGTAAGTGGCTCGACTGCTCTGAGTTCCTCCAAAAGGGTCTCGTCATCAACTTCAGCTCTTCTTTTCCTGTCTCTCGTCACACTCATGCTGCTGGCTTCACTTTGTTCCTCTCTGTCTTCAAGTGCTTGTTGCTGCTCTTCACTGCTGTCCTCCGAACTCGGAGGGTCGCTAGCGGCCTCGACGTTCTCGAGCTGTTCGCGTTCTTCCTCGGCAACAGGGGGCAGGATGCTTAGCTGTGGTCGTTGTCTTTGCTTCTTCTCTGGAAGTACTCTTGCTCCAAGGAGTGGCGTGTTGAGGTTCCAGGTATGGACCTCTATGTTGCTTGTTCTTTTGGAGTCGTACTGTTCTGGTAGTGGTCTCACGCTGCGTGTGATATGTATGCCATCAGGCTGTGCAACGATCCATGTGTCTTGCTCTGTCTTGCCTAAAAATATTCCTGCATTCCATATCCTGTCACCTTTCTTCTTGATCTTCAACCTCTTCGCCATCACAACAGTACCAAAGGGTACAAGTTTCCCTGAGTAGGGGTATCCGTGGATAACTTCCTGTGGCGTTCTTCCTGTGGAGCTGCTCACTGCGAACCTGTTGAGTAGCCAGCAGGCGTGTCTAAACGCCCAGCTTACTACTGCGTGCTCGTGTGGTATCGCCAGCTGTGTTCTTTCTCTGAGTTCATCGAGAATGGTGTTCGCTTGCCTCCGTACTGTTTGTATTGCTCTTTCTGCGGCTCCATTGCTTTCGTGGTCGTAAGGAATGCTTTCCTGTAGTGTTGTAGAAAGTCCAAGGCTGCTGCGTACTTTCTGTACTTTGTCCTTGAGTGCTTTGGCTGCGTTCTCATTGTCTGCTTTGAGAACGAGGGTGTTGTACCCGAGCTGAGTGGTGAACTGCACGAGTGCTTCCGCGAGATGCGTTGTGCTTCCTGCTCCTCCTTTCCTCTTGCAGGGCACCGCCAAGACTGCCTTGCTCCAGCTGTCCACAGCGACAAGAGTCACTGCTGGTGGCTCTTCACTTCCTGTGGTGCTTGTATAGCAAAAGTCAAAACTGATGACGGGCTTCGCGGAATCCGTAGAGCTGCTTGGCTTGCTCAATCCTTTCTTGTGGTTGTCTTCTCGTGCTTTCATAGCAACGCAATGGGGACACCAAGGCTGATACGGAAGGTGCGTCAAGTTGTGGTACGCTCTCTCCTCTTCCGTTGGTTCCTGTGGTGGTGCTAGGTGGTATGCTTGGTGGTGTTCCCGTTGTTCCTTGTGTTGCGTGCTGAGCCTTTCTTCTCTGACTGCTGTGGCGAGTCTCTTCAAGAGCTGCTTCTTGCTTCCTGTTGTCTTCACTCTGTACTCTCTGCAAAGTGCTTGTAGTTCCTTAAGACTGCTTTTCTGCGCTGTGTACTCGACGCCTTCGTGGTAGAAGCTTTCCTCCAAAACTTCAACAACTTCTTGTGGTGCTTCTTGGTCTGCTTGTGCTTCTCTCATTTCCTCATCTTTGCTCTCTTCTGCTGCTGGTGGTGCTGCTGAATCTTCCTTCTCTTTGTAGTGTTCTTCCTTCTTCTTCTTTAGCTCCTCTGCTGCAGCTTCTGCTTTTAGGTCTTCAACAACTTCTGGCTTCACACGGAACCTTGTTTGACCAAACCACGGCAAACGAAAGTGTTCACGTAGAGGTAGGCGGTCTGCTCTCCAGTCGTCGCTGTGTTCGTAGATCTCCGTACTGTAGATGCAGTCTCCTTGGGTATACCTGCTGTTCTCAAGATCTCCAAGGAGGACAGGACAGTTGGCAACTCCTGTCGGGTCAAACAGCACAGTTCTCGGTACTACGTGGTGACGAACAACTTCTCCTTTCTCGAGGTCCATTTTCCAGTAGTCACGACCATGACTTTCTTGCTCTGCTCGGTCTCCAGCTGCGTAAGGGGTGCCAAGGATCCAAAGTGGAATTGGCTTTGCTGAAATGGCTGTAACCACTTCCTTTTCTCCTTCTGCAAACTCTTCAAAAGGGTCTGCCTTCTCGGAGTACTTCTTTGAAACTTCAACTGCTCTCCATCCTCTCTCTTCTTTCACCAAAGTGCTTCTGTACGGAAAGTGCGTAGGGCTATACATGAGAGATGGGTTCTCGTAGCTGCTTTGAGTGGCGTACTTGACGATCACCATGCTGTCTGTGTTGTGCCAACCAGGTTCTTCTTTGTTCACTGCTTCCTGAACGTGCTTGTTGAGCTGAACAACTGTCCGAACCATCTTGTAGTTGTTGCTGCTGTAACTTCTGCTTCTTGAAGGAGTTTGTACGTAGGCGTAGGCTGCCAAGCTGTTCTTGTGGAGATGCACTGGTATTCTTGAGCTTCCGTCTGTAAGACACATACCTTCTTCTTCGTTCACTCGCAACTCCCAGCCTTCTCGAAACAGCTTGCCTATGGCCATCAGGGGGTTGATCACCGAGGCAACGGTGAAGGCTTCCTGGATGCGACAAAAGCTTCCGTCGTCATCAAAGAACGTTAAGTTCAGCATCCTTCTGCCTTCCGTCTTGATTGCTTTTCCTTGTGCGTCCTGAATGGACGAAGGGCGAACCTTCAAAGGGGTTCCTTCTTTTCCTAGCCAAGAGGGCACAAGAGAAACGTCTGCGCCAGAATCCAGGATAACTTCAATTCTTTGGTGAAGATCACTTTCCTGGAAAAACTCTTCCTCTACAACGCGTACTGAAAGAACTTCTTGTGGTGGTAGTGCTTCACGTCCAAGGTACCAGTTTAGTAGAGGATCTTCTTGCTCTTCTTCGCTCTCTTCTCCTTCTGACAAAACAAACTCTTCAGCTTCCGTCACTCTCAAGACTCTTCCAAAGTACTCGATCTCGAGCTCTTCTTCGTCTTCGTCAAGTTCAAAAACTTCAGGATACGTGACGGGATCGTTGTCCATGTGGTACATCGCGATCTGCCGAACTGTTGGCTTAGCTGTAGACTTCGTGCTTGTAGTTCTTGTTGTTGTGGCTGCCGAAGCGCTACTGCTTGGAACTGTAGTAGGTTGTGTCCTGACGCTTTGTTCGTCTTCCTCCTGTGCGTTCCTGACGTTCTGCTGCATGTCTCTCTGCTTGAGTCTGCAATTGGCTTCGTAGTGTCCAGGCTTTTGGCAGTAGTGGCAAACAGCAACTCCTGGGTTGTTGTATCCTTTACCTTTTCCTTTGCTGCTGTAGCCTTTTCCCCCGCCTTTGCCATATCCTCGGCCTCTGCCTTTTCCTTTTCCTTTTCCTCGTCCTTTTCCTTTTCCTCGGCCTTTGTAGTAGTACTGGCTTTCTCCTTTTCCTTTTCCTTTACCGAAGCCTTTGCCTTTGTACTTGCCGAATCCTTTTCCTTTCTTTCCTTTTCCCTTATCTTTTCCTTTGCCTTTCCACCATTCAACTCGTGAAACATCCATGTCTGCTTGTCCTTGGTGGTCCTTTCCTGAGTTGATGAGGTCTGTGGTAGTCCACCTTGCTGCTTGCTCGTAGGAGAGGAGGTACTGTCGTAGTGTTCCATACTTTGTGGTCTCCTTCTGGTTGAGTAGAAGATGTTGTCTCATGTTCCCTTCGGTTCCTCCAAGTATGATGGAAATCTTCATGTCGTCCGCAACAAGGTCTCCACTCGCTCTCTCGTACTCTTCAATCAACTCTTCAAACTTCAGGATATTTTCTTGTGTTGACCTTTGCTTGTCGAACCTGTAGTGAAGAACTCCGTTAAGTAGTTGTAGAGAACGTGCACGGTTGTGAGGCTGATGTTCTTCCACCAACAACCTCCATGCTTCGAAACCGTTCTCGTTGGGTACTTGCTTTAGAGTTCGTAGAGGACGGCCACGTGTATAGCTGGTGAGGATGGAATGTAGCTTTCTTGAAAGTGCTTGTTCACCTGGGTTAAGTTTACTCCATTCCCATGATGCTTCTCTTCTATCCATCTCGACTGCGTTGATCTTCTCAAGGATGTCGTTGTTGAGAGCGCCTATCCAACTTCTCAGCTTCAACCGAAACTCTAGAAAACCATCACGCTCTTCCTTGTACGTAGTAGGGCCAAAGACTTCTGGAGATTTGATCATCTTGTGGAGGTCGATCTCTCCTGGCCTTCTTGACTCTGCGTGCTGCGACAGTGCTGTAACTGCGTCTGCTGTAAGCTTTCCTGTTGCTGCAACCGCGTTTGCAGTAAGCTCTGCTTGTTGTGACAGTGCTGTGTTGGTTGCTTGGGTTGCTTCTGTAATTGCTCTCTGCTGTTGTGAAACTGACTGCGCGAGTTCCTGTAGTTGTTGTGAAGCGGTACCTGCCTGCGCTTGCTGACTGTTCATTGCTTGGGCAAGTGCTTGTATCTGTTGTGTGTTTTGGGCAGTGAGGTCCGTGAGCCTTTGCAAGGCTTCCTCCATCGCAACTGCACTCTGCATGTGACTGTAAAGCAACACAACATGCAACCAGACTCGCTTCTTGAAAAGAACGCTGCAAACTGACCTGTGCAACTTCCTTCTCGAAACTTTCTTCTTCAACTGTTCTCTTTTTGTTTGCTTAACTCTGACCCAAAAATAGAGGTAGATCCAAGTGACCATACCAAGCGGGGTCCCAAGTAGAAGTAGTACTGGGTGACACGTGCGCACGACGTAGCTCACGACGGGCTCAAGGCTTCTTCCTGCTTTCGCAAGGTACTCTTGAAACTCCAAAACCAACTCAAACACAAGGTTCTTGTAGTAGTTCACGTGGGGCACTTCTTCGTTCTTTAGGTTCTCGTTATACTCCGCGACATCACCTTCATGAAAACTGTAGTTGCAACTTTGTTCCTTTTCTTCTGTTCTTGTAGAACTCGGAGTACACGTTCGTCTTCTTGAGGTAGCTCGTGACGTTGATCTCGTTCTCGTTCTCGGTTTGGTATTGGGCTCATGTAGATGCGACCACAACGTGAAAAGTTCTGTGTGATCACCTTCTTGGCTCTTCCCGGCAGGTACAACATCCGCTGGGGTAATCTCCTTTATCACATGCTTCTTCTTGGGGTTCTTGTTGTCGAGGCTGAGGACCTTGTTCCTGTAGTTCAGCATGCGGTTCGTGGCCAACGGGTAGCCGTAGGTCTCGTTCACTTCAAACACCATGAACCATGACATGCCCATGAGAACCACAACCATGAAGACTTTTAGCCAAAGGTACTTTCCTGCTGCTTCCAAAAAGGTTCTCTTGTACTCGAAGGTGCGTTGCTCCCGGGATCGGAGTCCGCCGGGACAGCAGTACTTGCATGGTAGTACTCGGTGTACACTAGTTGCGTTCCTGAGGCCATGACATCTTCCTGAGGTGTGGGTCTTCTCTCCGTAAGGCGAGTACCAGAGTTCTGGTAACTCTTCCTCAGCTGGAGCTACGCGCTCCACTGTCTCCTTTCTCACAAGTTCTTTCACAAAGCTTCTCGCCAGACACATCAGCGAAAAAGCCAAAGCCAAGGAAACCATGGCGACAGCTACCTGTTGTTCCTGTGATAGCTTCATCGCTCCCAAGAGGTCTGAATCAGGGAGCTCCGCTACCATGTTGAAACTAAAGGCTTCTCAAGCCTTCCTTCCCACTCTACTTTCAAACACACTTTTCTCACTTCGCGGGCTGACTTCCTTAAGCCTCCGTGTCGCGGTTCACACACATGTTTCATGTGTTCTCGTGATTACTCTACACACTCTACTTGGGACTACGTGCACTAGGTTACAAACGAACACGTGGACGTTGAGGCCTGGGCTTGAGCTTGGGTGTGGTGGTAGTAGGTGGTGTGAGCGGTGTCGGCTGCGGGCTGGTGTGCTCCTCCGCTGGGGGCTGCGGCTTGTTGCGGGAGCGTGCTTGCTGTTGGCTGATGTTGTGCGCCTTGCGTAGCTGCAGGTGTGTGATGGGCCCACGTGTTTGCCCCTCTTTGGTAGTCGGCACCGTGGTTGGCTGCAGGTGTGTGCTGCATGGGCATGTAGCCCGCCGTGCTTGGTAGGCTTTGTGGTTGGGCATGTCCCGGCAGGAGATGGCCTGCTGCTCCCCCCGCGCGGTGCTCACTGGTGACGGTCGTGGGAAGTGTCCCTCCTGCCGTGGCAGTCTGCTCAGGGGCTCGTGGTGGGAGCGGTCCGGCTCCCCTCGTTTGCCTCGTACCGCCTGGTTCCCCCATGCGGGTGCCTCGCCGTGTGTTCCCCCAGACCAGTCGTCTGGGCCGTAGTAGCTTGCCGATCCCGTCGGCGGGTTCAGGAAGAGCAGGCTCCCCGCTGCAAAGCAGAGCAGCGTAGTCCCTTTGGAGACCATGGTGAGGTCTAGGAGTGGGGCCTTTGGGAATCTGAGCTGTCGCTGCTGCAGGCGCTCTGAGATCCGTGCCGCTGGCATGGTCGCTGACTGAAGGCTGCACTGCAAGTGACATGACAAGTGGGCAAGCAGGCAGGCACAACGACATGTAACTGCTCTCTCCCCTCTGCTGTATGCGAGTGGTAGGTGTAGTCTCTCAGGCCGTCCCTTCACACGCTACCCCTCCACTGAACTGCTTGGTAAAGGTTTGCTTTTATTGCCGAAGTGCTGGTCTGCTTGCCCTCCCCCCTCTGTGGCTGTTTGGTGTGAGGTTGTCTTGTATGCTTGTTTGCTTCCCTGTCGCCCACGGCACGTCGTAGCGCTCAACAAAGGTCGTAGACAAGGATTGCCAGTGTGCCCGGTCCTGGGCTGCTTCCCCCCAGCGCGTTCCCCCCATGCTCTCCAAGGCTCTCTCGACGTCTGCTTCCGGATTGAATCGGGCTGCATGGTTGACTCTACTGCTGCGCGGTTTGCGTTGTTCTTTGCGCCAGAAGGCCAGATTTTTCCACTGGACCATGGCGTTAACCTCGGCTCCCCCTCTAGCCATGTGTCCCCACAGGGACCAGATTTGCTGCAGGATGTATGTGGACCAGCGGTTCCAGCCCCCCCTCTGTAGGTGGAGTCGCGCCAGCCGGAGCGATCGGATATGCCAGTCCGCCCACTGTTCGGTGGGCCGCCTCTCTATGTGCAGCATGCGCCGCAAGTGTTGTGCTTGCAAGGAATTTGCTGCTTTCAGTATGCGCTGGTTGACTGGCCATGTTTCAGCTGCATATAGCGCTGCCGATCGAACTAGCGTGGTGTATGCTGCCATTCTTGCTCTCAGGCCCGTGCGTGCAAGTAGGATGCTCTTGTGCTTGGCGAAGGATTGTCTCCCCCGTCGGCACATTTCTGCAATGATCGCTGCCGTCTGCTCCCCGAAGGTGATGGGGGAACCCAGCGTCGCGATGACGGTTTTGTGGTCAGCGCACGGTACTGTGGCGTTCCCTATTTGGAAGGTGCCTCCCCCTTCTGGCTGGCTAAACAGGATAGCGGTCTTGGTGGGGTGGATGTGGAGGCCGTCCTCTGCGAGCTCTGTTTCAAGGTTCCGCAAGAGGCGCTGCAAGTGGTTGCGGTCCTGCGACCAAAGGTAGGTATCGTCGAGGAAACATCCCCCTGCTCGGGGTGGGATGCCGTTGGTTTGGGGCACTGGGGCGATTGTGTCCCCCACCGCTACATTGAGGGTGCGGGTTTCGAGAATGCTGAGCCACATGAGGGCCTCCCATGGTTGGTCCCCCCCGCCTGCTGGGACTGGGCAGCGCGTGGATGGTATTCCCCCCACACGCGACGCAACAAGCTCACTCATACTATGCTGCCAGACACTATCAAACGCTTTTCGTATGTCCAGTTTGACAAGCCATGTGGGAACGCCCCAGTCTTTCGCCATTTGCGTCACCCGCCTTATTGTTGCAACCAATTCCACCCCTTGCCTGCCTTGCCGCGCCCACTGGAGTCGCGCCTCCCCCCTGATGTTTGCTCCCCCTCTTGCCAGGAGCAGTTGTGCTGCCAATTTGAGCAGGGTGCTGCTGAGGGTAATGGGCCGTGTGTCTGTCCATTCAAGGGGGGTGGGCACTTTGGGTAGGAGCACCGTGATCCCCCGATCAATGGCTTCGGGGACCCGGGCCGTGTAGAGCATGTCGTTGAGGACGTAGGCGATGGTCCCCCCCCATTTGTCGTGGTAGAGTAATGCTTTGGTGGCTTCGTGGGAGATGCCGTCCGGTCCGGTGCTTTTGTTGCTCCCCCACCGTTGAGCTGCAAGCTGTAGCTCTGCAAGTTGGAAGGGGCGCCATGGAGTGAGCTTGCATTTGCGGCGCAGTTGGTCCCGCAGTGTTGCAATGCGCGCATTTCCCCCGGGGGGCAGGGGTTTGGCAAAGATGGACCGCATATGTTTATGCAGTTGGGTCTGCCAGTCTGGGTTGTCCTGGAGGTGCAGTTGCCATCCTCGGTGTGTCCTGGCTTTCTGGAGGGTACGAAGGGAGCGCCAGTCGAGTTGTGAAGCCTGTTCGGCTTGCTTGGTGTTCCATGCTCGGTGCTCCTGTTTGTGACGTTTTGCAACGGCCTTCCACGCCAGTCTGGCTGCGGGGCCGGGCCGGCACTGTTGGGCTGCCTGTCGCATCCCCCGAAGCTCGTGGCTCTCCTGGAATTTGTTGTGTCCGCTGCCGGGAGTGGTGATTGCCTTGGCGAGCGTGGCGAGGACTTTGTGCGGGTCTTCTCGCCTGGGGGGCGGAATCGCAAGCAGTTGCTCTACTTGGTGGGGCGGGCGCAGCCGTCTGGGTCCCCATGTGGTGCGGGTGGAGCCTCCCCCTTTATGTGCCCCAATGGGCGCTGCCACGCCGTCGTGGTCGGACGATGCTCTATCACGGCAGGGGATGACTTTCCCAGCGCCCGCCGTAATCCCCCGAGCCATGATGTAGTCCAGTCTGCGCGGTTGCATGCTGTGGTTGTAGGGGTAGTAGCTGGGGACGTGGAGCTGTTGTGGGGGTAGTGTGAAGCCGTGGCGGTTGGTCCAGTCCAAGATGGCCTCCCCCCGTCCTGAGGTGGCGTAGCATCCTGACACGTGGGTGAGTGGTGGGGTGAAGGTCTCATTGGCGTCTAAGCCCAGGAGGCAGCGCGGCTGGTCCCCCAAGTTGCTTTCCCATTCGGCAAGTATGCTTTCAGTCTGTGGGATGGTCGCGCGGTGCGGGATGTGTCCCGCATGTGCTCGAACTGTGTTCTTGTTAGTGAGGCTTTGCAGTGTGGTTGTCACCCCCCCGGTGCAGACTTGGCTTCGGTGGTGTGTGCAGTGCTTGGTCTGGTGTGCTATGCACTCCCCTCGGAATTCCCCGATGCATTTACCGTACACTAGCTGCCATGTATCCGACTCTGAATGAAAGAGGCCTGGGTCGCAGATAATTTCCTGCACCAGGACAAGTGTAACGCAGTTCAGGTCCGGGCTGCCGTCGAAAGTGTCCAGGAGTTTCAGCAAGTTGTCTGCTGTCAACCCCCCGACATTCCACGCCATTGCCCAAGTTTGGCCGGGCATCTTTCCCCCCTCGGCCTGGGGGTGAAACGTTGTCGGCTCGTCCGTGGCTCAGTTGATCTCCGCCTTAAGCGGAGACCATGTGGCAGCGGTGGCTTCCTTGGTGGTGCGGGTTGCCTTAGCGATCGCGGCAATGTCCACCCAGCCTGGTCCAGCCTCTTCTGTCCCCCCTGGCCGTGGCGCGGTTGCTGAGCATACCTTGACGCTGTTGACCCATGCGCTGCCGGTGCTGAACTCCATTTGAAGCGCCCCCAACGTGAGGTACAAGCGCTTCACTTTTGCTGCAAGTCTCGCCCGGCGTCTCCTGTCTGGCGGCTGGGACATCGCAATCCAGACGCGCTTGGGGGGTGCCATCGGATCTGCTCCCCAACTGGATGTTGGCTCCCCGAACTTTAGAGATAACCTCTTGGACCCGGGTTCGGCGTTGCTCAAAGGTCTCCCCCATAGGCTCGTCGATAGGTAGGATGGCGTATCCGCGCCGGACCCCCGGCACGAAAAGCGTGGTTGTATCGATGGGCGCCTCCACCGACTTGAGCACATCAAGGACTGCATCTTTGGTGTCGGCGGCCGGGGCATCCGGGTCCCATCCCCCGATGATAAGTGCAGGCTTGCGGGCACTGTCGGACGGGGCAATTGTGCTGCCCGCTGTCGACGATCCCCCGCCCTTTTCAAGCCGCTCCAGCCTGAGGTTGACCTCTTTGTTCGCCTCCTGCAGTTGTTGCAAGATGTCCCCCTGGTGAGTATACTTCTGGGTCATATCGTCCAGGAGGTTTATCGTTTGCTGCATCTTCCGCGTCACCTGGCTTTCCACGTTGTCGACTCTGGCTGCAAACCCCCGAATGTCCTGCTTGACCTCGGAAAGAGCATCTTTCAATTCTCCCCGAATGGCTTCGCGGATAACATCCAAATGGGAGGCAAGGCCCTCCCCTTGGTCTGCTGCTCTGCGTTTGGTGGGCGAGTTGCCGGCCTGGTCCACCGGCATTTCGTTGCCCTGTGCGTTGGCCATGGCGCTTCCCCCAGGTAGTTTGCTAGGTCGCTGAACTGCAAGTAGGGCAGCAAACGTGCCCCCGAGGTACTTTAGGACCCGATGGTCTTGCGGAGGATCGCTCCGGTGTGGTAGTCCCCCTGTAGGGCCGCCAAGCCGTACCGGTAGTGGTGGACAGGGTCCCTCGCACGCCTGGGCAGCGGTTCACCTCGTGGAACGTTCGCGACGATGTCGCGGCCGTCGGCGATGGGCAAGTACTCGCGTAGTATTCCGATCGTGCCCTCGACGGATATCGCACTCGGGCACAGGACACTCCCTTTCTGTGGCTTTCCCTCAAGCGGCCCGGGTTTGTAGGCCCTCTTCTGTCTCAGGGCCCGGCCTTGAACCACTCACGGCTTGAGCCAAAATGGCTACGGTAGGGCGGGTCTCTCTCTCTCTCTCTCTCTCTCTCTCTCTCTCTCTCTCTCTCTCTCTCTCTCTCTCTCTCTCTCTCTCTCTCTCTTTGCTTTGCTTTGATCCGGGGTGTGGGCCGCAAGCAGTCCTTGCGACCCGCGCTTCAGCGCGACCCCATCCAGCATATTGTCCGGATGGGCTTGGCTGTGTTTTCTCTCTCTCTCTCTCTCTCTCTCTCTCTCTCTCTCTCTCTCTCTCTCTCTCTCTCTCTCTCTCTCTCTCTCTCTCTCTCTCTCTCTCTCTCTCTCTCTCTCTCTCTCTTCTCTCTCTCTCTCTCTCTCTCTCTCTCTCTCTCTCTTGCACGCAGACAAGAGTGGGTAGCGAGCCCACTCCGCGCACGAGTGCGCACTGGGCTAAGTCCGTGGTGAAAGTTTCCCCCCAGCAAGTACGAGGCACTGGCTTTCAACCGTTGCATCTCTCTCTCTCTCGCTCGCTCGCTCGCTGCTGGGGTTGAGTCTGCGAACAGACCCGGGCCTAGGCCCCCCCTTCCTGCCTTGTTGTTTTCTCTCTCTCTCTCTCTCTCTCTCTCTCTCTCTCTCTCTCTCTCTCTCTCTCTCTCTCTCTCTCTCTCTCTCTCTCTCTCTCTCTTCCGCCAAGGTTAACGACAAAGGAGTAACCCCTGCTAGTGTGCGCGCGCCTGTTACGGGTGCCAAAGAGCTGCATACAGTGAGCCCTCTAATCTAGTCCCAATGCTCTCTCGCTCTCTCTCTCTCTCTCTCCCGGGCATGGGGACGGGTCAGCGCCCCCGGGCAATGCTCCCTCTCTCTCTCTCTCTCTCTCTCTCTCTCTCTCTCTCTCTCTCTCTCTCTCTCTCTCTCTCTCTCTACCGGGCGTGGGGATTAGGGCAGCGTCCAGGCCCCGCTCCCCGTGCAGTGCGCACACCCGCTATTCGCGGGTTGTCCTTAGTCCTCGTGGGAGTTTTTCCCCCCCGAAGCTCAGCTGAACAGCACAAGGGTTCACCCATTCACTGCCCCTTTGTACTTGCACTCTGTAGGTTGGCGGCAGTGTAGGATTCCCCTTCGTTTGGCAGAGCTTACGGCTTGTTTCTGTTCGTGTACAACCATATGCCATGACACTACAGACATGAAAGTTGCACAAGTCGCAAGCTGAGGGCCCGGCCATAGAAAGAGTATAACGAGTAGCGTATTAGAACACGTAAACAGTTACTCCCCCTATCTCGTGACCAGGTTGCATCTGCCGTGGTACAACTCTGTGAGACATGGGCTGCATGGGTGGCCTATTGACATTTGTGGGTCCCCCTAGCAGGTTCACTGAGATGTACATCCCCCGGCTGGTGTCAATAGGGCCCATGCTTCCCATAGAAGGCAGCTTGGAGTCGCCTTCTCCTATGGCTTCCCCCGTCGTCGTCATCATGACGTGGGGATCGGGAACGTGCTCTGTTGGCACTCAGCTGAGCTTCTCCCCCGGCTGGTGGCGGGTTCCATGGCATAGTCGCGGCTTCACTGTCGTCTTGTGTGGGAATGGTTGCCATTTCCCCCACTTCATTGACTGCTTGTTGTAGACTCGCTGTCATCATCTGCGCCATTTGTGCGGCTGTCAAGGCGCCGTCTCCCCCATGTGGCTCCGCGGGCATGGGCTCGGTCGCTGCTTCCCCGGTGTGCTCGCGAAGCGCCTCCATGTCCCCCTCGGGCTTCTCGGGCTGCTCGCTGTAGGCCGCCGTCTCCCCCTCCGTGTTCACATCGCCGGTCTGCGTCTGTTCATGCACCGCATGTGCTCCCCCAAACATAGCTTGTTGCCATGCCTCAAGTGCCTGAAGTGTTTCGACTATTGGCACCATGAGCATACCATGAGCTGACCATTCAGGAAGGGCACCGTGTTCTTAAGTCTGCCCGCAGCCTGTAGCAGTCTTGTAGTTGCAGAAGATCTTTGCGAGGATCGTGCTTCCCACTCTGTGGTGGCTTCCCCCGCGAAGGCAAGTGCATCTGCCGTGCCGGGTGTGCCATGGTGGGGTCCTCCGTCATGACTGTGGTGGCTTCACCTCTCTTGGTGGCCAAGAGAGCCGCTGGTGCAAGAAGATCATGCAGCTCGTTCCACCATTCGAGGGTGTTCCACTGTCTATCTCCCCCCAGCGCCCGCAGGATGACTTGGTCGATCTGGTGGTATGCGGCCGTCAGCTTGAGGGTCGCCTTGTTGAGGTTCTGCTCGGTGACGTCCCCCGGCATCGGGTCCTTGAGCTCGGCTAGCCCTGTTTCCACCATGGCTCGGAGTTGGCTCAAGTCCGTCGCTTACTCCTCTGGGGTGAAGCCTTCTCCCCTCTCTCTCTCTCTCTCTCTCTCTCTCTCTCTCTCTCTCTCTCTCTCTCTCTCTCCTCTCTCCTCTCTCTCTCTCTCTCTCTCTCTCTCTCTCTCTCTCTCTCTCTCTCTCTCTCTCTCTCTCTCTCTCTCTCTCTCTCTCTCTCTCTCTCTCTCTCTACCGGGCGTGGGGATTAGGGCGGCGTCCAGGCCCCGCTCCCCGTGCAATGCGCACACCCGCTATTCGCGGGATGTCCTTGGTCCTCGTGGGAGTTTTTCCCCCCCGAGGCTCAGCTGAACAGCACAAGGGATCTCCCATTCACTGTCCCCCGTTTTGTACTAGTGCTCTGTAGTTAGGCGGCAGTGTGGGATCCCCCTTTGTTTGGCAGAGCTTACGGCTTGTCAATGTTCGTGCACAACCAAGTACCGTGATACAACAGGCATGAAGGTTGCACAAGTCGCAAGCTGAGGCCCCGGCCATAAAAGGAGTACAACAAGTAGCAAATTAGAGTCTTCGAACAGTTACTCCCCCTATCTTGTAACCAGGTTGCCTCTGCCATGGTACATCTCTGTGAGACATGGGCCCCCCTAGCAAGTTCACTGAGATGTATATCCCCCAGCTGGTGTCAATAGGGCCCATGCTTCCCATAGAAGGCTGCTTGGAGTCGCCTTCTCCTATGGCTTCCCCCGTCGTCGTCATCATGACGTGGGGATCGAGAGCGTGCTCTGTTGGCACTCAGCGGAGCTTCTCCCCCTGCTGGTGGTGGGTTCCATGGCATAGTCGCGGCTTCACTGTCGTCTTGTGTGGGGATGGTTGCCATTTCCCCCACTTCATTGACTGCTTGTTGTAGACTCGCTGTCATCATCTGCGCCATTTGTGCGGCTGTCAAGGCGCCGTCTCCCCCATGTGGCAAGGCGCCGTCTCCCCCATGTGGCTCCGCGGGCATGGGCTCGGTCGTTGCTTCCACGGTGTGCTCGCGAAGCGCCTCCGTGGTCCCCTCGGGATTCTCGGGCTGCTCGCTGTAGGCCGCCGTTTCCCCCTCCGTGTTGATGTCGCCGGTCTGTGTCTGTTCATGCACTGCGTGTGCTCCCCCAAACATAGCTTGTTGCCATGCCTCCAGTGCCTGAAGTGTTTCGACTATTGGCACTATGAGCTGCCCATTCAGGAAGGGGACCGTGTTCTTAAGTCTCCCCGCGGCTCGTAGCAGTCTTGTAGTTGCGGAAGATCTCTGCGAGGATCGTGCCTCCCACTCTGTGGTGGCTTCCCCCGCAAAGGCAAGTGCATCTGCCGGGTGTGCCGTGTCGGGATCCTCCGTCATGACTGTGGCTTCACCCCTCTTGGTGGCCAAGAGCGCCGCTGGTGCGAGAAGATCATGCAGCTCGTTCCACCATTCGAGGGTGTTCCACTGCCTATCTCCCCCCAGCGCCCGCAGGATGACTTGGTCGATTTGGTGGTATGCGGCCGTCAGCTTGAGGGTCGCTTTGTTGAGGTTCTGCTCGGTGACGTCCCCCGGCATCGGGTCTTTGAGCTCGGCTAGCCCTGTTTCCACCATGGCTCGGAGTTGGCTCAAGTCCGTCGCATACTCCTCTGGGGTGAAGCCTTCTCCCCTTCTCACTCTCATCGAAGCTACGAAGCGGTAGGCTTCGCTGAGTCCCGTGGGGCCTGCGAAGGCTGCTTGTATCCTCCGAGGCCTCGAGTGAGGGAAACTGTCGGCTTGCGTGAGCATTCTGAGCGCTATAGCACAGATATTGGAGATGAGCTCCCCCGCGTGGTTGCCGTCTGCAATTTCATGTATCATCTGCAGTTGGGCCAGGGCAGCTTGGATCGTTCCCCCTTGAGCTGCGAGGAGCGCTTGTGCATCCACTGGTACGGAGGCACTCGAAGCCGCTGCGTCCCCCGTCGGCTGCCGGCGTCTGCGCGGACTTGCTGGCAACGGTGTGCGGCGTCGTCGTTGTGGTGGGCCCGCATGGTGCGTTGGCTCTTCTCCAATCCCCCGGCTTGTCCTGTGTCGTCCCTCTCTGAGTTGGTCTGCGAGAGGAGTGCGTCGTCGTCGGCGGACGAGGCCCACATTCTCCTCGTCAGTGGTCGTGCCGTTGAGCTCCCCCTCGGTGCCACTGGGACATGCCGTCGGGGAGGCCGGTGTGGTAGTGGTCGAGGTCGAAGTAGTGGGCGGGAGTGAGTTCGGTACTATCATGTTCCCCCATGGGCCCTGGCGCTGGAGTGGGCTTCGGGCCGATCTGCCTGCCGTCACGTATCTGATGGAACCAGGGTGTCGGCGTTTGCTGCGGCGGTGGTTGCTGCGCTTGCGCTCTTGTTTGCTGTGACTGTCTCAGAGTCCTGCCGTCACTCAGGGGATTGTGTATCCCAGTCGGTTGTGGTTGTGCTTGGGGTTGTGGTTGCGTTGGTGCTTGTGGTCGCTCAGGTGCTTGTGGTTGTGGTTGCGTCTGTGTTTGCGGCTGCTCTGGTTCTGGTTCCGTCGGGCTTGGCCTTTCGTCCCCCGCCGGTTGTTGGGGTTGTGGTGTCTGGTGCTCTGCTTGTTCGGCTTGGTGCTGGCCGTGTGGGTGGGAGTGGTGGTCGGTGTCAGTGTAAGCTGCTGTCGCTTCAGTTCTGTAGAACTGGTCTGGGGTGGTGGTGGTGAACTGTATGCTCCAATGTGTGCTGGTGGAGAGAAGCAGGAACTGGTCCCCCACCTGTAGGGCGAGGCTTTGGTGTTCTTGGTGGTGGGGTGTTGGTACTTGGGTGACTGTGGCGAGCCAGCGGCGTTGTGAGATAGGCTCCAGCAGGAGCCAGGTTTCACCGCTGATGGGTGGGTAGACGCTGACTGGCATGCTTGTTGTTGGTGGTGGTGTGGTCTCCCCGCTGTTGGTCGGGACGTCGGCTTGGTATTCGATCCGGGTGAGCCATTTGCCGGCTCTGAGGACCGTGTGTGTAGTTGTGGTGATGGCCGAGTGGGGTAGTGCAGGTGGGGCTGAGTGTTCTCCCCCTAGTGAAGGAGGGCGGGGTTGGTGTGGTGTTTCCCCCGTCGGTGGTGGCGGTTGTCGTCTCGTAGGGTAGTAGCTTGTGGCCGTGGTGGCTGCGGTTCCCACATCCTCTGCGTCGGGGTGCCAGTAGGGTGTGTAGGTGTCTGCTTTGGTGTGACCTGGTTGGGTCATGGGGTCGCCCGCTGGCTGGCCATCCTCCTCTTCTGCTGTGGCTTCCTGCTGTGGCTGTAGGTGCGGTGGCAGAGGCTGGCCCGGATTGGGCATGCGGAAGTAACCAGTGGTTGCCACTCGGTGGGTTGTGGCGGGTCGGTGTTGTCCTGTGCTTGTGGCGGTGGTTTGCTGGTGTCGTGGCGCGGTGGAGGTGAGGGGCCTTGACCCAGGAGGTGCTGTCCCCACCTTGTGTGGTGGAGATTGTTTGCTTTTAGCCAGCGCTTGATTTTGTATTTCTCTGCTTTGTTCCTGGTGCGGTCTGGGCCTCCCCCTTCGTGGTATCGGTGCTGGGCTCTGTGTTGGGTGCCGGCTGCTGTGGTTGCTTTGGAACTCCGTCGACGCGGCGTGTGGGTTCCATGTTGAGTCCCCCCGGGTGTGCTTCCGCCGTCGTCGGTGTTGCTGCTGTTGCCAGGGAAGTGCGGCAGCAGCTCTCGCTCGATGTAGCTTGCCGGTATCTCCCCCGTCGTTATCCAGGCGTAGTGTTCACGCATGGTCATCCCTGGGATGGCTCGTGTGCCGCCTGGTGGGAGGCGGGAGCCCGTGACCGCCTCGAAGGGGGCTCTGATGTTGAGCCGAGGTTGCGCGTCTCCCCCGGCGGTCGTCGCTGTTGCTGTGGCTGTAGCTGGTGTCGTGGGTTGTTGCTCTGTTCCTCCTGAAGAAGGTTTTTGCCCGCTTGGGTCGGCTGCAGGTGGGACCGGTGGTTGTGGTGGAGTGTCGTATTGCGGTTGTGATGCGGCTGGTGGTTGTTCCACCGATGGTGTAGTTGCTTGTGGTGCTTGGGGTGCCTGGTCGTGGTAGTGGCTTCCTCCGGTTGGGTGTGGCATCGTGGGCGTGGTAGGTTGGTAGGTTGACCACGGGTCTGTGTCTGGGTTGTAGGTGCTGGCGTAGGCCCCAAAGGGCCGGATGGGGGCTCCAGTCGAGTGTGAGGGTGCTTGTGGTGGATCATCGGCTTGGTTAGGAGGTTCGATGATCTCCCCCGATGGGTCCCGTAGGTTTCCTTGGGCGTCGTAGGACGCGAACCCGTGCTCTGCGGCTAGCTGCGCTGCAGTGTAGGGCTGTGTTGCATGCTGTTGTTGGTGCTGGCGTTGTGCCTGGTACATGTCGGCGAGCCCTTTGGCAACTCGCCTTGCCGGGTTGTCCGGTGGTTGGCTCGTGAGGAAGAGGACGCCGGTCCGTTGGGGTAGCTGTGCTTGTGGTGGTGGTTGCTGTGGAGAGGTTCCTCCTGTTGTGGGTGGTTGCTGTTGTTGTTGGGGAGGGATTCCTCCGGTGGCTGGTGGTTGCGTCTGCGGTGTCGTCGCATCTGTGCTGCCCGCTGGCTGTTGATGCAGTGGTTGTTGCAGGGGTGTCCCCCAGTGTGTGAGTCCATGTATGGCTGTGGCCATGGATCCGTGTTGGGGTTGTATGGTGGGGGTGGCTGTGGCTGTTGCCAGTGGTATTGCTGCGAGGGCTGTTGTAATGTCTGGCTTCCAGTTGCGTGGTGCCAAGGTTGGCTCCCCACTGCTGTGTGGTGTACTTCCCCCGTTGCGGTGTTTGGCATGTGGTGGTGGGCTGCAGCGGCTGTTGCTTGGCTGGTTCCTCCTGTTTGTGCGGAGGCAACGTGTGCTGGCACCTGGCCTGCTGTATGGTGGTGGTGTGGTGACTGCTGTGTATGCATCGCTGGGAGGTGTCCTGCAGCTCCCCCGGTTCTGTGCTCGTATGTGGTAGGCATCGTCGGCAGTGCTCCTCCCGCTGTAGCGGTTTGGTCCGGAGCGCGTGGCGGGAGTGGTCCCGCTCCACTCACGTCTCGCGTGCCTCGTGGGTGTCCCATTCGAGTGCCTCTTGGAGCGTTCCCCCCGGCTTGCTCGTCTGGGCCATAGTAGGTTGCCGACCCCGTCGGCAGGTGCAAGAAAACGAGACTCCCCGCCGCTAGGCAGATCAGCGCAGTCCCCTTCGAGACCATGATGTCACTGAGGGCGGGGGTCTGTAGGTTCTGAGCTTTCGCTGCTGCGGTTGCCTCTGAGTTCAGCGTTGCTGGCAGGGCTTCACGGGCACTTCGCTGCTGGTGACATGTACTGACAAGAAAGCAGGCAGACAAGCACAAGTACATGTAACTGTTCTCTCCCCTCTGTTGCTTGCTTGTGGCTGGTGTGGCTCTCAGGTCGTACCTTCATACGCTGTCCCCTCCACAACCTGGCTGGGAGGGAAGGGCTCTCTCATGCGATTGCTGGTGTGCTTGTCGCCCCTTCTCTGCGCCTGTTGGGTGTGAGATTGTCGTGTATGCTGGTTTGCTTCCCGGTTGCCCACGGCACGTCGAAACGATCGACGAAGGATTGTGAAAGTTGGTGCCAAAGTACTCGGTCCTGGGCTGTTTCCCCCCAGTTTGTGCCACCGACGCTCTCCAGGGCTCTCTCGACGTCTGCTTCTGGGTTGAAGCGCGCTGCGTGGTTGACTCTGCTGTTGCGAGGTTTGCGTTGCTCCTTGCGCCAGAATTCGAGGTTCTTCCATTGCAGCATGGCATTGACCTCTTCCCCCCCTCTAGCCATGTGTCCCCAAAGGGACCAGATTTGTTGTAGGATAAAGGAAGACCAGCGGGGCCATCCTCCCCTCTGCATGTGGAGGCGTGCCATCCTGAGAGAGCGGATGTGCCAGTCGGCCCACTGCTCCGTTGGCCTCCTCTCGATGTGGAGCATGCGTCTCAAATGCTGTGCTTGTAGAGAGTTGGCTGCTCTGAGTAAGCGCTGGTTGGCTGGCCATGTCTCGGCAGCATATAGTGCGGCGGAGCGTACCAGAGTGGTGTATGCTGCTACCCTGGCCTTAATGCTTGTGCGTGCCAGGAGTATGCCTTTGTGTTTTGCTGCGATCTGCTCCCCAAAGGTGATGGGTGACCCAAGGGTGGCAATTACGGTCTTGTAGGGGGCACACGGTACCGTGGTGTTGCCAATCTCGAAGGTACCCCCCCCTTCGGGCTGGCTGAAGAGAATGGCAGTTTTGGTGGGATGTATGTGGAGGCCATCCTCCGAGAGTTCTGCCTCAAGGTTGTGGAGGAGGCGCTGTAAGTGGTGTTTGTCTTGTGACCAGAGGTAGGTATCATCAAGGAAGCTCCCCCCGGCTCGTGGCGGTGGCGGTCCTCCTTGTGCGTCCGGGCCTTGTGTGGGTGCTGCGTGGATGGCTGACTGAAGGTCTCGAGCAACGATGGCGCCGAAGAGGTCGGGGGAATCGGGGCTGCCTTGGCGAATGCCGTTGGTTTGTGGTACTGGCGTGATGGTGTCGCCTACCGCGACGTTGAGGGTGCGGGTCTCGAGGATGCTCAGCCACATTAGGGCTTCCCAAGGTTTGTCCCCCCCGTCGGCTGGGATTGGGCATCGGGTCGAGGCAACCCCCCCCACCCGTGCTGCGACAAGCTCGCTCATACTGTGCTGCCAGACACTATCAAATGCCTTGCGTATGTCCAGTTTAACCAACCATGTCGGCACGCCCCAGTCTTTTGCCATTTGCACGACGCGGCGAATTGTCGCCACCAGTTCTACCCCTTGTCTGCCATGTCGGGCCCACTGCAAGGTGGCCTCCCCCCGGATGTAAGCTCCCCCCCGTGCGAGGAGGAGTTGTGCTGCAAGCTTGAGCAAAGTGCTGCTGAGTGTAATGGGTCGTGTGTCGGTCCACTCGAGTGGTGTGGGGACTTTGGGTAAAAGTACTGTAATCCCCCGGTCGGTCGATGGTTTCGGGGCCGTGTAGAGCATGTCGTTCATGACATATGTGATGAATCCCCCCCAGGCTTTATGGGCTAGCAGCGCCTTGGCTGCCTCGTGGGAAATGCCGTCGGGTCCTGTGCTCTTGTTGCTCCCCCAGCGCTGTGCTGCGATCTGTAGTTCTGCGATGTGGAATGGTTGCCACGGCGTGAGCTTGCACCGGCGGCGGAGCTGGTCACGGAGCGTGGTAATCCGGGCGCTCCCCCCGGGGGGGATGGGCTTGGCGAAGATGGAGCGCATGTGGTTGTGGAGCTGGGTCTGCCAGTCGGGGTTGTCTTGTAGCTGGAGTTGCCAGCCTCGGTGCGTTCTGGCTTTTTGCAATGTGCGTAACGCCCTCCAGTCCAGTTGTGCGGCCTGTTCGGCCTGCTTGGTGTTCCAAGCTCTATGCTCCTGTTTGTGACACTTTGCAATGGCTTTCCATGCTGCTCTGGCTGCGGGCCCGGGTGGGCAGTGCTGGGCATCCCTGCGCATCCCCTTCAGTTTGGCGCTTTCTTGGAACTTGTTGTGTCCGCTGCCGGGGACCGTGATCGCCTTTGCTAGGGTGGCTAGAACTTTGTGCGGGTCTTCTCCTCTCGGGGGTGGGACTGTCAGGAGTTGCTCGACCTGGTGGGGTGGGCGAAGGCGGCGCGGGCCCCAAGTGGTGCGGGTCGAGCCTCCCCCTTTGTGTGCGCCACTTCCCGGCCCCCGCTGTAATCCCTTTCACCAGGATGTAGTCCAGTCGGCGGGGCTGCATGGCCTGGTTGTAAGGGTGGTAGCTTGGGATGTGGAGCTGTTGTGGTGGCAGGGTGATGCTGCTTGAACTCGCCCATTCGAGCAGTGCTTCCCCCCGCCCCGGCCCGAGGTTGCGTAACATCCTGGTACATTGGTGAGGGGGGGAGGAGGGACTCGTTAGCGTCGAGGCCCAGTAAGCAGCGTTTGTGGTCGCCCAGGCCGTCCCCCCATTCGGAAAGAATGGTCTCTGTTTCGGGGATGGTGGCGTGGTGTGGGATGTGCCCCGCCAGTGTTCTGACGGTTGCTTTGTCTGTGGTGGCTTTCAGTGTGGTGATCACCCCCCCGGAGGTAACTCTGCTGTGGTGGTGTGTGTAGTGTTCGGAGGTGTGTGCCACCCCCTCGCCTCGGAACTCTCCCTCTCTCTTGCCATAAACAACTTGCCAAGTGTCTGATTCTGCATGGGAAAGGCCTTGCTCGCAAATGATTTCCTGCAGCAAAACGATAGTGACACAGTGCAGGTCCGGGCTGCCGCTGAAGGTGTCGAGGAGCTTCAGCAGGTTGTCTGCCGTCAGTCCCCCGACGTTCCACGTCATTGCCCAGGTTTGGCCGGATTGATTTCCCCCCTCGGCCTGGGGGTGAAACTGCTCAGGATCTATGGCTCAGTTGATCTCCGCCTTAAGCGGAGACCAAGCGGCTGCCGTTGCCTCTCTGGTGGTACGGGTGGCCTTGGCGATCGCGGCGATGTCCACCCAGCCAGGGCCTGCGTCCTCTGCTCCCCCCGGCTTTGGTGCCGTTGCCGAGCTGATCTTGGTACTGTTGACCCATGCGGTTCCCGTGCTGAACTCCATTTGCAAGGCTCCTTTGTCTCCCCCCAAGGTCAGGTAGAGACGTTTCACCTTTGCAGCAAGTCTGGCGCGGCGTCGGCGGTCTGGAGGTTGCGAAATTGCAATCCAGACGCGCTTTGTGGTGCCATCAGGTTTGCTCCCCAACTGAATGTTCGCCCCCCGCACCTTGGAGATGACTTCCTGGATTCGGGTGCGTCGTTGTTCATAGCTTTCCCCCATGGGCTCGTCGATCGGTAGAATGGCGTAACCGCGCCGGACGCCCGGCACGAACAACGGGGTTGTATCGATAGGGGCCTCGACCGACTTGAGGACATCCAGGACCGCGTCTTTGGTTTAAGCAGCGGCCGAGTCCGGGTCCCATCCCCCGATGATTAGAGCAGGTTGGCGAGCGCTGTCGGAGGGAGCAATGGTGCTGGCTGCAACCGAGGATCCCCCTCCTTTCTCCAGGCGTTCCGGGCGAAGGTTTACTTCTCTGTTGGCCTCCTGTAGCTGCTGCAGAATATCCCCCTGTTGGCTGTACTTTTGAGTCATGTCGTCGAGGAGATTGAGAGTCTGCTGCATCTTCTTGGTGACCTGGCTTTCCACGTTGTCCACTCGGTTGGAGAAACTGCGGATGTCTTGTTTGACCTCGGAGAGGGCGTCTTTGAGTTCCCCCCGAATGGCCTCACGAATGACATCCAAGTGCGAAGCGAGATTCTCCCCCTGATCGCCTGCCCGTCGCTTAGCAGGAGAGTTTCCTGTATGGTCCACTGGCATTTCTTGGCTGCCCTGCGCATTGGCCATGGCGCTGAGTTCCGCCAGGAAGAGTGCCGGCTCGCCGGTGTGCAAGTGGTACTGCAGACTCGCCCTCTCGGTACTTTACGACCCGATGCTCTTGTGCAGAATCGTTCCCCCGAACACGGCAGCACGTAGGCTCGCCTTATTGTTCAGGTAGTTGGTCAGCAAGTCCCCCGCACGCCTCGGAGAGCTGCGGTTCACGTACGGCTCCGATCGTGCAGTACTCCCCGCGGGCAACTCCGAAGATGAGGTCGCGTAGTACAGCGATCGTGCCCTTGAACTTGATCGCTCCCCGCTCTCGGATGGCTTTCCCTCTCGGTCGAGGTTTCAGGCCCTCTTCTGTCTGGGCGGTGCGGCCTTGAACCACTCACGGCTTGAGCCAAAATGGCTCTCTCTCTCTCTCTCTCTCTTGCTTGCTTACGGCCATAGGAGAACGCACCCGTAAGCACGCCCCCCCCACGCGAACACGCGCAGCCGCAGTCTTTGTCCTGCACTGTCCTCAAATCTCTGAAACCCTCCCCCAGCTTCGTGTCCTGTCCCATGTGCGACGAAAGGAGCAATTAATGTACAAGTAAGTGCACGATCCTAAGCAACAGATGCAAAATGAAGACACTTGGGTCACCGGATGCTTGTGGCGCCACTCTCCCACGCAAGCAGGTTAGTAGGAGCTGCTGAGGACGCCATTGAAAGCAAGACCATGCAGGGAAACATGGGCTGGCAGCATTACGAAAGGGCAACACCCAAAAAATTATGAAGGCATGACGACAGATGCTCTCCACCTCTGTCTCTATCTCTCTCTGTCTCTCCCTCTCTCTGCATTCTCGTTTGAGATCAAGTGTCCAAATGTCTCGAACACTTGGGCATTCTCCCTTTCAGGGCTATGTATGGAAGTCTTGCAAGATGGCACATTCTGTCAGGCAATTAAAGCCAACTTCGAACAAGGGAGCGGGACAGCCCCTCACCACCCGCACTTGCTGGTGCTGCAGGCACAGCAACTGAGCTTTCCTAAATCGTCTATGCCGGGCTCATAGTTTCTGTTGAAGCTTGTTCACAGCTCGAAGCTGCAGCCCCCGAATTCACAAGAACTAGCTGTCAAATCATGGTATCCCTGCCTTCCAGTTGAGCGGATGCGTTTCTGGAGTCGCATTGGGGTCCTTGCCAGCAGACATGAGACTCGCGGAGCATGCTGAAACCGAGTCCAAACATGTCCAAACCACTCTGGGAGGGAGAAGCAATGGCGTGACACTTTCGTTGTCTCCTCTCTGTAAATTTTCACGGTCTTGTCGCATTCCGCCGTCAACAAGCGACTGCCACTCTGGTCCAGCCTTTACGCACCAGTCACGCGAACTCAAGAGTGCCACCACAGCTGCCGCTGCACTCAAGCTCCCAACGCCATGTCGAAAATTGCATTTTCCGCACCTGTAGTTGGAGCTCAACATGGCTGGTCATCCGACATCGCAAAAGAATCACAGTCACATCGCAAAACAGCAAGGCATGACAAGAGAAGAACCGACGCCCAACCGGAAGACGTCACCAAGTATCCAACTCATGCTGCCGGGTTGAGGTATGGCCTGGCATCTTGCTTCTTGAAATGCTCATGCACAAACATGTCCGGTTCACCTCCAAGCTTTGGAACTTGTGGCCGCTTCTCCAATCCTGCAAAAAAGCTTGCTCGGAGCCACGAGATGCAGATGACTAGCAGAGCAAGCAGCTGTCCCAAAAATGGAGATAGCCATTGTCTGTTCCAGCAATCAGCTGCGATGAGCCCTGCTGCCCTTCTCGAATTGTGCAGCCTGTCAGGTGCTCGCTCGGAACAGGGTTGGAAGCCAGCAGAGGCTCTGGAAAGTACTCTGCTATCTTGGGAGCCGCTTGGCCGCGTGCAATGCGAAGGCACTACGTGGACACATGTGAACACTGAGCTTGGCGTGAGGTGGCGATAGATATGTATATATATATATATATACATATATATATATACATATATACATATATATATATATATATATGTGCTCTCTTCTCCCTTGCAGTTCACCCTTGGTCGCGCTGTCAAACCCCAAAGGATCCCTGCAGAATCTCAGATTGTCTGCAAACAACCCGACACATGTCGCATGCACATGGTGCAGGTGCTGGTGAACTATCCCTGCCAACTTCCATGTGCAAGACACCGGCAGCCAGAATGCACATTTGAGCACGCAGAATCGCCCAACTAACCCAGACGAACGTGCGCTCACACCCTCGAAACAGACTGAAGCCGACCCCTGCTACGGCTTTGTTTAGCTTCCAACCAACCGGATGGACACAATTCGAATCGTAAGCCGGGTCGATCACAGGTTCGTGTGCGAACCGGTTGGCGCAATTTTCGATGCCTTCATATGCCTTCCGGCCTCTGCTACCGTGTTCAGAATGTGTGTGCGCCCCCGGCAGTGCACATTCATTTCTGCTCAACTTAGCCGCCCGAAGACCCGCCGACATGAAAGTGGAAGTCGCATCGAATCTGCCGGAACAGCCTGGTACAACAGAACAGCACGGTGTGCAAAGCTTGAACTTAGAGGCCTACATGCTCCGACCTGCACTGTTGGGAGACGATGCCGCTGTTCGTGGGGGATGTCGTGGGGTTGGGCTTAGGGCTGTCAGCCTTTTCCTATGCCGGTTTGAAGGAAGGAGCGCATGTCGGCCGCGAAGACCGGGCACCATGAAGCCTCGCCGTCTGCCCCACGGGCCGAGCATCAAACTCGCTTCTTCGAGAAAGCTCTCGCGAAAAGTGAACACATGTCGGACAGGACATGAAAGTGTGAGAGCACGGCTTTGCTGTTGGACTTTGCTCTAAAGAATGGAGATACGCGTCAATGTGGACCGGAGCGGCAGTCTGAGCATGAGAAGATGAGAATTTTCACTGGACTCAAACTGACTATACCTCTCATCGCGCCGGCCATAATTGGAACACTACAGGGCGCCCCATGTTGTAACCAAAATGCTTTAAATCTTGATAGCATCACAATTGCACCTCCGGAAGTGGACACACCTGGTAGACGGCTCATTGCAGATATAGCTGAACTCCGCTCACACAAGTACCAGCTTGAGAAGCACGATGGCTCTCCGAAGTAGCAAATCTTGCGTCTCATGGACAGGGACGAAGCGAAACTCTATAATGAACCGCGAATCCGGATATGTTCTCAAGCTGCGAAGTCACTTCATCACCCTACTGCCATGTGACCCATGCGCATGCAGCTCAGATAGTCTTGCAAGTGGCATGTCCAAGCTGCATGATCCGAACCGGTCAGAATCATTACTCCGGTGTTTGACCTTTCCATGATTACATTTTTAGGCGCATGGATGATCTCAAGGTTATCACACCAACATGTTGTCCCGACGCTGCTACACAGGCAACTCCATGCAAGAGAGGAAGCAACGTCTGCGCAGGTCGTTATTCACATTTGCACGTTTGTCGGTGTCTGCGTGCATCTGCGTGCGCCTCTCGGACCAAGCCAGCCCAACAGGGACGAGTATGGCGGAAGCTTTGACCCGCAAGACATGGCAGGGGGACAATTCACGATAGCATTGTGGCCCTGAATGTTGCGCTCAAAAGCGCCCTTGGGACATTTCCATACCTGCTCATTGCCCCGAGTGGTGAGCTGAAGAATCTTGCAGATCCGGGAACGCAGGCCTTGTTGTTGTCAGATGAGCATGACACAAAGGTGTACTCCAGAGGATGGATCGCCAAGGCTCGAATGCTCTTCCTGAAAGGTACGCTTCGCGCGGCGAGAGCGCATTTCTAATGGAGTGTGGGCCCAGGCTTGTGGTTGGTCAACGTGACCTTGGAGCACAACCAGGAAAGCACGTGTCGAAACTAGACTTAGACTTCCATCTCAGCCAGCTGCAGAGCACTTACCGGCTGCCAGATCCCAAAGTCGAACCTTCGATGTGTCAACGATCTTGGTGGATGCTCCTAGGCCTAGAGCAAAGCGTAAGTGCAGAACCATTCTGTCCATGGAACCGCTGATAAACTGGGGCTCGGCAGCCTCACCAAAAGCATTGAGCTTGATGCCATCTACGAAGAACTAGTTTCCCTTCCAGCAGCAGAGCCTGCGAGGTCAACGAGCAAATGGCGTTGGTATGGCCGGTGAAAACAAAAATCCCGGTCTTGGTGCGCATGTCCCACACACGGACTGAGCCATCACGGCCACCTCAGACAGACGGAAGAGAATAGTGCTCGCGATACTTCTCCATAATCTAAGATTCCACTTCCGGCCTGTTGCGAGGATGTTCAATGTGGGATGCAAAACGAGGCAGTACACCTCAGAAGAGCAAAAAAGCAATGCGCGTATTCTGGCGGACAGCTCACAGATGCCACAGCTGCTGAGGATTTGGCACCACTGAGGTGTCCATGGTAATTGCGAATTACCTGGCACACTGCTTCATACCGTAGCACCCAGAAAAACATCAAGACGAGCAAAGCTGGCCATGTTCTGCTCTAGGTCCCAGCACTTCACCTCACAGTCTTCGGACGCACTGAAGAGGTACGGATGCCTGCACCACCGAGTCGGCCATCGTGCGGCAATACAACTGCATGCACTGCTTTCCTGCTGCTCACTCCCAGGCGTGCCTATCCGAAATCGCCACAGCTCGGACTGTGCTGACGTGCCCAGTCAGGGACAGCTTCAGCCTGTTCAACACTCGCCGCTTCATCATCACACGAACATCCAAGCTTGTGTCTGAGCGAGGGGCGTGCCGCTAGCTAGGTCCCAGATCTTTATGAGGCGATCATTACCCGAAGATGCGAACCTGAAACGGTCGAGTGCAGCATGGAAACACACGACAGAGGGCCCGTTCTACTCGTCGCCCTGTGACACCTTGGGTTGAGCGCGTGACCATTCATTTGTTGGATCCACAGCAACAGTTCGCACCCAGCCCTCATGGCCTGACCTTTGCGTGATTGCTGGAAGCTCCGACAGCACAGCAGGACAGCAACTTTCATTCGATGCTGCAAACGTTGACCGTCCAACGCTGCTGCACTACTGTCGGCCATAGATAGCTGACTTTCGCCAAGTTCGAACCTGCATGTCATTGCATGGTACAACATTCTCGACACGAGGAAGTCTTGGAGTTCGAGAACCCTTTTAACCCAAAAGTGGCTGTGTGTTTCGTGGCACCATCTCAACGGGGCAACCGAAAAGCAACTCGAGGCGAATGCAGAGTGATGGTCGGACCCTTGAGCTTAGCGGAAGCAATTTCAGCTCTCAAAAGCTCCTCGTGCTGGGCAAGACCAGCAGGACAGCACTGCTGACTTGAAATAAAGCCGCCGAGTTTAGGGACACGGCTTCCCCAGAGAGCGGTGGTGCAGCGAGCCGTTTCATTATCCACCACCGCCCGATATACACGAGGAACTGTGAGCTGGGCGGAGGCTCGGATACTCAGGGTTCAGCGGCCGATGCCATGGAGTCAAACCCTTGCAGCACCTTCTGACATGGCACGTCTGGCACAGATCAATATAAGTTCTTGAAATGCCATGAGCCATTTGGACTGGGAAGATTTCGATGGCACGTGTTTTTGCCCTATATAATACCATCCGGCATTCACATTTGTTCACTGTGAGTGACCTGAGTGCCCTAGAGCTTCATCTTTGAAATATGACCTTCGGGTGGAAGCGACCGCTGCCCATGGCTGGACAGAGCACGAAACAAAGGAAAGCAAAAAAAGCAGAGGCTTCCAATTGAGTATCGCACATCACTCGCATCAGCTTCCACGGAGGATGCCATACAGGCTTCGGAATCTCTGGACGTTCGCGCAGAGGCCTTACCTCGCGATACGCATACCAAGTCAATGCACATGGTCTCACGATGATGCAACGAGCCTTGCCTGTATCTGTGTGGATGGGTCTACAGGAGCCTTCGGCGCTATCGGCACAACCTGCATGTGCCACACACAAGAGGAGGAGAGGACTGATGGGACGTGAAACATGCCCTGCACACTGGCCCCACTGCTGGGCCGTGCCCGGATTTTTCCTCACCATCCTGCGGTCAGAAATGTCCGGACGCACCAGCAAGTACCTCTTGCAGAAAGGAAGCCACAATAAAGCCGGATCGGCCGTGATCATTTGCGTAATCGCTGATGGTAACGCCTTCCATCAGACAAGCTCAAGAGCTTCCTGCTAAGCATAAGCAAGTACGCCCGGCAAGTCCCACGAGCCTCCTGTGTGGCATCGTCAGTCCCAGCCCGCAGGAACGGGAGACTGAAGCCACGACAAGCTGAGTACTTCCGCTTTCTCTACGAAGTCTGAGGCAGCAACGCTGTGACAGTCTCGTCCGTGACTTGCTCGGGCACGTCCCGAATGTGCTGGTACCTTTCGCTCCCAAGAACTCGTGGGCAGTGCGCAGTGCGGCGCTTCTCTGCATGGAACTAAGCGGCGCAGATTTCCTACACACAGAGACGCAGGAAAGAAAAGAGGCGAGCAAAGAGAAGACTGAGGCATGTTGCAAAGCTTGTTGTATTTCCACACACGACTGCTGAAAGTAATTGTTCTAATCTGGACCTGTCCTGAAACTAATCTCGGCACCACAAGGGGCTGCCATGCAGGTACACAGGACTGATCAGGTCCCGCTTCCCACTTCAGCTTCGTTGAGTGTGGTATGACACAAGTGCCACACTCCCCTGCACCCATGTTTCCAAAAGCTGCCAAAGGTTTCGTTGTGATGCTGGTTGCAAATCACACACATCAATACTGCAGTCTTTATGATCTTGATGGTGGCTACTTGGCTGGTCTTTGGCACGGAAACCCAATTGAATGGTACGGCTTCTCGCTCACTTGGCCAAACTGATCACTGGCCCACGCTTCTGTGTGCAATATCTCAGTCATACAAGCAACCTTCGTAGTCACATGCTTCCGTAGCAAGATACCACTTCTACAGGAGTCGCGGGCCGTCCCACGTACTAAGTTACTAGTTTCAAGGGAATGTCTGACCTATTTCCTGAGCATCACGGCACCCCATCCCTAATCAGAATGTGCGATTTACGTGGTACTGGCGCGCCCTGCAGAAGCCCACATTTCTCTCTGACGACATGACCTCAACATGACCGCAACTACTTCCATGCGCAAAATGTGTCGGCACGAAGTCGCATGCGACAGCATGGGTGGCCGTCAAGGGCCAGCAAAAGGGATAGATAGGCAGGGAAGGGTTCAAGCATGGACGAGCGAGCAAAAACAACAAGCTGGGACGATTCCACGACCGGGAGAGGCTGCATGCTGCCAGCTGGGAGTCCGGCATATCGGTGGTCTCTAAATGTCTCAAACATCTAGCAGCGACGCACACATTCAAAGGCACTCGTCGTTCATCTTGAGCCGCAGCAAAGCCGCTGTACCCCGAGAATCCTCTTCAGAAGCGAGTTCTCTCGCACAACTACAAAGCAACCAGGCCCTTCCTCCACTCGCTTCAACTCCTCATTCCCCACGAAAAGGTCATGTGTTCTCTTCAAAGACTTCCTGCAAGAGCCACACACACACACTCGACCATGCGAGGTGTGCAAAGTGTTCGAGTGCAAGAGCGTCGGAGCGGCGAGGGTCCTGACAGCAAGTGTGACTGGAGTTCTTTCTCGGGACCCCAGCCTCAGGAGCTGCAAAACAGGCAAAAGTTCTGAAGCAACTGCATCAATGCTGAGCCATCGGCGGATCCACCTGAGTTTGAGCGGCAGCGACAGACGATCCCTCACGAAACGAAAGCGGCCGGAAGCGCCGTACACAAATGCATCATTATCCGCCGACCCTTGCGGGCGGCGCTACGAGTCCGAAGGTGTTTTCTTGTGCTGCCGCCTTGGCTCTAGCCGTGCGCCCCTGGCTATTCTGGTACCCAAGGACTGCCCAACCCCTACTAGTAGTAGAATAGAGTAAAGTAATTTTAACGCTACGCCGCCCGCCTCGGCTGTGTAGTGGCAGGGCGAGGGGGCAGTCGATGTTTTTTTATGCTAGGAGGGGGGGGGAGAGGGGGGGGGGGGGGGGGGGGGGGGGGTGAAACCATAAACCTCTAAAGGGGTAGCTCTAACAGGTACCTACAGCAATGGCTGCATGCTCATACATATACATTCCGCTGCCCATTGGCTCACAGTGGTTTTACCATATTGAGACAAGACAAGCTCTCCTTGCGTAGCAAGACAAAACAACTACTGTCCGTGTGCAGGGCGCTGCCCTTTGATCCTTAGGGAATAAACTGGTCATACACCTCCTCACAAGGAGTATCCTTGGGGGTGTATCGGCACAGTTTTCTGGTAGCGGAGCCCGGAAAGGGCCGCCCGCCTCACAAAGTCCGCTACAGCGGTCGGCCTCGCCGAACGCTTAACCAAGCGGATAAGAGGCAGCACAATGTCGAGCTCGCATAGCGAAGCCGACGGCAGTTCCCAATCCTCCGGGGGATATGAGAACGAAGAGACCTCCCAAGGTCCAGCTACTTATGTCGCACAGTCATATGCAACATCTGACCGCATGCTTGCATCATTAGGCATAACGCCCAAGATCGCGCCTGCCTATGATGGCACCACCTCGTGGTTTGAGTATGAACAGTTGATTGACGACTGGTGCGATATAACAACGCTGGATGATACCAAAAGAGGTCCGTCTCTCAAGACGAGGCTCTCCGGATTGGCCGCAGTACAAAAAGAATCACTCAACAGAGAAAGGCTTGCAGCCCCAGACGGAGTAGATTACTTCAAGAAGAAGATGCGTCCATTTTTCGTGAAAGGAGAACAGTACGTTTTCCTGTGGCGTTTTCTCGGCCTATTCAAGGCATGGAAGGGCAACCAAGACTTTGTGACTTGGATTGCTAAGTTTGAGATCGTGCTACAGCGCGTGAGAAACTCATGGATGGATCTCTTACCAGAGATAATTCTGGAAGATGCCCATCCTGATTTCATGCAGGCTGTGCAAGCAGATCAAACCTTCATGCGCCTACAGGATGCAACCGAGAGAGACACATACGCCGCACGTTTCTTCGAAACATGGAACAAGGAACGCCTTGATAATCATCGAAGAGCGTTTCCTCTAAATGATAATCTCCTAGCTCTCCTCTTCCTAGTGCAGTCCGACCTAAATGAGATGCAACGTGAGAGGTTGGTAACAGCATTGACCAACCAAGGTTACCGAATTGAGACCTACACGTACCCTATAGTACGGCAGACCATGTTCGATCAGTTCTCAACGACCAGAACTGGTCTGCAGGATCCCAATATTCGGCACACTTCTCACAAGAAGGACCGCCATGGAAGGAGAGATCAACGCCGCAAACGCGGAGGTCGAAACTTCCTCATCCTCGATCAGGGTGAATACGACGGAGTCGATGGATTCTGGCTCCAAGACGAAGACACCCTTGAGGAAGGCTTTCTTGCCGCCGAGGATGAAGAAGCTGTCTTCTGGACAGTTGACGACCATGAAGCCTTCGTTGCAAGGAGATTCAAAAAGGGAAGAAGACCAAGAATGCGTCCCGGATCACCGGGAAGAGCAAAGGGTGGCAAGCGAAAAGGACGTGGCCGTTTTAGGTCATACCGCGGAAAAGGGAGAGCCAACCAGGCAGAACATGATCCAACTGATTCCAGCTATTTCGGTAAAGGTAAAGGAAAAGAAAAAGGAAAAGGTGGAAAAGGCAAAGGAAAAGGAAAGGACAAAGGAGATAAAGGAAGCTCCTTCAAGGGTACAAAATCAAAAGGCAAAGGTAAGGATACAGCTAAGTCTGCCTCCTTACAAGGAGACCAAACTGGATCTCCACAGGCCTATGAAAGTTCCACCGCACCGAGCTGGGATTCATGGTATGAGGACAGTTATTATACTGACTCCAGTTGGAATTATGCCGCTTATGACGATCAAACGTCTTATACATACTATGCATCACAAGCCTCACGAAGAAAGACACGGAGAAAGAAGAGAAGAAATCAAGCAGGATCATCAGGTAGAGGCACAGATCCGAGCGCGCACCAAGAACCCGTGTACAACTCATCAGTGAGTTACGCGCCCCAGGTTTTTGAACCATCCGAGGGGCAAGGTGTGGAGACTGCAACAGCAGTGTTTCCGTTGCAGCACACCGTCCTATCTGCTCTCACCGAGCGGATCAATCTTGATAAGAGCCCTACCTTTGTCATTCTTGACTCTGGTTGTACTAGGGCTATGGGTTCCCGCTATGCGGTGAACAGGCTTATCAAGGCCGTGAAGCAACATGCCCCAGGCATGATTGATTTCACTTTTTCACCTTCGAACACGAAGTTCTCTTTCGCAGATAGTGAAACAGCTCTTATCAAGGAGCGTGTAACTCTATGGTTTAACACAACTCCAAGAAGAGATACAACCATAGAAGTTTTGGATCAGGGAAGAGTCCCCATCTTGTTCTCCATTGAACAGATGAGAAATCTAAGAATGACCCTCGAGTGTAGTCCAACAGCTGACCTAGCAACGTGTGAAGCTTTCGGTTTGTACAAAACCCCTCTTCCGATTAGTACCAATAACCATTTGGTATTGGACCTTCTAGGCTTTACTTCCACCAGGAAGTACCTTCCTAAGTCAGGTACATCGTTCCGTGCGACGGAGACTGCTCTAGGAGCCAATAAGCCTTATGTTAGGATACCGGAAGGTCGCTGTCCAGCCTGTGCCGGACAGAAAAAGGCTCACACGTACCTCAAGGGTTGCGACAGAGCACCTGAGGGAGCAGCTGATCCACCACCGAAGAGGATTTCAGGGAAAAGGAAGCCTCTTCCGTCTGATCCGGCAGAATCATCTGCCAAGAGACTTGATCCACCAGAATCATCTGGAGATGTCCCTGAGCCTTCCGGACCATCGGAACCATCATCAGGCTCTAGGGACAAACCGGCAGAATCCTCTGCACCGCATGAACCTCCAGAAGAAGAAAGACTTGAGGTTCCATCTGCGAAGATAAAGACTCCAAAGGGTCTTAAAAACCTTCTGAAGAAAACCCGCAAATATGCGGACAAACCTCCTGTTGAAGAGAAGTCTACAGTCCCAGGAGCTGATGACGGGACGGAGGTAAGACCACTTGAGTCAAGAGAATACCCGGCTCCTGGTACAGACTCACCAACAGGTGAAGAGATTGTCGCAGAACCTTCGCCATCTCTTCCCATTGCTCTTCGCAGGATTCATGAGAAGCTTAAGGACCCTGTAGAACTCTACAAGCTTCACCTTAAGCACCGTCATATGAGTACGGATCAGTTCAAGCGACGCACAAAAGCCTTACAGATCCCAAAGGAGATCTACGAGCTATATGACCAACTGGTCAAAAAGTGTTCAGCCTGCCAGGAACATGTGAGAGCTCCTTCGAGAGCGAAGATTTCTGGTCTAAGATCAGAAACTTTCGGTGATCTCACCTTTGTAGATCACGGTGAGCTTCCAATTCCCGGCAAGGATAGTCGCTTAGTATTTCTTATTCTCTATGATGGAGCAACAAACTTGTTGACTGCCGAAGTAGTCCAGGATAAAGAAGAACATACTACAATGTCGATTATGAATGACTACTTTGAGAAATTTCAGATCAACCCAAAGGTTGTAGTTGGAGATCAAGCATTCATGACTCCAAAAATGGAGGCTTATTACAATCGGCAGAATATCAAGCCTGTGGCAACAGGACCTGGAACACCATGGCCCAACAGGGCCGAAGCTGCTGTAAGATTGCTGAAGCATCAGATTAAGCTCATACTTCAGATCCTGAAGGATGGTGACCCGCAGTATAACGGAATCACCATGAAGTATGGCAACCTCGTTCGCCAAGCATGTTTGGCAAGAAACTCTTCGATTACCTACGGAGGAGTTACTCCTTTAGAAATGGCCTTTGGAAGGCGTCCTCGAGATGTTATAACACCAGAGAACGCTGATCCCAATCAGTTGACAGGTAATCCAACTGATACGGAAGTCACTGCGAGAGCCATTAAGGAGCTTGCCAACAGGGCTTACCAAGAGGCACGCCAATCTGATGATCTGCGTAGAGATCTTGCAGCCAGACTGTCAATGACCCAAGGACCTTTCTCTTTGGGAGATAAGGTTTTCTACTGGTCAGAAGATAAGTCTAAGATTGGATCCACTGGGTCCAAACATGGATCTTGGCTAAAAGGTAAGGTGATCTCCGAACTCGGAGGATCCATGGTAGGTGTGGATCTTGGAACACGCATCGTCCGTGTCAATATCTCAAAACTGAGGAAAAACTATGACATAACATCTGATGTGGAGATTCCTCTCGCGCCTGATGAGGAAACTCTGACGTCAGAAGGTTCTGACCACGCAAGTTGCATGGTCACCTTCGATGCTTCCCTGCAGTCGACAGACCTAACGATTCCACATCAAGAGTGTCACTGGCAGGTCACCAGTACTGGGAAGATTGATTTTCTAGAACTCTACGGCGGATCTCCCCGCATGAGTCACAAGGCTGCCCTATCAGGTCTTCGAGTAGGTCAGCCAGTCGATTTGCGTAGCGGTCTAGATCTTGAGCAACCGCAAGGTCGCTCCAATCTTCTTAGGATCATCAAGGAACAAGAACCTACTATTATTGTTATGTCACCTGACCATTCTCAGTGGTCTAGCTGGTACTCACAGTGGAAGAAAGGCTCTGCCAAGAGACTTTCTGTTTTAAAATTCTGTGAATCGGTCGCAGACCACCAAATGAAGCTCGGACGTTACTTTGTTCTTGAAAACCCATACTACAGCAGGCTCTGGTCTTCACCAGAAGCAAAACGCCTGTTTTCTAATCACAAGATCAGCTATGAGGTCTGTAACCTACAGGCCTATGGCATGAAAGATCCAACAGGATACTATGAGTCGAAATCTTCGATCTTCATGCACAACTTGCCACCGCAAGTTTTAATTCCTCTCCAAAGGCATTCTGCCAAAGCGAAGTCTCCAACATCTCCACCAGGAGACGAAAAGGGTATTCAAGGCTACGGTCTTAAAACGAAACTCGCACAAGTGTATCCTTATGAATTCTGTGAGACCTTTGCCTCGTGTTTGGCAAGATTCCTGAAACGAGATGCGTATGCATCTCATCTGTCTTTAGTCACAGACATACTAGAATACTCTGGAGATGAATGCCTCCAGGGACTTTCGGAACTTCTTGATCAGGAGTATTCACTTTTGACAACAAATCCTCTCAAGGATTCAAAACTCCTGCAAGATCCGAAAATCAGATCACTTGTTGCTAGAGTAAATTCCTTATCGAGTAAAACTGAATTACCATTGCATCATTCCAAACCATCACCGTCCCTTGATGCCTTGGTGTCAGACATTACTCGCCTTAGATCAAGACTCTTACCAGGGTCTGGTTTCGAACAGTGTACTCTATACAGAGGTACATTTGGAACAGTCAAAGCACTCACCAGTGTAACTGATGGCGTTCTTGTCTTTTGGAACAAGAAGAAGCCCAATTCGACTATGACGTGTTGCTTGCCGCACCAGGTTTCCTGGAACAAGGTACACCCATCAACCTTCTCGGGGGTGCTATTCCAGATGACAGGCGGCAAGACTTCACCGTCCGTGCGAACACCGCCGGATGTAATCATGTCGGACGAAGAGGTTTCGCCGTCAGACCCGTCAGAACCAATGAGCACTAATCGCTCACGGATCACATCTGACGATGTCTCTATGCCGGAACCAGATCAGCCGATGCCTCCCGGCACGCCGCCGTCGCGTCCTCCTCCTCCCATACCTCCACCGCGACTACCGGCCGTTTCCTCCGATGAGCCCGTGGCTCCTGCTCGGGCTAAGCCTCGCGTGCATCCGCCTCCTCGCGTTCCGTCTCCTCGGCGTCTGGGGGGTGATGTGTCGCCAAGGTCTTCATCGGAAAGGAAAGTTTCGCCGCACAAACAGAAATCACCTTCACAGGTGCCGACACCAAAACCTAAACCGAAGGCACATCCACAGGGACCCATTCTTCCATTACAACAAGATGAAGAAGACACTGAAGAAGAACTGGTCCCAGACGACCCCGGACAACCGTCCGCTCTTCCTCACACTTCTGGTTCACCAGAACCGGAGAGCGATGCCGAGTCAGAGAACACAAGGTATTACTCTGATGAGGAAGGTGACTTGGTCGTAGATGAGAAGGATTGGGTCCTTCTCACAGAAGAACAGAAACTGTGCAGTAACACAGGTTCTTTCTCCATGCCTCGGTACATGCATGGCGGACCCGTGGACATCAGAGAGGTAACATCAAGAGTGAGGTCAGACCGAACACGGTATAAACCCACTAAAAGGTTCTCGATCTGACATCCGTGAAGAGTATGATCTTCTCACGGAAGAGGACAAGGCTTATCTCTAAGTTCCTCCAGGAACTCAGCGAACTTAACCCAGAAGGCACAGCGGAAGGAGGCAACCGCCAAGGAAAAGCGTGAGATGAAGAAACAGTTTGATGAAGCGAAAGCAGCAGAATATCAGAGCTGGCTAGACAATGATGTCTTTGAGCTCGTCGATACACGGAAACTCGGAAACATCCGAAATTATGTCACTGGTCGATGGGTCCTGACTCTAAAAAGAGACAAGGACGGAAACTTCCTTAAGTGTAAGGCCCGATGGGTCCTGAGAGGTTTCCAGGATCGACAGAAGGACATTCAGCAAACTGATAGTCCTGCTGCGAGTCGCCCAGGCTTCCGCTTAGCGATTCAACTAGCAGCTAACAAGCTGTGGAATCTGACACACATCGACTTAAAGACTGCTTTCCTACAGGGTGAAGCCTATGATGAGTCGAGAGACATAATCTGTCAGATTCCTCCTGAAGCAGGTTATCCTTCCTACATTGCAGCGAGGATGAAGAAACCCGCTTATGGACTTAACGATGCACCTCGAAGATGGTGGAACATCGTTGATAAGGCACTCCTGTCTTATGGCCTGGTGCCAACCCGTGCGGATCGCTGTACATATGTTTTGTATGGTAAGAAGTCTGCAACAGCAGATGCTGAGCTCAAGAAGTCTCAGCCAAAGACCATGGAATCAGCGATTGACTATCTCCTAGATCCCATAGCAGGCAACAATGCCAAGGGTAGACAGGTACATGGAGTAGTCTGTTTGCATGTAGATGACCTGTGCATGGCCGGTGATGACACCTTTCGTAAGGCCGTGATAGAATCGATCAAAAAGGAATTTGCAGTAGGTTCTGAAGATACGAATGATATCATGTTTGTAGGACAGAGATTAGTCTGGAAGGATGCTACAGCATCAGTGCCAGCACATATCTCAGTAAATCAGAACCTAGCTGTTGAAGCTCTAGAAGAAATTGTTTTTGACAAGAAGCTCAACAATGAGCAACAATGCACACCACAGCAGCACACTGCTTATAGAAGTGTTTTAGGACAGATCAACTGGCTACAAAGCCGGACTCAAGCCCACATCTGTTATCGCTTCAGTAGGTGTGCGAGCAAGGCTGCCAAGCCTACTATCGGTGATATTCGAGAACTGAACAAACTTGTTAGGATTTTGAAGTCTACCGAAGTAGAATTGCGTTTTTGGCCGCTGAAAGGAAATCTCAGAATCCTCGGTTACCCTGATGCTTCCTACAGGAACAATGATGACAAATCATCTCAGAGAGCACATGTTATTTTCCTTGCTGAAGATCGAAATCCGAAGCTAAAAGGAATGAAACAATCAGCAGCAGCTGCTTCTTCCAAGAAGAATGATTTCTCTGAATCCTCTATCAAGGAAACATCCTCGAGAGGTAGCCTGGTGGACTATGAGTCTCACAAGATTACGACAACCACAATGTCCACAACAGTGGCAGAGCTTAACGCACTGATGCGTTGCTTTGGTACCTGCCTGTTCCTCAAGGGACTTTGGGCAGATCTCTCATCAGAGACCGTACCTATACATATCAGAACAGATGCGAACAATCTTGTGACAACAGCAGGCACGACACACCTTCCAGAGCAAAAGGAAACTCACCATCTTATACAGATGCTTCGTAAGGAATCCAACTCTGGATCTCTAGATGATCTAGCTCATGTAAGCTCGAAGTACTGCCTAGCTGATGCATTAACAAAGCATTCGGCACAACCTGATGAGCTTATCAAGGCTCTGGAAACAGGAAACTTACCAGAAACAGACATTCATCCACCCTTCCGTGAACTCCTTCAACATAAAGCTTTCACTGTTCGGTGGATTATAGACAACCTTAGGAATGCCGCTACAGCGGTAGCCTTCCTTGGAATTGATGTCTCAACAGAGATTTACCGATTATTTTACTGCCAAGGAACATGGTGGTAGTCTTGTTTGCTGGTAGCACAACCATGTGCTGGATTTTCTATTTAGACTGCTTTTCGTCTAAAAGAAAATTTGTGTCTGCAAGCTGCGTTTTCCTTAAGATCAGACATGTTCATGAGAACTTTATGTTCTATACCATCCGCAGCCGCTTTCAGCCTCGAGCCTCACAGCAACTAGCCTTTTGAGCTAACCAAGCATTCCTGATCCCGTTTGGTCATCGTGCCGTAATGAGCACACGATCAAATTTCCGTAGCCGTGATGGGTACGCCCTACCAAGGGCAGAACAGGCGTACCATGAGCGACATCCACACATGGATAGCTCTTACCCCGAGTCTCGTCGGGACGCATCACGTCGACACACCGAACACGGTGGACACCGATTTCACAAACGTGAGAAAAATAACGAGCCTCCGTACATTTACATGGGTCACCAACAGGTGTTCAATCCGCGTCCAAGAGATCTTGCTGACCTGATCTTACGATGTGGCCATGCGAGTCGAGCAAAGCTCACTCCAATCTCCAAACATGGAGTCAGGCTCTACGAAGGAGTCCTCCAAGGACCATGGGACAACAGTCCCCTTTTATACTGGGATAACAACGTGGGCAATCACGCTCGTGATCCACGCCAGTTCTGTACGATGCTTGCACATCACCTTCAGACTGGCCTCCCACAGGAGGTAAAACAGTGTGTGAGTCTTGACGCATCTGGAGAATATGACTATCCCTCCTCAGTGCCAAGGTTGGTAGAGGTAACAGGTCTCTCACCAGAGATGTGCTTCCACATTCTCTCCAAAACCAACAAGGTCGGAAGGTGGTTAGCACACTCAACAAGACACCTTCAGAATCAGCGCCAAGACCTCTTTTCTGGCCAACACAATTATCTTCTTGACATGTCCAAGTTGGCCGATGCACAGCTCGCACAATATTCACCACAAGAGATCGCCCTTGGTGTTTTACTTAACACTAAGTCCAGGTTCGTGGTCACTATGGTTTATGACCAAGATGGCAGGGCTGAAACAACAATTGCTGCCGTTACCATTCCACAGGATGCAAATGTGATGACCATGACCAAGCTTTACCTCTCGGCAGTGGGAGGACACGGTTCACGAAGAACTCTACCAAGAGCTGAAGAACCAGATCCTGAAGAAGAGAGGCCAAGGTCACACATGACCATCTCAGACTTCATGGCAACGGGGAGCAATCCTGTGCAGTCTCATGCGCAGCGTCTCTCCACTAACGCGCCAAGGCCCGTAGGCATGGAAGATTTTGTTCGACAGAACAACCCTTGTTACATCATGCATGCCACGGACCTGCATGCACTATCCTCAATCCTGAGGCATGGTCTGGTACCATCAAACCTCTTATCTCAGGTGGTGACCTCACCAGGTCTTCAAGCTCTCGTGAATGAAAACAGTCGTTCCAATAGGGACACTGTTCAGTTTTCATCGCTAACCCTGGCGAATCCTAATCCGACTTTGCTGCGTGCCAACAAGGCACTGCTCCTAGTATTCGACGCAAATAACGTAGTGAACGAAGTCACAAACATGTGGCAGTCGCAAGCGGGGATGTTTGCTACACCAGATGTAGTGCATGCCCGTACTCTTAGCGCCGTATTTGCACCCTCTGAAACACTCTGGGTATCATCGCAATACGATGAGCTCAAGAGCATCGGACCATGGTGGGCAGACCACTGCTCCGAACAAATGCCGTCAGCGACTTACGAGTCGAAGAAATGGTGCTCAAATTACGGCAAGGAGATCGAATCGACACTTCGCAAGATGTCAAGGCGAAATCTGCCTCCAGAGCCTCCCAAGGCTAGATCTTCTCACAAGAAGTCTTTCTCACTGCCAAATACAGAGACTGACACAGCTCCTAACCAGGAGCAAACCGCTTCTGCAGGTGAAGTACCTCCGAACACGGAAACTACTGCAAAGGAGATCCACCCGAGATCCAAGCTCGCCCGGCAAGCCGAGGCCGACAAGGATCCGGACAGTCTTATGGGACAGCTCTGGAACTCCGACGGCACCAGAAGCGCCACTGAAGTTCTTAAAATAACAACAGGTCACAAACCTCCAGAACCTGTCCAGGATACTTCTGCCAACGTAATTCCTCCCAAGGAAGAATCTTCTGGAACAGAGACGGAACCTGAGGAACCAGATCCTAACCAGGATTGTGACGAAGAATCAGACGCTGAGACGGCGTCAAGCGAAAAGAGCGAGAAGAGCGAAAAGAGCTCAAAATCTTCGTCATCCTCAGAACTCCGAGTTGATGTTAATCCGTCTCACAAGACGAACTCTGCACCTGCAGCATCAGAGGAGAAGAAAGAATCTCCCACGAAAGAGATCACAGAGAAACTTGAGAAGGTCAAACTTGACCAACCAAAGCCTGAAACAGAATATGTTCAGAGTTCAGACGAAGAGCCAAGAAACCAAAATCTCCTAAAAAGGAGAAGGAAACATTCCTAGTTCTCTTCGATCCTGAAACAGAAACCTATTATCGAGTCAACAGAAGCAAGCTCAACCTCGAATACGAGGAACCTGCTGATGAGGAAGATCTCGTAAGAGAACATGAGCGCATCAGCGCTCGGATTCGAGAAAATACTAAGCACCGAATTTCGAAGTCACCGTCTAACCCGGCTATGCAACAGGAAATGCAAGAAAGAATCTGGGTTAGTCGATGGAATCGAAAAATCCGAAGTCCACTCATGATCAAAGATTCTGAGGCTCCTGACGAAGAGGAGTGGGACAGACCCAGAGAGTCAGCATCTTCCTCCTCTGCGCCTCCTAACAAGGAGAGATTTGTAGGAGTACGCAGGACAGCCATGAGCCTTAACCAAAGAATACGAATGTTGCCTCGACCAGACAATCCTCTCTGCGATCTCTGTAAACAGCCTACAGGCTATTTTTGCTATTCCTGTGGAACGATTGTATGTGCAGACTGTCGACTTACCCCACAGGGTAAACAACGGATGTGCGAGTGCGTCTTGCCAATCGATTGCCTTGAGACCTCCAAGGTGAGAGCAGGAATGACCTCAGATGAGCGTCAGTTTTTATACGAGGCCATCCTCACACATGAGGACGTAGATTTGGCAGTCCAGAAAATCAACATGTATTGCGAACACGCAAGAAGCATGTTCGAAAAGGACCATCCAGGCGTAGATCCATACAGCCTTGATGATATCAGGAACAATCCTCCGAATACGTATGACAGCTCCACAGAGGCTCCAACCCTGGAGGAATATAAGAGCGTTAACAAGAGTCACATCAACATCAAGGACTCTAGAACAAGCCACCCGGCTTCTTTTCTCACTCTTACTGGCCACGAAGACAAACTGGTGCTCGATGCACATTACGAGATAGTTCGCAATAGGATGGCCGGTGTCAATGAGAAGAGAGAATACATTGAAGGCTCGAACCCAGATAGCGTATCGCTAAATCTAGTGGTATTCAACTGGGGAAATATGGATCGAGCGCCGGTGCCCGCAGGGAATCCCAAAAAGAAGCTCAAACCTGAGAAGGGATTCGATTATCACCCTCTTATTGACATGTGCTTCAACAATTCAGCTCATATTACCCTCGTACTCGAGGCAGGAGCACTTGCGTCAGAGTACTCAATCGCAACCATGCGAAAACACGAATACAGAGGGATGCTAATCCACTCTCCTCCCAAGGAGCCTGAGGCACCCTCAATGTACATCGGAGTCAAGGGTGACCCAACGACAGACATCGCTCTCGTCCACCACTTTTACCGTCATCGAACAATGAAGCCTAAGAATGGTGGTACCAAGAAGCGACTGTGGGCATGCCACGGTGCGGTGTGCCGCCTCACATTCGGGTACCACAGTACCATACCAGAGGCAAAAGAATGGGTCCACCCAAATTCTGGCCAAAGGATGACGAGAGACGAGTTCATGCAGATTATCGGATATGACCCACTCAAGGGCAAAAATCCTGACAAGGATGGACCCACTGATGGCTCTTACCTCTCACCAGAGGCGTGCCTGACATTGTCGACCCTCGACCCCTCGCCGATTCTCTGTGAATGGAACGGCCATGTCGAGGGTGATGAGCCACCAGAGGAAGACTTTGAGACATACGCAGAGATCTTCTCACAAGAAGCATCTAACGATCTTGACGAGATGTGGTGTACAAAAGGGCCTTACAAGGTCATCACCATCGCGATCGTCCATTTCAACTCGTTCATGACTCATAAGGAAGAACAGAGACGCGAACTGGTGAACGCGTTCCTCAACGAGATTCTCCCTTTTAAACCGGATGTGATAGCGGGAGATCTCAATAATATTGCGTCGAGGCTCACCTTAAAAGGTGGAGACGTTCACCCGCGAAACAGTTTGTTTTCTCTATACCTGGAGAAGAAACTTGCAGCATTCAACAGAATAGCAGGAAGGCACTCACAAGTGCGACATCTTTGCTTGAACAACTCCGACCAGCACAGACTGGCACGTGCAGATCGTCTACCGGCGGACCCGGCGAAGAAAGTTGCTGACCTTGACTGTATCAACAGTTATATCCTTGACTGGAGTAAAACGCCGCACACGGCGTCACCTAGTCCAAGAGAGGTCACACCTGCCGCTGAAAGAACATACTGGGAACGAATCTCAGATATGTGGCAGGACACGAACAACAACAGGGATATTGATATCCGTCTGTTTGTTTCAGTCAAGCAGTACTATTCAACTTTTTCTAACCTTGACCTATGGTTGGGTCCCACTGACAAAGATTGGCATAGCCCATTGGGCTTCACGATACAACCAATCCTTACAAAAGGGAAACACAACCGGTCAGATGCCCAGGTCCAGAAGATCGCTGACAAGCGAAAGGCTTACAAGCAGCGTAATGCTGAATACTGGGGTTACAACGATTCATTCGTTTACTCATCCGGCAACAGCTGGTACGACAAATCGCAACCATCAGGTAGCCATCACAGATACGGAAGATTCTGGGAGTGGCCACAGCCTGAACGTCCCAGCGAGCCTGAAGGTCCTCCTCCAAGAAGGAACCAGGAATCATCGTCCTCTTCACAACAAGATCTACCAAGATCAAGGTCCAGGCCTCAAAGAACCAATATTGTTGACAAGCTCAACATGTCTTTGGAAGAGCTGGATGGACTAGAAGAAGAACCGTCACCAACAAAAAGTGACATCGAAGAACACGAAAGAGAAACATCAAACTTGATGTCTGCTCAGAGAGATGAAGAGGAACAAGAGGACGAATCCTCCAGTCGGAGAAGAAGAAGGAAGGCATCGCGTCCACCGTCTGCTCCGAGCGGCAAGGCACTCAGAACGGCTGCAACAGCAGCGGGGTTGTCGGGCTGGTTCGGACACCGCAACCGAGGTGGAGCAAACGCAGAGTCTACCAAGACTGATAAAACTTCACTTCCAGACTCACTAACCAGTGAGCAAGACTTCTCCGTCTTCAGCATCACGTGGAATGTGTTCCTGCTGCTAATGGGCTTACACTGGATGTGGAAGCAGATTACCAGGCCTCCTATCAGATGTATGGAGCGCCAACAACCAAAATCAAAAGCAGCAGCGAACCAAAGAGTTCCATTCCTCGAACCCGAGGATGAACCGCAGACGCGTGAACCTTTAGGACCCAACAGGGTCAATTCCGGAGAAACAACTGATCTGCGACCTATCTGGCATACTTCCCGAAGCGAAGTCTACCATCTCTCAGACAGCTGTTACCAGCTTAAGCAAGCAAGAGATGTTTGCAGGAAGGTGCTGTGCAAAAACTGCCTCCATGCAGTACAAGTTGCGGAGATTCGCAGGAATGATCCTTTCCAAAGAGGTGATACACGACCACGTGGCACCGAAAGAGACATTGAGCGCTTCCAGACCTACGATGATGCAAGTAACACTCCTCACATGACACAATTATTCCAGGATGCCTTGCATGCACAAATGGCCGAGGAAGCCATGCAGATTACCTATACATCGATCCCCAAGGGATCCTCGGCAAAAGCCAGAGGTACATCTGCACTCTCAAGTGCCGCATCGTCATCAGCGCCCAAGGCAATGCCACCAGGGCCTAACAAGGCAAACATATCACCTCCACCTAAGAGTCCTCCGCCAAAGGCGAAAGGAACAGTACCTTCTGCTCCTCCGAGACCAAAAGGTCCTACCAGAAGAGGAGGTCAAAATCGGCGTATTCAACGAAAGGCAGCCAGAGAAGCCCACAACAGTGGACTCTGCACTTATGCAGACGCTGCACTTGACGAAGCCAATCAAGGCCAGGCAATTAACGTTACCTGCCGAAACATAGTATCAAGACACGTTAGCTCTATCGATGCAACGGTAGAAGCAGCCGGCCAGTTTACACAACGCGTGCTACAGCACGTAGAAACTTATGATGAAGAGGAACCGTGGAGCACGGAGTTCCTGCCAATCGTGGAAGTCCTATTCAGGAACTTAAGCGGCGACGAAACAACTGTCATACATGACAATCAAACGGTAACTATGCCTCTTGCGAAATACACAGACCTCCTCAGAATCGCACAAGCATTGCGAGGCTCTATCCAGAGAGACAAGGAGGAAAGAAAGGAACATCTTGACACCATCCAAGATACTCTATCCAGAGTGGAAATCCTTCTCACAGCACTGAAGGACTCAAGGACAGTCTTTAACCAATTGGTCCATTCCTCACTAGAGATAGAGCGAAGAAATAACAATCTCAAAAATGTCCTCGAGACACTCTTTGACGACCAAAGCTCTGAGGAAGACCAGTCAGAATCTGACAATGAAGAAGTCCTAACTCCTTCTGCACCACAGTACTGGAATAGCCTTTATGCCCACGCCTTATCTCCTTCAGGAGATGAAAGTGAAAGATCATGGGCGTCCTCAGACGGACAGCTTGAAAGAAGAAGGGCTGAACGGGCAAAGGCTAAGCAGCCGCAACCGGCAAAAGCCAAGGCAACTCCAGTCAGCTCACAAGCTGCTCCAAAGGCCGAGCCAAAGGCGACAACATCCAACCATGGATATGATACTGCAGACGCCGCCTTCACCAGGGCTGAGAACAGATTATTCGGAATCTTTTCAAGTTCCGAAGAAGATCACTCAGACCCGGATGAGCCACATCCGAATATCTATGCTCGAGCCTATGATCCAAACCTGGATCCGAATCTGAGATAAGGAAATTCTCAGAGTTTCACAATAGTAAATCACAAGGCTCTAACAAGAGCACAATGAATGGCTGCATAATTCGGTAGTAGAACATCACCAGACCTGATCTTGTACAGATGATCTCTCTGACAAATATGCATGAGTGTGTGTGCAAAACGAGTGGAGTGTCCTCAGCTGTGTACTTCAGTGCTATACCTAGCATACATAATATGCTGTTTTTATAATGAGTCCAAAACTCCGCAACTGTGACAGTGGGCATAACAGTATATGTGTGAATGTGCGGCCATGCTTCCGGTAAAAGAAAATTAGTGTCTGTTTGAAACCATAAACCTCTAAAGGGGTAGCTCTAACAGGTACCTACAGCAATGGCTGCATGCTCATACATATACATTCCGCTGCCCATTGGCTCACAGTGGTTTTACCATATTGAGACAAGACAAGCTCTCCTTGCGTAGCAAGACAAAACAACTACTGTCCGTGTGCAGGGCGCTGCCCTTTGATCCTTAGGGAATAAACTGGTCATACACTTCCTTACAAGGAGTATCCCTTGGGGGTGTATCGGCACATGGGGGAGGGAAGGCGGGAGGGGGAAGGGGAGGGGGGGGTGGAATCCACTTCGCTGTGGCACCACGGGAGGGGGGAGGGGCAGAAGCGGGGAGGGGAGGGGGAGGCAAAGGGGGAAGGGGGGAGGAGGAGGGTGGAGGGAGAGGTGGGGGAGGAGGGGGGGGGGTTGATGTGCGGGTACTGCGTCTCTTTCCTGAAGCATCCATGGCAAACTGATCAGCAACTACCCAAAAATACAGCTGAAGTACTCAATCTGTAGCCAAAGACCTGCGACAAGTCAGCGAAAAAGTCAGATTCGGGAAAGTCGATCTGATCATAGACAATCAGTGGGAAAGTCAGCATTCAGGTTTCGGTATAAGCATTTGGTGAAGACTCACTGAGAAAGTCAGCTTGCAAGCACGGATATAGAATCAGGGAAAGTCATCCAATGCTTATACAGTCAATCGGGAAAGTCAACGCCAGAGCTACCTCTGGGAGACACGGCGCCCATAGGGAATGCCGTTGTGAAGCACACTTGACACATCGTGTCGCAGGTCTCGAATCACACTCTCAAAGTCAGAAGAGTCAGCTTCCTGAAGTTATTAGATCTTGTCATTTCGGCCAACTGTGAAACAACAGCGTCTTTGGGGTACTTCGGGCGGCCGTTGTGCAGGTCACAGGAACGTCTTCCCGTGATATCACAAGCAAACTGGAGCGTCTTCATTGGCGCAAGACTCCAGAATGCTTCTTGCGCCCCCTGCTCAATCGCGTCAGATTTACCTACCCTTCGAAACAGGGATGGACACACACACACACATATACACATTTATACATATATATATATATATCTATATATAAATATGTATTCATGTTTGTATACATACTAGTCTGTAGTGAGTTGCTACACTTGAGCATAGACATGTGATATGGCAACCGTTCTGATATGGTATGATATGACGCCAGCACGGCATGGCTGACATACTGTAAGATAATGTTATGATTTGTAGTACAACGGTATGTACAAAGATAGTATCACATTGACATGAGACGCTGTAACATAAGTGATTCCACTGTAAGTTTGTAAAGCAGCGTACTGGGTATTGTATAATAGAACAAGCTTATGATCAAGCATACTATACACGATAAAATGAAATGCTATACGAACAAGTTCCATTTGGGGTAACCTGGTGTGAAAAAGAAACATAACATGCAACATAAGACAACACCAAACACAGCAACATATGCTATAGAAACAGAGTTTATACGACTGTAGACACAAGTAACAAACAATATACTCATAGTCTCATAAAGTACAATCACAACACAAGTGCGCAGTGCTACAGTATGCTGTAACAAAATGTAGTCCCTTATGATAAAGCATAAAAAGGCATAATACAATGCATTTTACAAAACACATGACATAAGCAACGCCACGATCAAGCCAATAGCTCGCCCATGCTTCCACATTTCAGCAGTGGACTCTACTGGGAGATGCCTTAAGCAATCTTGCCAGCATCTCTTCTGGCGAAGCTTCTGCTAAGCGGCACAGTGCATCTCGACTGTTGGTGTCAATGTGTGCAGCTGCCGGCTTCTGGTGGTGGGAAGGGCTCCCTGAGCACCAATCACCACTAGCCGCCCACTCAATGTCCCGGCGGTTTGAACTGGCTTTCTTTGAGCAGGTCCTTCAGGACACCCATCCAAATCCTTCAGGACGGCGTTCCAGTTCGTGCTATCAGGAGTAGACAACGGCAAGCGATGAAACATGTTCCAAAAGTGCGTTTGAGTAACCCAGCGCATTGGGGCAATCTTGATGCTATCCGCGTCATAGAAGGCAGCCCATTGCGGAGTTGCAAGATGACGCACACGTTTCCGACGAAGCGTGTTGATGCGCGAGCACATCGCCATCCTTTGGTCCTTGACCAGGATTGGCTTTTTTCCGTAATCACATCATCGGGGGCAAGATTAGCCACACCCCGCAGAGAGGGTCAAAGGCTGTAGAACACCTTCCTGAAGGCACCCCTGGAGAAGCTGAGCCAACAACTGCGCCACCTATCAAACCTTATCGTAGATGACCAGAAGAAGGAGGAGGAGGCTGAAGAAACGAATTCCAGGCAGGACCAGAGTTGCATATGCCGCAACCGCCACAGAACACGGCGATTCCCGAGCGGGTCATCTTAATCATCACGTTGCTCGACTGGGAGAAAGCATTCGACAGGATTCAACAGGACAGACCGGCTATTGCTGTGCAGCGCCCAGGCTTTCATCATCACTGTGTCATACTTTGTCGATGTCCTCATAGACTGTTTCAAGAATCCCAGATTGGATGTGGAAGACGAGTATGGTGCATCCAAAACCAAAGTCCAGAGTTCAGGTAGTAGACACAGCTGCTCTCTTTCGCCGTGTTTGTTTGTTCTGATCATGAGCGTTCTTGATCATGACATCAGCAGGAATATCACGGCCAGAGCGCGACAGGCACGGTTCTTGACTTTGTCACAGTGTGCTATGCTGGCGACACACTTATAATCACAACTTGCACGCAAGCATGCAATAACCTGTTGCACGAAATAGAGAAGGCGTCAGATCAATTTGGGCTAAGATTGAACCGACACTGATGCCACGAAATTGCAAGGAACCATAACAATATTAGTAAATTCGCAGACGTCACACGCTTGACAAGGGTAAACAAGGCAAAGTATTTAGCACATCAAATTACAGGCAATGTACACCAGGCACGAACTCAACCATAAAATGCATCATACTCTCAAGCTATGGTTCAAGCTGAAGGCTTGGAAATCCGTCAGCTGCTTCCAAGAAAGGCAGGAGACTACGGCAATCAAACAACGCAAGTTTAGAGATAGCAACATGCGTGAGAAATGCAATAATAGCAAATTTTAAGCACCATGACATGTGTTAGAATACATTACAACATAACACAGAAAAATACAGAATAATACAACATAGTATAATATGGCATAAAATCATATAGTACTATAACTTATGACATGGTTGCTGGAGACATATGCTGACACATACAAACAGATAGCTGGTCCTATAGCCGTGTTTGATCCGGACGGTGATGCCCATCTCCAAATTGTCAAGCAACGAGGCTCTTCAAAGGCTGGGCCCGTTTTAGGTCCAGATGATGGCACGTCAAGGCTTTCAGCCTCTCCTGGTAATACGCGAGATAATCTCATCATCGTTGACGTGGTGCTGTTGCTGTTGAGCGCATGTTTGTACATACTTCTTGACTTTAACCGATTAAAGTACCAAGTTGTGGTGGGAGCTCACTGCGCTCGCTAGAAAAAATACTTATGATAATACAATAGAGTAGAACAGGATAACGGTTCGTGGACGTACGGCTCAGCTCTGCAGTTTTGGGTCTGCGGCCATGCAGTGACATGACATGGAAACAACGTGCAGTTCATGTGATATAAGTTATAGCTTACCGTTCTTGGATGTAGGGCCGAGGGTTGTTGGGTTCGAGGCTTAGAAGGACGTCGGGTGTTTGGGCTCAGTAGGGCCCGGGGTTCTTGGGCGTCTTAGGTTTCTTGGAGGTAGGGATGAAGGTTTTTGGGTTTGTCAGTGCGACGGCGCGCCCCATTTATGTAGTGGTCGGCCCGTCTTCGTACTGTGGAACCCACCCACAACCACCCGAAGCAGGACTGGAACGGGTTTTGTCTTCTGTTTCTTGCACTTCGCCGCGCTTCGCTATCGCAAACAAACGTGCAATGTTGGGGGAGGCCAACAGGATATCCGAGCCATACGTCACAATAGCAGCGAAGTCCTCGCCAGAGTCGTCCGCCAAGTTTTTTTGGTGGCTGTCCGGCCATCTTGTCATCCCCGACAGCCAGCCGCCGTCCCCTGCCAGAGTCGTCCGCGGTCCTCGGCACTTTTGGCCGGCAGTCCGACCGTCCCGGCCAGTCAGAGTTGTCCGCCGTCTCATACCGTTTCTCCTTGAAGTCTTTCTTCAGCGCGCGACGCCAGAGTTGTCCGCCACCCTGCCAGGTCCCGCCAGAGCTCCGTCCCGCCAGAGCTCCGTCGTCGTACCCGTCCCCGCCAAAGTCCTTGCCAGACCCCGACCGCGGTCCCGCCAGAGTCGGAGTCATCCGCCGCGCGGTGTCGTGCATAGACTCCGAACACGAACTTGTGTGCTTGCGCATGACGTTGTTATCGAAAGTTTTGCACTGCACCACAGCCGAGTGACACATCAAATTGCGCAGCAAGCCTGTTCTCGAAACATTCGAAACTCTGGTCTCGAGGAGCAATTACTATAATTTGTTTAAGTCCTTTGTTCGGAAGTTTGAAGCACACAGGCGCGCGTGCGTCGGTGCACTCGCAGCCCACAAAGTATGCAGTTGCAGACATATCAGGGCCGGTTTGTTCGCCGGTAGTTGTATGTGCGGTTTGCACAAGCGGTACGAGCCGAGAATGCGTCGCGGCGTCCCCGCCAGAGTCGCGCGCCGAAAGACAAGGCAACCCAATGTTGCCATTGTGCAAGGCTAGCAGTGCCAAATCGAGTCGTGCAGATTTGATCTGCTTGACAAAGCAAGCAGAATCAAGCAGATTTCCAAACGGTAGCGTTCAGTGGTGCCGGCCGCCGCCTGGCCAATGGCTTAGAGCTTAGGGCTCACTCAGCGTTCTTGAGTTTTTGGGTCTTCAGCTTAGGATTCTTGGATGTGTGTGGGGTTTAGGGCTCTTGGGCTTCGTAAAGGAATGTCGACAAAATTTGAAAGTGAAAGTGCAATATATGCCGTAGTACAAAGATACTATCAGCTCAGTCAGAAACAGCAGTATAAAGTGACAGGTGACATCATGTAACATTAAGTTTATCGCTTTGGATGTATGGTTGCAAGGCTAAGCAAAGTTCTTGGATTTAGTATCGCTTGGGGTTCTTGGGCTGAGGGCTTTGGGTTGCTGAGATGTTTGGTGGTCCGCCTCGGGGTTCTTGATGTAAGGCTTTGGGATGCTTTGGGCTTCGGGTGTTGCAAAATGGTTTTGCGTTTTGGTTTGGATTAAGGCTTAGGGTTTTGGCGAGGGGTTAAGGTTTAGAGTTTTGGCATCATGGTTTTGCGTTTTGGTTTTGTGATTACGGACATGGGTTTAGGGCTGTGGGTTTTAGCGTTAGGTTTTCGGATCTTGGTTTTACGAGCAGGGTTTCTGTCCCGGGCGAAAAGAAAAAAGCCTGCTGCAAAAAGGGTTGGGGGTGCTCTGTTATTTATATTGTCTCTTGTGTTTTTCGGCACTCAAGAAACAGAGCGGGAAATGTTAATCAAAGGGCACGTCCATCTGTTGTTTAAGGTTTACTGTCCTCCCAACCCAAACCCGCACTGATTTTGTTGGGTGTTGCTGTATCAGAAAGTCTTGCGGGTGTTTTTTTGAGCTTTCGGCTTGGGGTTTAGGGATTTTTGGATTTATGTATGGCCTAGGGCTTGGGGCTCAGTAGGACATTGGGCTCCTGTTGAGCATTGAGTTGTTGAGTTGAGGCTTCGGTTTTTTCGATGCAGGGCTTATGGTTCTTGGGTTTAGTGTACTTAAGGCATCTCAAGGCGTAGTATCGCAAAGTAGGGTAGAGTCGACAGGGATGTAAAGCAGAGCAGACTGCACTAGGCTAGACTGGATTAGACAGGCGCAGTATAGCGTAGAGCAGAGTATAGCATAACGTAGCATGAGTAGAGAGTACAGAGTAGCGAGAGTTGGGTTGAGTAGAGAAGAGCAGAGCAGAGCAGAGCAAAGAGTCTATGTCAACTTTCTATAACTCTATATCGCTTTACATACATATATACACATGTACCTTTATACATATTATGTCTTTATACCGACATGTATGTATATAGTACATATATACATGTGTATATATATATATACACGTATACACATGGCAGTCCCCCCGCCCCCGTCAACCACGTGTTACCGTGCAGTCGCCAGACTCGCCGTGCGGGAGCCAAAATATGTATACACACGAACGTAGACGCATGTAAATATCCTGGGGGCCGCGGCGGGGAAGTGGAATAATCGCAGCGTCAGCTGTGACACACGACCAACAGGGCCTGACACCTGCGCCAAGGCTGGCAGAGCGCCAGTCCTGGCACGGGCGGAGGTCCTGAGTCCTGACACCTGTGTCAGGGCTGGTTCCGTTTGAACTAATCAGGGGTTTTCGCAGCTCTGGTGGCTTAGGACGTTTTGGCAGCTTCGCAGCTTTGGTAGCTTCGCGCAGTTGCAGGTCCCCGGGGCCAAATCGTCCCAAACCGTTTGACATAACATATTTGTAGCACGATATAACCAGTATAAAGTAACATGCTGTGATATCAACCAAGAAACCAACATAAAAACGTTACACAATATGGTGTAATGCAGTGGTGAGTATGTGGTAACGGCATTGAAAACAATACCGTGTCATGCAATGGTACGTTTCATGCAAGATTATCTGGTACAGTATACTGTATTAATGTGGAACATAGTAGATACAGACAGTATAGCATCACACAGTATACTCTGTCCTATAGCTCAGCTTACAATACCGTGTGGCATATTGACCTGTAGCATGCCATAGTATTGCGGTATGGTATTGAACATAGTTTAGTAAAGTATAGTCGCCTATAGTAGTAAATACAGTGTAGTATCTAATAGACGAATCGAGTAGAACAGAACAACTAAAAGAAATAACGCGCATTTTTCGAATAGAATGCGGAATACTGAGAAGAATAGAAGAGACGTACAATGCAGTGCTCTCTGTCAGTTTGCCTTTTTGTCTGTGCGCTTGTGCTTGCTTGCTGGGGTGCTGAGCTGAGGCAGAAATGGAGCACCACCGCCCATCACTTTTTCCACTGCCCCGAAGATTGAGATTGAAGGTACTGGCTTGGAATGGTACCCAAAGGAGGCAATCCGTTTATAAGATACAGAACGACAATGACAGTCTCCAAGCAATTTCAAGGACACCAAATCCACAGAACCCACTGCGCGGACCTCTGGAGGCAGACGGAGAGCAGCTTCACGATCAATTGGACATGATGGAGGCCTTTGCTCTTGTCAGTGAGACTCGGAAAGTCCGTGGAAATACAACGGCCATAGCTGCCTAGCCCGTGCCATCAAAGATGCTGCCAAGCTACAAGTAGCAGCAATGCAAAGACCATCAGAAACCATCGTGCCATGTTAACCGTCCCAGCAGCGCAACGCTTGGAAGGTGGCTTGGTTTCTATTTCCGAATGTTCCATTTGCAAGACATGCTCCGAACATCTCGTTTCAAAGGAAGCTAGAGTTAGAGCAGCTAGAGAGTTTGTGCCGTCTGCAGGAAGTGATCGAGCCCCTGGTTACCCCAAAAGGAAGCATTCTTGAGCCGAGCTGAAAGTCTCAAAGTTGCTGCCATACACCAGATCTCTTGCTTTTTAAACTGTCTCCAAGCGCCGCTGGCACTGTACACAGATCACAGTCGTGCATGAGCTTCGCGCTTGTGAGTCGGTATTCCAGTCCAGCTGGTATTCAGCCCGTTTCACAGACTTTTTTGCACGATTGAAATTCGAGTATTGTTGAGGTTGGCAATGCTAGACTACAAAGTCTTGCCTGTTTCATTGGTTGTCCTGGTGCCAAGCGCCTGGATAAGTTTGGCCGTGGTGGGATTGTCAGGCGACATGTTTCCAGACAAGATCAGACAAGAGCGTCAACGGCTCGTGCGGGTCTCACGGGCCTCGGAGTGACAGTCGTTGTTGCAGCCGTCCAAGTCAAGACAGTTCTCATCAAAAAGGTGGTGCCGCACTTTCTTGCCTGCTGGGTACAGCCGTCGTCCTGCTGCAAACGTGCTCACATGCCCAGGCTTGGCTGGCCTTGACCATGCAGGAAGATGATGAAACAACGCGTGTCTCGCTGAAAACGGTTGACTCAGCGTTTCCACACTCCCACGGCATGCGGGGAACTGTTTTGGCTTGCAAACGACCTTGACTTGAACTGTAGGATTTACTGTATATGGTCGAGTTGCAGGGCTAATTTCGATATCGGTTTGTGGTGTTGCCGTCTGTAGTGTGTAAGGGAGCAGCGCTTGCTCCCGGGTAGCATAAAGCCGCCACCACCTGTGTGGGTGGCCTCTTGCCAAGAAGGCAATAGCAGTGAGAGCATGCGCCGGTTGCACAGTACAACATGATCAGTCCTAGCTGGATTGGCGGTCGCTTGAACTGGCCAGCTTTTGCACACTGTTTGCATGGAACTCGCCCGCAACTGATACAAATTCCAATTCCATCGTGAGTTTTCAGTTGGAATCGGATGGGTGAGTTGGACAGAGCAGTGTAGCTACTGTGAGCTGTGGTCGTCCGTTGATGTATTGGCCACTCATTACCCAGAAACTGGGCAGTACTGCAGAACACAGTTTATGCCCCTAGTGCAGGTAAGGGCCAACGGTGCCCCACAACCGTCTCACTTGTGAGAGAACGTATCGAGCGACTAGATTGGTGTGTGGCCTGTTAGCTGGTCCGTGGCTATGCGGCAACGCAGAAAAGCGAGTGTGCAGAAGTTGAGTTCGGATATTGCATTGCGTTGGCATCCATCGGACAACTGACAGATGCAGCACATGCGGGCCGGCACGTGACAGAAGATGCCGCACGGGCGCGTGCGTGCAGGCTCACGAGGTCAGAAATGTCGCATTACTTTCAAAACACAGCATCGGTTTTAGGGTGAGCATGCGCTTTCGTGCTGTCGCGCTCCACGGTGGAAAGGGTGCCCATACACTTAAGCATATGGACATTTGCTTCAACTGACGGTTCTTTGCGATCGAACGAGAACTGTCAGCGGAGTGGAGGAACTTCAGGCGCCGCTGCCCGCTGCACGCGCACGTGCAGTGTGTCGGATCCATGATGTCTCGCAGGTCCGCCACGTTGTGGCGGCAAGCAATGCCTTTGGGCGTTGAGGCTTTAGAAGCTGCCGTGGATGCAGCCCTGGCTGCAGAGGCCTCGAGAGATTGCAGTCCGCGAGAATGTGATTGCAAATGCGATGCTGAAGCTGCTGAAGCCTCGTGCATGCAGAGGACGGCCAGAAAAGCGTCCTCTGTCTTTCACCTGCAGAACGCTCAGGAATTGCAGGGCCTTTGCTTGCACCGATTCCTACGGGGGTTAGCCTTTTCGATGATTGGCTAGTCGGTTATGTCGGCTAATTTTGGACTCGACTTTTAGGTTGTGGAAGCTCTGCGGACCCAGTCCACCTTGGCACAGTCGTGCGCTTGTGGGATCTTGTGGGCGTTCTGGCCTGTGGGAGATGGGATGAATGCGTGGCACGCAAGGTCCTTCCTGCCTGGTGTATCTGACAATGGTGGCGAAGCCTGCAAGCAGCCTGGGAGTTCGGCTTTGGAAGGCTTCGATGTAAGTCTGTGCACAGCCTCCCTGATCTCTTCTACCCCCACCGAATAGTAATCGTGCAAAGAGCGTTGAGTCAGCGAGCGAGAGTCCGATTTGGATCCAGGTTCTTCCAGAGACTACTTGCGGGTGACCTGCGCTTTCGAGCGCCTCGTGACCAAGGTTCCTAGCATGATTGGCTTAAAGGCCTTCAAGTTGTGTCGCAGTGAATAATTAGTTCATTTGCGCAGGGATCTGGCAGTGGACATGATGCCATGATGCATGCTCCATCGCCATACAATGAGAGTGTGGAGAGCCAGGGGTCTTCGCCGTGGTTTGCGCAACTAGCAGACCTTCTAAGAGGAGCTGCCGTGGTGGCGCCATGTTTTATGCTGTGTGGTTAAGTGCGGTTGCTGTAGAAGGGAGGTGAATCAGTCACCGGTTGCTTTGGAAGAAACTATGGCTGGTCGAAGGGCATGAGGCGATGTACCAACGATGTAGCTGCAGTAAGCGGAGACTTTTGCAGAGTTGCATTGCAGGCAGAGGTCATGCCGATACTTCCCAGGCTTGCGCGACGTTGTTCCACAGGAGTTTCATTGTTAGAGACATTCACTAGCCCGAGACCAATCTGGCCGCATCCTCCCTCTGCTAGGCGACCATTTGCACAGTCTGACTTCTCGGAATCCGACACCAGAAATGAGGTGATCGGGGTTCATGCGGTGGAGCTTCAAGTTGAAGAAGTGAAAGCAACGACTGTTGAGTGCAGGAAGCTGATATGGATGTTCAGGAGTCCGGAGGCATGAGATGTTTGAAGAAGCAGCGAGAATATTATTACACTGCAGTCTGAACAAAGACGGCCCACCTCGCACGCCCCGCAGATCCAGACAAAGCGTCCTCCTCCGGCACGGGGAGCACCGAGGTGGGCAGCCAGGGGTCATAATTGTCATAATGAGGTCCATCTTGTGCCTCATCATGCGGTTCCATGCGAGGAGCCCAAAGAGGACGCGGCAGAAATGCTAGATGTCGAGGACATGGATGTTGATGACGAGCCACATCTTGACGTCAGATGCTCCCATGTCATCGTGTATTGCTCCACATCACATGCGTTGGAATGGAACTCCAAGGAACTGTCAACACCTTCGATTACGTGGTTGTCAGCCGCCTTGGCATGGAACCGGAGTTGTTACGGCTGCAGAATGACTGGATGTTGTGGGGGTGATGAATCACGCCCAGCCGGAAGTCGTTGTGCGGTATTCTGTTGAGGTTCTTACTGTCGCTTGGCCATGATAGCTGCTACTAGTAGACATGCTTGAGGTCTAAAGCTATCAGCTATCAGGTCGTGCATGTTTTGGAGTGACGGATGCTGGCTCTTTATCAGGTTGCGGCAGGTTCGGCAAAGATTGAAGGGCCTGCAAGTCTGGTAGGCAAAACTTGAAGGCATGTGTCGGGGTGATCCCACCTGCGCACCTCCTTGAAGGTTGATTTTCCAGGCAGAAGGCAATTATGTATAGTTGTGTCGGGCAGGGAGGGCATGGCTGGGCTTTCCGTGGATCTTCGCAGTGTTGTCGGTTGGGCTGCCTTGATCTTGTAGCATGATCGCCAACACCAGTCATTCGAAGTCTGTCTTGGCCATACTGCTCTCCTGGAAGCCCTGGGCCGGACTCACGCGAACACGGACTTCACGAGGGCACATTCTTTCAAGATGGGGCCACACCTGATTTTGCCGCAACGCTCAGAGATGGGGTCGTGTGAATGTTCGGGGTGCGTCATGCGGCAGAAAAAGTGACGGAAGCTTAGTTGATTTCTTCCCTTTCGGTTAGAGGTCTGCTGATTTTGGGGCATATCACAGCTTTTTTCTGCGATAGTAGTTTAGAAGAGCAACGAGCTGGAATTTCCGGGCACCGAAACAGGCGAAACCCTGAAGAGCCTGAGAATGTCTAAGAGTGCCAGGCGCTGTTGTCGGCCATTCTCCCTCTCTTGACGAATGCCTTGCCGAGAGATCAGAACGAGGCGCAGCTCAGCTCAGCTCGCGGAGACATTAAAACGAAAGCTGAGACTTGACTGCTACACACGTGTGCTGCTTCTGCTACTTGTATGTACCACGTCCAAGTGATGTGATGGATGTCATGCGCCCACGTTGCACAGGTCGCCATCATCCCCCACCCTCACAAAATGGAGAGACAAGAGGCTGCAGAAGGTGACAGTGAGCTTCCCATTGTCATGATAACACATGCAGCAGTGATGTGAGACTTCCACTTAGTGCTCGGCAGACACCATGAATGTGCATTTGGGGACCTCGCGGTGGCGCCCTGTGGGGCTCTCAGTCTGCAGTGATGAGTGAAAAGACGACGTCGAAGATTCGAATCGAGCACCACAAGCTTGATCAGAAAGGTCTTCAACACGAAGAAGATTTGCGACAATTGCGGCACACGTAAGCCTCGACGATTTAATTTTAGGGGCCCAGAATTTGGATTACAGAGTAACTCTGAGTCTGATAGGCTTTCGAGGACAGCTCGAGGTCTTTCAGGTTCTAAACCAGCTTACATGCTGCACGACAGGTATCACTGATCGCTTCTACTACCACTGTTCGGAGAATTGCGACATCGACTTTTGCCAGGCCTTTTCGGCACAGCTTGACAGAGAAATCCACGGAAAATACTCGTACCGGAGAGCAAGTCAGGACTGTCACACAAGATCAAGAGAGTTGCTGGATGCTTTCATGGCTTGGAACTGAGACGCTACTCCCTTTTGCATGCGGCACAGTGAGTAAATTGCCCTTGGGTTCTGGCATCCGTAGGCAGAGGTCGACGAAGTCAACGATGAGAACTTGCATGCAACCCAGAGTCAGAGTGGTCGGTGTGCTGCGGCCTTTTGGCGATAGCATCTGGGTACCATGGGTACCTACGATGCGCCCCCGTCGGTCGAGTTTGCCTTCGCGCTGTTCCAAGGTCAAGGAGGTTGTTCTGGGTCATCGACATAACCGAACGAATAGGACGGAAGGGCTTCTTGATTTCCTGATAGTTTTTGACTTGCGTCAGCATGCTGTTCAGGGCACAGGGGTTGGCCCTTTTGAATGTGCTCTTGCAGGATGGCACGTTTTGCATCTGAACGTTGCAGATCGGCGAAGGCAAGCTCTGCCTTTTGCCTTCTGTGTCTTCCGGCACCTTCGACGGCGAGACTTGGACATACGGTCTGGTGCAGCAGATTTGCAGGTTGGCCCATGAGTTAGCATTCTCATGGCCGACCGTCCTCTTCGAGAAGCTTGCACAGGTGGCCTGGCATACGAAGTTGGAAAAATGAAGGCTGCTTCAGTCGCATGCAACCGTGCCGCTGTTGTGCGGCATCATGACTGAGGCTGCCGTCGATGTAGTCAATGCCAGAGTCGTGCATGCGCGACTCCCTTGCTTAAGCCGGCTTTTTTCTATTTCGTGTGGTTGCCGATAAGCAGAATGGCCAAACCTGACAGCATTCACAGATTCAGTCTAATGCCGCAAGGAGAGATCTACTGAGAGTTGTTTTGGCGGTTGCCAGGTTCAAGATGTCAAGGACATCCGTGTTGGGAGTTTGCGAGCTTGAGTTCTAAAGGTTCGTCGTTTACATGAAGAGCCAAGAGAGAACACATACCAATGCCCCACAGAAGCTTGTCAAGGACATCCAGTCGGACGAGCGATTCTGGCACGCAGTAGGCCAAGACCTGGCGCCAAAGTACCCTTGTGGCGTCAGCGTCTTTCCACAGGTTGGCTGCAATTCCTGTACAGCACCAACGAGTTGCCATGCAAGACAAGGTCGGGGTCCTGCCGTAGTAAGGACTGAGGAAGTGACGTTTCAAGTTTCAACCGAACGTGATGCCGTCCGTTCGAAGGAGACTTGAGGAGCAGAGCAGTCGTGGTCCAAAGGTGTCGTGCTGAGCGCCACCCAGGGCAAGTCACAGTGTGCTCTCGGGCGCTCGCCTGTGCTGTGCGACTTGGTGCTATGGCTTGCCGAAAGAGAGCTGGTTGATACTGAAGAAGACCTTAGGTCGACTACGAGCGCTTTGTCCTTGATGGTGCGACCGGGTCTTTGCTCATACATGGGTTGAAACAAAACACACTTCGCATGCAGCCGCTTGACCGTTTTCCGTGGGCGCAAACAGTATTGGCTACTGCACGACAGTTCTCTATTCGACAGTAAGTCGATGTCATGCTTGTCAAAGTCTTGAGCCGCTCTCTCCTGGTGTTGCCTTTGGGGAGTTGGCCCATGTCCCTTCAGGGGGCTGGCGAAGGAGCCTTTGAAGTCTTAAACTTACGCCGGCAGGATTCCGGCGATTGCCTCGCAGCATCGGTAGATTTGCACGCCCGTCTGGGCCTGCGCGACATTTTCCGACGTGGTGTGTTGTGGTGTTCCTTCGGATCGGGAGTCTCCGCGTGCCTTGCCGATTTTCCCTGGACAGTAAACAGTCAAACATGTGGCCTCGCCGGGACGTCCAAGCTGCGAGAGCTTAAACTTGCGGCTACCGGGGCATGTCTACCGACCGAAGTGGAAGTCTCGATTTTCTTTGCAGTCCAGCAGATTTCGTCCTCTTACATCAGTGTACCGTGCATTCTTTTGCATTTTCGCGTCAACACCTGGCGGTGGAATTGTGCTGCCGAAAAGTGTGGCTATCGGTTTGGGCCAAGGCCATCCAAGGCCTGTCGTCGTTTCAGTGTTTCGGTGTTGCTCGGCACGCCACAGTCTTTCACCGAAGCTTGGAGTAGCAATCAATAGACATCCAGTAGACTCCAACAGAGCTAGCTAGTTCGCATATTCGGACGGAAGAGGTCTGTAAAACGCTGCCAACAACCCTCAAGAAGAAATATCGCAGTAAAAGAGCATGCAGTAGCAAATAGTATCAAGCATATCAGAAGCAACAAGAGTCACAAGAGCAAGCTGGAGAAGCAGTGCTGGAGTCTAGAGAGTATTAGGGCTCGCTGTGTCCTGCCTGAGAAAAATGCCGGGAGGATTGAAGCCCGGATGCCAGCATTCCTCGTCGAAGTGGTAAGGAAAATCATCTCGCTAATTACTTGCCACGTCGCGCGTGTTAAGGATATCTGGTCCTAGTGACTCTTGACATCAATGGGAGGTATCAACAAGTGCGAGCCGCTCTCGGAGTTTCAACGTTGGCGGAAGCACCCCGGTGCCACGGTGCCTGGCCCTGCTGAGGGCGTCCTCCGTCGAACACAGACGATTGTCATGCCAATCGTTGGTGCCTGCAGCAGGTGCCGAAAGTGCTGGACGTGCGAAGATTTAAAATCACGAACGACTTTTGCTTGATCCCCAGTGCCATGCAGCCGTCCGAAAATGCGCTGCAACGGAGTGCTGTGGTTCAGCTGTTGTGTGCTGTTAGGCTCGTTCCTGACGCATAGCAACTTAGTGCCGGTAAACTTCCGGCGGGCGCCGCTCTCGGAATCCTGTCGGTCAGTCCAACACCACAGCAGCAAGATGTTCTACACTTCCGAAGGTTTGCTTGCTTTGCGACGTATGGGAGCAGATGCAGGCCCTGCGTCACAAAGCACCTGTTGAATAAAAAGCCTCAAGCCGTGCATGCGGATGCGCAAGTCAGTCGGTTGACCACCGAGATACCACCAAAACTAGCTGTGTGGAGCTTGCCAGAGTTGTCGTTTGCCATTCATTTAAGTAGTAGAGAACTAGGACAAAAAAGCGTGTGGGACCTTATCGGGTCCTTTCTCGATAGTTACAAGATGTTAAAAGGGGTGGGGTAAATATCGCGCCCACGCCCCCTCGCGTCACCGCGCAGAGATAGCGAGGAAGGGGACCCCCCCCACCGTACAAGATCAGCGAGGGCCAACCTCCTTCGGCACCGCCCCCCTCCCCCTCACCTTAAGGTCCATCTGTTTACGCAACATGGCAACTTGCATTTTGTCTTTACGCGGCCGAGTGCGTCTACGCAGGTTTCAAGTCGGTTGCAGTTAGCTAAGCTGCCACCAGGACAGTTCGATTCTGCTCATAGATGACCGAGTTATTGCTTATGCAGGGACATTCCGGAAGTCAATGAGGTCAGTCAAAGAACTACGGGACGACAAGGGTGTATCTTTATGTGGGCGAGTGTAAAGCTGAAGAGGGCTATCATCTTGCTGTGCTTGCATCCACTCTGCCGAGCATGAACGCAATAACGACCAGCTCCATCGACCCTGCTTCCTCTTTTTGTTGCCCTTGCTTTCGTGGCCTCCCAATTCTGTGCCAGCGCAGGGGCGAATCGTGCCTTTGCACCTCGAGGCAGCCGTGGACTGATCACGCGCGTTCATGCTTGTTGCCGCTTGTCTGAGGTTCCTCGTGAGCGCAAGGCTTAACTTCACCACATGAATGAATGGCAGATGTGGCAGCACGTGATTATTACTCAAGGCTTGTGATAGAGTCGCCTCGCATTCCAAGCATCCGAGGCCACAGCGACTCGTTCATGCCGTTATCGTCGTGAGCTTGGGCTTCTCGACTGCGCAATTTGCAGCTCGCCAGGAATGCAACTTGCGAGGATCGGTTTTGCGAAAGCCTCAAAGATGCGGATCTCCGACAGCCGCTGTGCCCTTAGACTTGCAGAGCCCCGAGAGGGCGAGAGAGACGGAGAAACACCTAGGGCTGTGCCTTTTTGCCAATGGCCGCGAGAGCGAGACACAGAGAGGGCAGGGGGGAAGAAGAATTTGGCGCCAGAGCCCACGGAACCAGACCATACCAACCACTTGCAGGCCAGCAGAGTACATAGACATACATGGACTATTGATGTACAATGATTTACAATGTTAGTTTGGGTTTCTGAACCACTGACGTGTATCATTCCGTGTGCTGAAATCCAATTGGAGGGGCTGCGCCCACGGGCGGGCAGCGCAGGTGGAAGCCTCAAGCAAGGCCACGCACCCGCCCTTGTGTTTTCCCTTCCGCTCGCCCTCTAAGCTCTCGTCGGCCCTCCATGTAGCACGCACTCCCCCTCCGCCGAACCCCGTTGATACTGATGATGCGCACCGTTTGGGGGCTTCCACAACCCATTCAAAAAACTGGCAAAACATAGCCTCCGGCCACAAGGCCGGTTACGGGCGCCCGAGTGCTCATGATGCTCGCTGGCTGGCCTCCCCCGGTCACGCCGGCCCCGAAGCCCGCCATACCGTGGGGAATGGCTGCAAAACGTTCCGAGAGGCCTCCGGGCGAGGTCCCGCGCGGCACACTGGAGAAACGAAGGTCTCATGAAGCAGGGTCGGCGGCACGGGCGGTCGTGCCTTTTTGCTTCGCATAGCTAAATGGGCCAGTCCGGCGGTGCGTGCTTAACGCAACTGTGCGCTTGACGGGCTGACTGGCTGGGGCAAGCGACTTTCGCCCAACGACACGGCATACAGGGACAAGTCAGTCCCCATCGAGCCGAGAATGGTGCCGACGTCTGCGGTGAAAGTCCGGCGCGTCACCAGGTTGCCATGCCGGGAGCAGCTGATTGATTGGAAACGGGGTGCAAGTCTTGTTGTTCCATTGCACGGTCGACGTTGGCCCTTTCCAATTTGGTTTTGCAACGTCTTGTAGCTACGATGCAACCATCCCTGGTTGCATCTAGAAATGCAAGTCGTGGTGCAAGCATGCACGACTCAGTTGTGGTGGCACCAATGTTGCAAGCTTGTGTTTTGCACCACCCTTTGCTGCACGTGCATGTTGATGTCACGGGGGGAGCTCAAGGATCCAAACGAGCGTACATTGTCGAAAGACTTGATCGGCAAGAGACTTGTGTATCCTCTGACAGATCCACCCCGATCGTCGTCGCTTTTGGTCTTGATTCCCTGCGACAACTGCAACAGGCTCTCGTATGCTTCGCAAGGTCAGCATAAACAAGACCCCCGTACTAACTTGCAGGATGACATGCTGCGTCCCTTCATCTGACGGTGAGTTTGGAGACTAATTTGCGCAAATTCGCACTCGACATTTGGTCTGTTGCCCGGGATGGCACGGCTATATACGGCTATAGTACCCATACCCATGAAATGTGTTAAGCGGCCTCTATAGCAAACTTGTGAGAGTCGGGCGTGCCTAGTGCGCGGGTGTGAGCATAACAGAATAGCAAAGAGGCCCGAAGCTATCGACTCATTAGCTTAGGAGTGCTGGCAGCATGGGGCCACCTCGAGGACCCCTAGCCTCGCGAAAAAACGAAGAGCGGTTTCGAGCGCAGATGGGACAAACAAAGAAGACAAGGATGTATGATGTATGTATTTGTCCATTTGAGGTGTAAATGTAGCTGTAGAAAGATGGACAGAGAGAGATACATACACAATATATATATATATATATATGTATGTGCACATACACACACACACACACACACACACACATCTGCGCGATGTGTGCGGGTTTGGTAGATTCTTTGGCACCTACCAACACAGAGGCTGAGGGTGTGCTTCCAAGACGAAGAGGCTTCATTTCTGTCGATTTCAGAGACCAACTTCTGTTGAGATGGCTTTGCCATCTGCAGGCAGGTGGTCCTGGTGTGACGAAGGAGTTCTTCCAGGTTTCTGCGGAGTTCAAGAGCGCTGTGTTATGTTGGGCGCTGCCCAGCTGTTGGGAACGGCATGTCGTGGAATGCGGAGATGGTTCACAGGTCGCACTGCGCAGTTTCCTGGATGTTTGGCACAACAACGAGCGTCTCTTCGTCTATGACGAGCAGCAGTTCTCTCAGAGTTTCTTCAAGAAGGGCTGCGTGGCAATTGAGAACTGCGCCGTGAGAAGATGTCGATGAACGGCATCCGCTGAAGTACTATGAATTATGAACCTAAGGTCGCGAACGTGCCGGGCTCAGATTCTTGTGATATGGATTGCGGCTGGGTTGCTTAAATGAAGATGTTCTGCCAGCAAGCCCATGAAAGGATCAAGCAGAATGCACAACATCGGGTAATTGGTCTTTTGTCGGAAAAGAGACGGCCAGGCTCCCCATGCAAGGAGAGACAAGGAAGGAACAAGAGTGAAGAAGCGGAAATCAACCTTGACTGCGCACGTGACCTTGGTGCCTGCATGAAAGTATGTAAGTAATTGTAAGTAGCTATGCCAATGTATGAATGCATGCGTGTATGCATGTATGTCACGAGTGTAGGTCTGCATGTATGCATGCATGCATGTACCTGTGTGCATGGACGAATGCATGTATGTACGTATGCATGCATGTACATGTGTCAGCCAATGTGTGTCCAAAAAGGCGTGTAGGTATGCAGGTGCTTTTACGTATGCATGTGTGTCAGCGGGTGCCTTTGAAAAAAGATGTCATGAGGAGGGCTGCCCGAATGCACGTGGAAATTCAAGTGTTCTCCTTGACGGTCGCGGAGGTTTCCCCGCCCAACTGCTTTGCCATGCTCTTCTCTTATATGCCAATCATCGCGAGCTTGTCCTCTGCATCGTCCAAGCGTGAGTGACCTTCCGAGGAACAGATAACAGGGCTCGGAGGCACTTCGTAGGAAGGCATGGGTTTCACTTGTCAAGTGCGATCGTTTGGCAAACCAAGCCACACATGGACACACATGCCGGTGCTGATCCATACTGCAACGGGTCTGCGAATCTGGAATGTGTAGTTTGATATGTGTTTCCTGGAACCTGGGCTCATGAGTGGAAGATGATTTAGACTCGTTGCACTCGGAGAAACCTCCGGGATCTCCATACTTAAGAATTGAACAACCTTGTCGCCGCCATTGATCGCACCATCGACGTAACTCCTGCGTCGTTCGTGTGCTGTTTGGAACCAGCGTCTTCGCCAGCATTCGTGGCGTTTCTGGTATACAGCCTCGCCACCTAGCGGTTCAAGTCTTGGCAATTGCCACATCCCGACGGTACAGTGTCCAAAGCCTCAATCAGTTTAACTCCATTTTTCACTGATGGGTGATGTTGTGCTTGACATGGCACTTGAAGCTGATTTTGCTGTCAAATTTAGATGTTGTGTTTTTGGAATGGAAACTCAGCCTGATTCGATCAAGTAGTGAATTTTGAAACTACTGGCACTTATCTGGCAGCATATCTGGCGGGTCGGCATCGGTTCGATGTCGACAACCCGCCTCAGCTCCAAACGGCTCTTAAACTCTAGACTCTAAGCATTCTTCCTGAACATGCTGGCCCGTTGTTCAGCTTCCAGAAACATATGCCTCGCTGGTTGCATCAATCTTCTCTGGGTTTGGCTGGAGAGCCTTTTTGGTATCCGTCATGCTCGTACTATTCCTGTCTGCCGGACCCGCAATTCTGATACTCTGCGTGTGCCTTACCACGAATCGATTTGCTCTGAACATTGGCTCGCTAGGGCTAGGGTGAAAAGATGTGAAAAGCTTGAAAAGAGTTACCCTGAACGAGTTTCTTGCTGCCACCGTTGGGTGGTTTGCCCATCGGTTGACGGACCCCAGGAGTAACAAGTCATGAACAATGAGGATCGAATGATGCTTGTGAGGTATTGGTTGAACGAGCGGGCTGTTGGCTCGGAAGACTTTTTCCGATCATATGGCATCTTGCTTGGTCAGGCAGGGCGGCCTGTAGGCATCGCAGACGGCAGGGGCATGTCCTTGTTCGCGAGGCTGTGCTGAACCATATTCACGTCCCGAACATTTTTCCTCGTGTGCTAGCCTGAATGCAAGCTTCGGCACGAGGGCGGCAGGGCAGTGTCGCACCACGCGCATCGGTACGTGACTGCTGAGAGAAGTCATGTTTGGGTGCCAAGGCGCTGTATGATCGGCTACTCGAGGAGACACTGTGCTCGGGCTGCGCATGTCGTGGTGTGGCTTCGCACGACAGAAACTAGAGCTGGCGCAACGGTGGGGGGGTGAATACAGCTGCAGGAGCTGGAGTCGCCTTGCGCGAAGAAGCTGAGACTTGAGGCATCATCTCGAGCCGCTGCTTACATCCCGGCTTATTTGTGCCATCTTTGCTGGCATGACTACAAGCAAGCTGGCTAGGGCACTCTGTCCAGGACATTGGGGCCGTGTGCCCGAACACCGCGAAGCCTCGTGCTCGGTATTTCGCTACTCATTGAAGCCACATGTGAACGAAGCAGACGAGCTTTACATGGCGATGACCGAGGAGTCTGCGCCAGATTCTCGATTACCCCGGCCAGGACTCGTTTTGATGTTCGGGTTAGAAAACCCGGTCACCAGGACTGCTTTTTTTGCTCGGAGCCCCACGTTTTGAGGAGTTGTTTGTTGTTTTCGGTGGTTGTTCTTTCGTTTTGGTTTCCTCGCAGAATTGATTTCCGCTCACTTGGATCCCTGGATCGCTTTCACATTCTGCTGCGCCCTCCGGGTCCACATAGCGCATTCTTTCTTGCTTTGTCCTGCTGGCGGAAGCTGCAGACGTGCGCATGGGGTCCGGTGGTAGCCCAATCCACCACATCCTTAGCAGGGGAACTGCAGTCAAGAAGTGCAGCAGGAGAGATGCCATAGAGTGCCTAGCCGCCTAGCCCTTCTGTAAATAAACATGTGTCCATGGCCAAAACAGCAGGCGGTGGTTGACGTTGTCCAACATTTTCCTACATCTACACCATACGGTGTGAAACAAACCGGCCCGAAGGAAGGGACAGAACGTGGGAGAGAGAGAGCGAGAGAGAGAGACAGAGAGAGAGAGAGAAAGGGGTCGAGGCACGTTGGGGGTTTTAGCGAAACTCGGACGCTGGAGCAAACCATGTAGTTCAGTACGGCGGTCATTGAAACCCCAAGGCCGGCCACTCCATAACAACATTGTGTGGTTGGGCGGGCCGAGTGCATGAGGGTCACGACGTGACCCCTGAGCCCAGCAGAAAGAAAGAGAAAGGAAGACTCGGACACAGCAGCCTTAAACAAAGGGCCCAGTCTTGGTTTCCGTGGTCCCCCACTCTCCGTTGTCTGCATCTTTCGCTCATTCCCATCACTGCTGTGTCTTTCTCTTGCTGCATCAACGAGAAGCTGCATGTGACTGTCGCCACTCATCTGCAGCATGCCGCAGCTTCGGAAGCTGCCCCTTCGCTGCACCATCTTGTGGCTGTTGCGATTTCTCTGTGATCGATCCAGCAAAACACTAGAAAACCCTGGTTCCATGCAAACTCAGCGGTTGTATGTCTTCCTGCGACTCCCGGACGACAGGATATCGCTGAAGTCTTCGGGGACCTCGCTTGGCCACGTAGACTGCTCAGCCGAATAGGGCAGGAACAGCGAACTTCCGAAGTCTTTGTTGACATGGCTGGAGAGATATCGTACTTCAGGTGGTGCCCTCCTTGCAGAAGACTTGCGGATCTCGCAGGCCAATAAAGCGGACTTTGTCCAGGCGATCAGGTTGTTCTCCCGAGGTCAGGCCAGTGTGACTTGGCCCGTGGACCTAGGCCTATGTCGATTGGTTTTTTCATGGCAAAATACAGGCCCAGCTTGCCCCTCAGCATTTCGACTGTAACTTTTCCGACGTCAACACATATTTCAGAGATGCCTAACGTTGTCCCGCCACGAAGCGTGGAATGCGGGCCGTTGGTAAGCGATACCGTTGAGGATCCCGGCCGCTAAAACAAGCTCCAAGAAACAGAGGGGCACACGCCTTTTGTATATACCGAGCCCGTCCCACAATATGTTGGACGGGGTAGCACGAACTGCACTGCCCCCGCCCTATGCCCCAAGCAAAGCAAAGAACTTATGTTGTCCAAACCATATTATACTGTCCTTGATACATGGGGAGCCTCCTTGCAGTCGTCGCATCTCCCCAAAGCATCCATAAACACGGGCGGGCCCATTCGGGCGGGGGATCTGGCGCATCTCCCAAGCCTTGACGAATAAGAAGAAGAAGAAGAAGAAGAAGAAGAAGAAGAAGAAGAAGAGAGAGAGAGAGATCGGGGGGAATACGGCTGAGGTAGGTACTAAGGACGTAGCCTCAGAGGGCGCGGGGACGAGGCCGGGATGCGGGCTAGTGTTCAGGGTTGGGGGTAACCGTCAGGCATACTCTACCACCCGTTCAGTCCACGGGGCGCGAACCCAACCGACGGCCCCAAAGCCTTCTCCCACCGCACAGAAAGGGAGGGGGGGGCTTGAAGCCCGGGTCCGCTTGCGGACTCTTCCCCTACGGAAGGAAGGAAGGAAGAGATCTAGCCTTTGAGAGTCTACTTCTGACCAATTGTGTCAGTCATCCCACGCAATCCCAGTGCGCGAAATCGCACGGGGGGGGGGGGGGGCGACTCGCGCGGACCCTCCTCTGGCTGTGCTGAAGAAGATCTGCCCTTTGTATGATGCCGACATAATGGGGATGAACATCATGAAAAGGAGTCCGAACAGACTTGCAAGTAGTGTGCCTTGGCAAGCAGTCTTTGCCTCAGCTTGTCAATAGCTGCATTGTCACCGCTTTCATTATATGCAGCGTACCAACCCGGAAATCGTAGGCTCCCGAAACATACAGAGCTGTCGCAAATATTCGTCTCACCTACTGTAGTCATGCAGAACTGTGAACATGACAGCTCGTGTTGCTTGAGTTCTACAATACGAGCTCAGCATGACACACCCTTGCCGAAGTTACCTGAAATCCTATGGCAGGTTTACTCCATGTTTTGTTCCAGAGAGTGTTCAATGCCGTCAAGAACGGAAGGGGGTTGCAGTCTCCACACTCCTGGGCTGAAACCCACGATGCTCTGAATCCCTATCTATCCTCGGTTTCGCTATAGCTACTCGTGTATGTGGGCTACGCTAGGCACCATGGGAGAAAGCCGATGGAGTTCCGACCAACAAGAGTAGCCAGGATCTCCCGGGGTCATGCCGAAGGCTTTTTATGGGGGATATAGGGACTGTTGGCAGGTGCAGGTTGTTGAAGGGGTTGAGGGTTGTGACCCAGGCAAGTCCAAAGACAAGGGGGTTCAACAAGGTCATGGAGCAAAAAGGTTCCAGCCTCCGCCAGGGGCACCAAACAAGCAGCAAACAATGTATGAGCCATCTGTAATGTTCGTAATGCCTAAGCCTTGAGCATCTCGCTTTCTACGCGGTCGTGTGCGTAAAGTGAGCTTCGCAGATAAAATCCTCAGAGATTTACTTCGTCGTGGCCAGCTTGGATATGGATGCAGTTCACGAGCTTGTGTATAGTATAGTCGTGCACGCCAGCTGAACAACACAGACATCTCCGATGTAACCATCCTGTATTGCTAGATCGACCTTGTCATGTTTTCATGACCGTGGAAAATGCCGGGGAGATATCGCAGGTTGTCCAACAGCAAGAGTTCGCAACTTCTCGAAACCCCACTTACAACTGGTGTGCAATAGCTTACATGCCGCACTTGAAAAGATGGGGGGTGACCGAACCTGAATATATCGAACATCTATGTACGTGCCACTTGGGTCACAAACCATCATACTCACACCTCACGCGCGCAAGCTACTGTTGCATTGTGGAGTGGTGAAGCTGAACTGTATGCTGTTGGCCAAGGCATCAACGAAGCTTTGTTTGTCAAGAACATTGTCTTGGAAGCTGAGTTTGCGCGTAAAGTCAACATTGTTACCTACACTGATTCTACCGCCGGCAAGAGCATGGCGACTAGATTCTCTGCTGGCAAACGTACAAAGCACGTTGAATTGCGCTACTTCTACATGCAGAACTTGATTGCTGCTGGTGTGCTTCAACTCAAGAAGATTAACACTTTGGCTAATCCTGCTGATATCTTTACCAAGTACAATTCTTCTGAGATTCTGGGCAACCTGATTGGCAAGATTGGGTTAGTTTGGAATATGTTCTGCTTGTGATTGTGTCTTCATCGTTTCACCCGCCCACGTCCGCCCCTTACACCCGGAAACATTGTTTCACGCGCGGACCTTAGACCATTGCCTCGGTTTCGTTTGAGGGACCGTGAGGTAATGTGCATTGTGCATGAAAGAAAGAAAGAAAGAGAGAGAGAGAGAGAGAGAGAGAGAGAGAGAGAGAGAGAGAGAGAGAGAGAGAGAGAGAGAGACAGAGACAGAGACAGAGACAGAGACAGAGAGAGAGAGAGAGAGAGAGAGAGAGAGAGAGAGAGAGAAAGAGAGAGAGAGAGAGAGAGAGAGAGAGAGAGAGAGAGAGAGAGAGAGAAGAGAAGAGAAGAGAAGAGAAGAGAAGAGAAGAGAAGAGAGAGAGGGAGAGAGCGAGAGAGACAGAGACAAAGAGACAGAGAGACAGAACCAAAACTTTCACTCTCCTCCAGAGCCCCCATGAACAACGAGGGGCCCTTGTGGCAGAGGGGCGTCAGACACCCCTCATGCCCCGGGGAAGAAAAGAGAGAGAGAGAGAGAGAGAGAGAGTAGCCATTTTGGCTCAAGTCGGAACCCACCCCCGGCTTGAGCCACGCGTTGCAACGCTCTGGCACGCAAGAGCTCAGTAGTTAGGAGCGTCCACTGCGAAAGCATGCCGCGGCCCGACGTTGCAGTCCTCCGTCGAGAAACATTCTACCCATCGGGTCAAAACACCCTCCGACTATTTATTTATCTGCCTTGGTGTGATGTTGTGCACGGGCGCGCTTTCCCAGAGAGAAGCTGGAACCTTGGGGCACCGCTGGGGACAATGACTCCGAAGGGAGTTTGCGTAGCCGGCGCATCACCGGCGGGCGAATACAAGGTGGGCCGTCTTGAGCTGTGGCGGCAGCCGGATGGGGTTTGACTCTTCACTGTCGCAAAGGTGCCTCCAAGCACAAGGTGGAGGGGCTGACTAATGCTTGCATGTTTTTGCCGCCACTTTTCCCTTGCAATGATGGACAGAAACGACCTGCACAGGGCGATCCGTCTACGAGTGAGGCAGACGGACGAGACGGAGCAAGACGGGAACGCCCCACGGGTCGAAGACCTCAGCAACACCCCGACGGACAAGCCCACGCCGTGGAGTTCTCCTGAGCCTGACAGCAGTGACTGAGAGGGGAGCACCTGGTGGTAAGACTTAGGGGCGCCAGCAGCATCCCTCAAACCCACACCAACTGAGCATGCCTCAAAGTGCCTAGTCATGGGGTGTGTTGCCCGGGCCTCGAGGGATGTCTGCTCGTTGCTCCGAGCAGCCGTGTGCCCAATACTGTGGACCTGCAGCGCACAACACGTATCATGTTCTGCCGCCGTAGTAACCATAAAACCGGGCCACCGCCGGGGCAGCAACCTAGTCCTTCGCACAGAAGTGTCAGAGTTGTCGAGCCCTAGTTTTGTGATGTGTGATGTTTGATGCTAGAGTTTACTAGATGGTTTGGTTCCGACTTCCTTCGGGGCGAGACACGTGCGGGGCTTGTACAGAACAGCTGTATACAGTCCCACCAGACAGTCACTCGGGGCATGCATGTCGTCTTCCGCTGTTAAGAAGTTCGCTTTTTTGTAAGTTGTTGTACCGAATCATGCCCCCGGAGTTGTTTGTCGCACGTAATGCCGTGCAGGCCGCCAACAGACGGGCAGCTCACGCGCTGGGCTCACCCTCAAGCCTGGTGAAACAGAGAGAGAGGGGGAGCCTCGCCACCCTCCGCAACTTTCTTGAAGAAGCAACACAAGGTGTGACCGTGTGTTGGGGACTAATCACCCGCACAGAGGCGTGGCACAGGCGCTCATGCAGAAGGCCCACGTCCTGAGGCTTGAGAGAGGGGAGGAGGAAATGGGAGCCGCGGGGACAGGCCGCCCCCAAATCTTTGCCATGTCTATGCAGCAAAAACCGATCTGCGAAGGCTTGTGCCGTTCGTGGTGGGACGAAGCGTCCTCAAGGAAGTCAACAAAGCGCTGAAGGCCTTCGTCACGTGGACGGTGGCACATTGGGGTGAGGACGTGGAGCTAGTGGGGGATAACGCCTTCGACCACATGAACATGATGCGCAGGGACTCCTACGGCTTCAACGCCGAAGATCATGACGGGGGGCCGACCAAGCAAGCCAGCACCCGCCGGGTCCAGAAACGGAGCTCTAAATGGGAGACCAGACGACGGAGAAAAGGCCACCAGGGGACGTGGAGCCCTACACCACCACCCGGAAGTCCACCTGAAGGGAGTGAGCCTTCACGAAAGCGCCGCCGAAGCTTCACAAACCCGAACTCCCTGGACCAAGATGATTGGTAGGCAATGGTTGCTACCCCACTGCGCTGGGGGCCTAAGTCATCCTAAGTCGTTGTTTGGGGTGTACGCCGTTGCTTGTTGCGCAGTCCTAGGGCCTAGGGAGCACGGGGGTGACAGCAGCAGCTTTCACGGAGCCAAGAGTAACGAGTGTCTGCCCGTGTTGAACGATGGCTCCGGGGGCTTGACCTGCAAGGTTCAGGGGTGGGGTGGGAAGACGAAGGCAGTGCAGTTGCGCAAGGTTCTGTTTGGGGAGGCAGGTCAGGACGGGGTTTGAAATGGGTAGCAGTTCGCAGTGCAGTCGTCGCGAGTGGAGCTCCCGGAGGCATGCAAGGGCGGGGGCATCGACGATGCACATATGACATTGAATGGGTGCCGTTGCAGTATATGTTGTTTGTATGCTTCGGTGGTACAGGATGCCAGAGCCTGTGAGTTTCCTTGGGGGGTGCGGATGACCTGAGTGCCACGTTTCTTTTGGATGGTCGGGGCAGTTGGCCTGTAGGCCATGTCAAAGGTGCACTCAGGAGAACGTACGCACCGCTCCCCGCAAAACACTGACTTTGGAACTGGCGCACCGCGAGTGCGTAGGCCTTCGGGCCAAATGCGTTGTGTGCAACCCCCAAACCCCTAAGCAAGCAAGCAAGCAAGCAAGAGAGAGAGAGAGAGCGAGAGAGCTGGGGGCCCACAAGCGTGCGGTGAGGGGGGAAATCCCTCTCACTACAGGCCTGGCGAGAGAAAGAAAAAGAGAAAGCGATCCAAAGTGAACGAGCACGAGAAAGAGAAAGCAGTGCGCGTGTGCGCGGGGGGGGGGGAGACTGTCTCGCGACGCCTGGTGGCTGTGTGGAAGAAAAGAGAGAGAGAGGGAGCAAGCAAGATTGTGCACTTGCTCAGTTCCACTCTGTGGACTTCTGCCCCTTTTACGGGGGGCTGGGCGACCTTGTACAAGAAGGGCAGGGGGGCAAGCTCCAATGGACCAAGAGGTCGGTCACCTTCGGCGCACTTGCTCCACCCGCTGAACAAACCCATGGTGTCAGAAAAGGGTCTCTTGACTTACCGGGATTGCCTGGCTCCATCATCGCCCGTGATCTGCCAGGCAGCCATTGCGAACATACCATGACCGTCACAAAACAAGGACCACGTACACAAGGCATCACCAACCTCGCGAGCGAGCTCAAGGAGGATGGTCTCAGCATACATGATGCAGGGCTGCCACACCCCCCTCCCCCCCCCACCCCTTGGTATGGTATCCCCCCTTGCCTGTCAAGGGGGTAGTCTTCTTGTTTGGCCTTGTTGCTTTCCTGTGTTGCTGGGTGGCCTTCTTGTCCCCTCCCCCCCCTGTGGAGTGGGGCATGTGGTCTTTTTGGTTGGCTCCGCCCCGCCTGTGGGGGGCAGTGTGTTCTACAGAGGTATGGTATGGTTCTTGCAGCTTGTTCGTAGTAATGTCATCGTTATGTGCCTTGTCCCCTCGACCCGCCTGTGGGGTGGGGCCTGTGGTCTTGTTGGCTGGCATGTGGGGGGCAGTGTGTTAGTGTGTTCTGCAGAAGTATGGTATGGTTGCTTCCGATTGTTAGTAGTAATGTCATCGTTACGTGCTCATTACCATACTACAAAATCTGATGTTGCAAATGGTGCCCCTGTCCTTGCTCTGATGCGGTTTTCCGCTCTGTGAAGAAGCACTGGCTGGGATTATTCTCCATCGTCCTCCCTCCCTCTGGTTTGCGTGGGTTCGTTGCACGTTGTGCGGGACCGCTGGGAGCGGGGCGGGCCAGGGGCCAGGCGGGGGTGGGGGGTGTGGGGGCCCGGGACCCGAGAGCATACATCCCGCTGCCGCTTGGCCCTGGGAGTTTTTGCGGCTCCCATACCCTTGCCAAGGAAGCGAGCGAGTGTGCACAACCGAGCCATCGTCGAACCCCGATGAAAGTGAAAACGGGGGAAGGGACCCATCGGACCCATCTTCCCCTTTTGCTGCAGAGAGAAAGTGCAGGGACTGACTGCGCCTTAAACTTACTCTCCCAGAAGACAACAATGTTGAGTCCCCTGGTGGACAGTTGCACTCACGACGACGTTGCGATAAGCTCCAGCCGGGCATGTCACCTGGCCCTCCGGCCAAGCAAGCATGGAGCATTGCATGCATTCCGGCATTCGAGCCATAGGATGTCAAGACAAAGAAAGAACCAAGACTAGGAGCCATCTCTGCCGAGGCTCAAGCCGCTGAGCGAGGGGTTCAAGACCATCCTCGGTGGATCGCACTCCCTGCGGACTTTCAGTGCACCTACTGCCCAGATGTCAGTCACCAGTCACACAGGCAGAGGTGCTAACAGGGTGGTCGCTCAGAGACTCTCTTGGCTTTTGCCCGTCCCGTCGTAGTTTGAGAGTAGAATCTGGGCAAAGGTGAATGACACGAGTACCATCCTGCACAGGAAAATGGTCTCGAGCTAGCTTCGAGTTTGGTGAGGTCGTGTGAGATGATACCACGGGAACCATCGAATATACAGCCGTGCTTAAGTGCTCTTTTGCACGAAATGTTTGTCCTCATCAATCACGGATAGCGGATAGCAAGACGGTATGCCAACTAGCGGGAGCTGCGGTCTTTAGATTTTGGTAGATGGTTCATGCTTTCCATGCGCATGGTATCGATCTTCTTCGATGCTGGTGCTTCTTCCTGAGATGCACCCAGGGTTTCCTGCCAATGGTCAAGAGAGAGAGAGAGAGAGAGAGGCTTTGGACTCTCTTCAAGCAGGGGAAAACACACACACGAGTTCTCACGCCCTTCCACAAGCCCCCTACAAACATCGGGGGGGCCTACAAGGCCGAGGGGCTTCGCAACCCCCTCATGCCCCGGGGAAGAAGAAGAGAGAGACGGAGAGAGACAAGATAAACATCGTCGCCATGCATAGTGATAGAGCCACATGAAAAGACACATCGGCACTAGTCACTAGTGCAACGCCAGCGGCAAGGTTGTCCAGGTCAGACATCGCAGGTCAGTTCTATCCCGAAGCGTTGCCCATGTCTTCTGCGGAAGTCGAATATGCCCCTAGGCGCTTGCTTGATACGAAGTAGCCACATTTCTCGCGTTGTGATGGACAAGCCCTGGATGCCCAAGTCTTGCCCGAGAGTTTTGTTTGAATAGGACCTCTTCCGGTTCGAAATCACGTCACTGACTACGTAGGACAACCCAGTCCGTTTGCTGTCACGCGAAATCAGCACTGAAGGGTGCCACCCAGATCGGCATATTTGTTGTAGAGGGCCGCATGGAGGGAGGGCGCGGCCCTGATGTGGCTGGGTGGACCACGTTGGGACGGGCCAAACTTGTCTCGGGTGTCTCCGACATCGTGGCCAGCAGGTGCTACAGGGAGAAGATGTCCTCGTCTCATGCATACCGCAACAGGTTCTGTCGAGGGGCTGCCGGAAAGCTTGCACCGGATGTTGAATGTAGACCTCCTTTACACTGCTAGGGTCACTGCTTGAGCAACGCTGCCACAGAGAATTGCAGCGACCCACCTCCAGCAGTTATGAGCAACATAATAGCTCCCCTCGCAAACCACACATCCCCACACACACACACACAGATCACATATCTGTATCAATCCCTCGTAATTAAGCCCAGTGAGGTATGGATTTCCTGTAGAATGCTTATGCTTGTGTCCTTTATTAGCCATGGGTTCAGTGGTTCACAGCTTGCCAAAGACTAAAGCGGAGCCAGGTCGCTACTGCGCACCATAGTGGATGCTGCGAGAATCTCAGCCAATCCTGCAAGCGGCCAGCAGTGAGCATAACATCGAATAGAAGTGCCAAATTCTGAAGCATTTCAATTTCGTGAGCACCTTGAACCAAACACTAGTACTGTCAGACGTGCTTCCGCTCGGAATGGCAATTGCCAGGTTCAGCTAGAGAAGATCGTTTGTGGACGAGCAGAAAATGTAGATGCAGCTCCCTTATCCTCTTCGCTGACAGCTATGAATGGAATCCGACTTGTAGCATGTTCTTCAGGTGGATGCAATCCGTTCCAGTGCAGAGCTCGAGGGTTGGACGGACGAGGACAGGCTGGAAGCTTGGTACAATGCAGACTGGAACCAAATTTGCTGAGGCTATCGTGTGCAACCAACAGGTACAACATGTGCGTCAAGTCACCGCATGGAACGTGTTTGCACACTGGCTCTGCTGAAGTATCTCAAACCTGTGACGGCGGCTTCTTCGCTGCACACTGCTCCAAAAAGCCAGTCGGAATCGGCGGTGGCCGTCTCAATGCAACGCTTCGAGAAGAACCGCGTTACGTCCTGCTAGACCGCTTGTCAGAGACGTGGCTGTTAGAATCAGTATAGCAGTGATTCTCCGTCCAGCCGAGGTCGGAATATTTGCCGTGGTTGTGGGAGGCAACATTCGGCCTGCGGTCTATGTGTAGGTCTCTGCTTGTCCAGTCTCTGTCTCTCTTTGTCTCTCTCGCACTACACGTTTATGGATAGAAGCATGGAAGGATGGATGCACATACATATACTATTGTGTACATTTGTATACACACTTGTTGTACTTGATGGTATTATGTGCAAATGCAAATACGCATACATACACATGTACATATACATGTACATACTTACACATGTACATACACTAAATGCGCGTACAAATACTGCATGCGCATTCACACATGCACGTGCATATACGTATTTCCAGTTACCTGTAATGCGGCGGGTCGCGAGACGTGCCAAGCGAGGGCCAAAATATACGTATTCCAAAGATACTTGCTTCTGATATTATGGTACAGCTATCTATCTATCTATATATATATATAATTATGTCTTCACTTATTTCTTTGTTGTAAGCATGTGTGTAAATTCGTATGTACATGTGAGAAGCATGTGCATATGCATATGTATGATGGCCCCCCAGGTACCTACCCTCCTTTCCTGCCTTCGCCACATTGGCCGGAGGTTCTGATTGCCCTAGGATGTCAGCCGGAACGACGTGGGTGAGTTGTGCAGCCTCTGAAGTCCGACTTGTCGCTTATGCTCTCTCGAGCAGTACGACTTGCCATACACGGAGACCAGAACACTGGAAAACCGAAAAGACCATGAGTCAGAAGGAGAAGCACTGGAAAAACATACGTATAACAGCCATTAAAACCCGGCTTTTCAAATCGTCTGCAGGCGTGACACCACCCAGACGGGATAGTTTGAAAATCACGGTTCATACGGGATGTCGGCTTCTGATTCTTCGGAAACATTTAAAAAGCCGATGCTGCTGCAAACGGCAGACACGGAGCCAAACACATTGGAAAACAACACTAGAAGTAAACGCTTTGGAAAACCACTAAAAATAGCACACGCGGAGCACACCAATAACAACCATAGGAACCATGGTTTTGAACCTATTTGGAAGCAGGCTGCCATCCAGACCAGATATTTTGCAAGTCATTGCTTTTTATTGTCCTTATTTGTTTTTCTAACGTTTTCTGTTTTTGTCTCACGAAACCATTCCAAACCGCCTTATGCTTCAGCGGACGTGACTGGGCATGTCAGCAACAGCCGCGCACATAGCACAAAATATACGTGGCTTTTGCCCGTCGGCAGGTTCATCAGTGCCATGACTGCTTTCGACGTAACAATCTGCAAGAATCTGCCTCACGACGTTGCGGATTCCATATTGAAGTTGGTTTGTGGACACGTGCCAGACAACTACCATGACGTGCCCATTAGATATATAAATAACTGTTGGGTGCCTAATTGATGTTCAGTACGGAAATTACCGGCTACTCTAACACAACGGGAGAAATTTCAAGTTGGTTCGCATAAACCTTATTAAGCAGTAGTCGTTGCAGAAAGGTCAGGAGGGCAACAAAAAAAGTAGTCATTGACATCGGAACTTGGCCTTAGGGTACTTACTTATTGTGTGGGGTCATAGGGACGACTGATGTCAGGTGAGTCTGCTGACATGTCAGGTCGAGAAGTATGGGTGCTAGGTGTCTCTGGCTTACGGGAGGCCTTGAAATGACAGCCTTAGAGTTTCCAAAGTCATGCTTGTGTACAAAACTTGGAACCGTACTACAGACCTGCGGAACCGTAGCACCTAAGTCAATCTTCAGACCTCGCCTGGTATTGCCGAGTGTGAGCGTCAACAAACAAGCAGCAGCTCCATATTATATAGTTGATTGTTTGCTGTATAAACATGTTTTTATTGCTCAACTGCCTTGCGGCAGGAAGCCAAAAATGTGATGCGCAGTTGGTGGATGCTTAGTCATACAGAACAGATATTTAAGCAGTGTTTAACTAGGACGTATCACCCGCACGAAACCTCTGTTTACATAGATTTGGTTGCTACTTCAATTCTACTTGTTGAGCATTAAACCTCCAATCTGTGTATAACTAATTTGGTATGAAGGTTATGCTCGCTACATCTTTCCAGAATCGGAAGGTTTTCATATATAACGCGTAATGTCTACGTAGTGTAAAGGTTAATGCAACTGTTAAAGCCCAGAAACCGAATTGATGTGCAGTGCCCAGCTTTCTACGTATATGTAAGTAAGTAACATCAAACACAAAAGGAAACTTGTAAGTATTCAGCCAATACTCGTCGAGCATGTGATGCTCACATACAACTTAACCAATGGTCCCTTAGCACATGCTTCAGATCTACATGGTTTTAAGATATTGTGTACTAGGTTTGCTAACTCGCGCATGTATGCACTCTTCATGAGCAATGCAAACTCACTGAACAGTTTGGGTCTAGCTGAAGCCTCGCTTGATTCGTCGAATGCCACAAAAGCGTACTCTGCATGTTATGGCAAGGGCATTGCATGATTTAGTCGTTTGGGAATACTTGGTGCGTATTTGTGTCTTTTGTTGCAAGCATGTGTGTAAATTCGTATGTACATGTGAGAAGCATGTGCATATGCATATGTATGATGGCCCCCCAGGTACCTACCCTCCTTTCCTGCCTTCGCCACATTGGCAGGAGGTTCTGATTGCCCTAGGATGTCAGCCGGAACGACGTGGGTGAGTTGTGCAGCCTCTGAAGTCCGACTTGTCGCTTATGCTCTCTCGAGCAGTACGACTTGCCATACACGGAGACCAGAACACTGGAAAACCGAAAAGACCATGAGTCAGAAGGAGAAGCACTGGAAAAACATACGTATAACAGCCATTAAAACCCGGCTTTTCAAATCGTCTGCAGGCGTGACACCACCCAGACGGGATAGTTTGAAAATCACGGTTCATACGGGATGTCGGCTTCTGATTCTTCGGAAACATTTAAAAAGCCGATGCTGCTGCAAACGGCAGACACGGAGCCAAACACATTGGAAAACAACACTAGAAGTAAACGCTTTGGAAAACCACTAAAAATAGCACACGCGGAGCACACCAATAACAACCATAGGAACCATGGTTTTGAACCTATTTGGAAGCAGGCTGCCATCCAGACCAGATATTTTGCAAGTCATTGCTTTTTATTGTCCTTATTTGTTTTTCTAACGTTTTCTGTTTTTGTCTCACGAAACCATTCAAAACCGCCTTATGCTTCAGCCGACGTGACTGGGCACGTCAGCAACAGCCGCGCACATAGCACAAAATATACGTGGCTTTTGCCCGTCGGCAAGTTCATCAGTGCCATGACTGCTTTCGACGTAACAATCTGCAAGAATCTGCCTCACGACGTTGCGGATTCCATATTGAAGTTGGTTTGTGGACACGTGCCAGACAACTACGATGACGTGCCCATTAGATATATAAATAACTGTTGGGTGCCTAATTGATGTTCAGTACGGAAATTACCGGCTACTCTAACACAACGGGAGAAATTTCAAGTTGGTTCGCATAAACCTTATTAAGCAGTAGTCGTTGCAAAAAGGTCAGGAGGGCAACAAAAAAAGTAGTCATTGACATCGGAACTTGGCCTTAGGGTACTTACTTATTGTGTGGGGTCATAGGGACGACTGATGTCAGGCGAGTCTGCTGACATGTCAGGTCGAGAAGTATGGGTGCTAGGTGTCTCTGGCTTACAGGAGGCCTTGAAATGACAGCCTTAGAGTTTCCAAAGTCATGCTTGTGTACAAAACTTGGAACCGTACTACAGACCTGCGGAACCGTAGCACTTAAGTCAATCTTCAGACCTCGCCTGGTATTGCCGAGTGTGAGCGTCAACAAACAAGCAGCAGCTCCATATAATGTAGTTGACTTGTTTGCTGTATAAACATGTTTTTATTGCTCAACTGCCTTGCGGCAGGAAGCCAAAAGATGTGATGCACAGTTGGTGGATGCTTAGTCATACGGAACAGATATTTAAGCAGTGTTTAACTAGGACGTATCACCGGCACAAAACCTCTGTTTACATACTTTTTAGTTGCTGCTTTAATTCTACTTGTTGAGCATTAAACCTCCAATCTATGAAGGTTATGCTCGCTGCATCTTTCCAGAATCGGAAGGTTTTCATATATGGCGCTTAATGTCTACGTCACGTAGTGTAAAGGTTAATGCAACTGTTAAAGCCCAGAAACCTAATTGATGTGCAGTGCCCAGCTTTCTACGTATATGTAAGTAAGTAACATCAAACACAAAAGGAAACTTGTAAGTATTCAGCCAATACTCGTCGAGCATGTGATGCTCACATACAACTTAACCAATGGTCCCTTAGTACATGCTTCAGATCTACATGGTTTTAAGATATTGTGTACTAGGTTTGCTAACTCGCGCATGTATGCACTCTTCATGAGCAATGCAAACTCACTGAACGGTTTGGGTCTAGCTGAAGCCTCGCTTCATTGATTCGTCGAATGCCACAAAAGCGTACTCTGCATGTTATGGCAAGGGCATTGCATGATTTAGTCGTTTGGGAATACTTGGTGCGTATTTGTGTCTTTTGGTGCTATCTCCTTCTGGATGAAATATGGGGTAGGCACTGTCTAGTTCGCATCAGCACTCCACTGTTCCGCCGTGAATGATTATCTGTCCTTTTTGTGCTGTCGCACCGCTTAACTACTCTAACAACTACATACAATCATACAATTACTTCATGAATGGTCAGTGATCGTGGATATTGTGTGCATACTGCCTATTGCGTGGCTTGAGCCCCATGTAGGGATGAGGCACAAGATTATGAAACGTCACACAACTGGATAGACGCTCTAAGAGAAGCAATAAGACACTTATGGCACATGCTGCTTGATGGTGAGTCGGTAAGAACTTAGGGAACAGATGATGACTACACGAGACATGGGTGAGGCGAACAGTGCAGGAAAACGCATTCTGTGGCTGAGGCCAACGCCCGTTCGGCAGACCCACACCGGTGGTATAAATCGACCAAACAGGTAGGTGCATCGGGGGGTAGCATATGTGTATATACATGTATATGTATATATCACGAAAGTTAGCTCTGTGGAGCATGCTGGAGTTGTCGCTTACCATTCACTTAGGTAGTAGACTACCCAGATCTTATCTTGTCCATTCTCAGTTAAAGTGGGGGGGTGGGGTGGCCCCACGCCCGGTGGGTGGCCCACACCACAAGGTGGCGGTCCCTCCCCCCGGTGAGCCCACGCGCTGGCAAGGCGCTACTTTTTGGAGGCTTGCGCGGGTGGTGCGTATCCTGCTGCTGTCCAGCCACGCCATGGGCATGTGTGCTGCCGCTCTTGGCCTTGCCCTTTACTATCGGCGATGGGAAGTTGTCCGTGTGATCCTGGCTCGGCTGATATTCTCTTCGGTCCCCCACCCTCTTCCGGAGGGGTGCTGGCCGGAGTTTTGGCCTTCACCCACCACTCAGAGGGTACACTGGTACGGGACCTGATTGCAGGTGGGTGGCGAAGCTCTTGCCATTTCACCTTTGTTACAGGAAAGCGGTGGGGAGTGAGTGGGTTCCGGGAGCACACGGGCCGCGATACGCACTTAGTATCTGCAGAGGGATCTGTAGAGAAGCGTGCTTGCCATTTGGCTCGCGGCTGCGCTCAGCCCGACGCAGAGGGACGTTGTTTGCGTGGCCTAGTACCTCGGAGGGGGACCTTCAAGGGAAGAGCCTGATCGCACGGGTATCCGCGAGGATGGCACGCTGTCTTGCCCTTATGCCGGCTTGCCGGTGGCGGGCCTGCCTAGTTGCTACATCGTGCGATTGTTGGCATGCCCTCTTGCCAAACTGGGCCGTCTTTGCTGACCTCATAACGTTGTTTCTGGGGTTGGGGCGTTCGCCAGCGGGAACTCCAAGTGCAGGGGCAATGACGCTTGCGGAGCCCCCTGAGAAGCCGGGAGGGAACGGCGCCTTAGGCATGGCTGCTGCGCGCACCACCTCGTGCAGCTAGTCGCTCGCTCACTCACTCACTCACTCTTCGGTCCCCTCCTCAGGTTCCAAGTCTGCTGCCTCAGTAATTATAATATAATTAGCTAAGCTGCCACCTTCTCGTAGATGGCCAAGTTCTTGCATGTTATTGCATGTGCAGGGACATTCAGGAAGTCATTGAGGTTGGTCAAGGTACTTCGGCACGACAAGTTTGTATCTGTATGTGGGCCTTTGTAAAGCAGAAGAGCGCTATCATCTTGCAGGTGGAAGCTTATGGCAATGCAGATGTTCTTGCATTCACGTTGCTGAGCGTGCACGCAGTAACGGCCGAGCTCTGTCGACCCTGCCTCTTTTTGTTGCCCTAGCTTTGGTGGCCTCCTCTCGAGTGTATATATACGCGGGTAGATTATGTATATGCGCACGTAGGTAGGCAGGCAGGTAAGCAGGCAGACAGGTATGCAGTTATGTACGTAGGTAGGTATGCATGCATGATGCATGCATGTTTTTTGCATAAGTGTAAAAGTGTATCCGTCTCTGTATATGTATGCATGTACACACACATGTTATATATATATATATATATAGATGTGAATGCATGTGGACATGTATGTGCGTATCTAGATATATGTGTATGTCTGTATACATGTAGACTATAGCCTTCCCCGAAGCACTATCTTGATGCTCTTTTCGCATGCCTGCCAAATTGTTGCCTTGATGATTGCCCGAAAGACCGGTCAGGTACTGGCCAGTGTCAGTCCTGCAGAAAAGGCTGCGTGCGAGTTCATCACTGCAAAGGATGCGTGAAAAACCTTTACATGCACCTAGACGTTTCCAGACCATCGTGTGTGACCTGGTGGAGGCTCAGTTCTTGGTGTTCTGCACCGCCAGCGATCGGGTGCCATTGAAAGGATGGCAATCCCTAGGCACCTCGTTAATTTCGCTCCGAAGCCAGAGGTGCCCAAGCTTGCTCGCGAGCCTGTTTTGGCAGGTCTCATCGTGCAGAAGAATGGCGTCGGCGACGAGCGCCTACCATCTGCATACACTTGTTTCAGCTGCGCACTCGGGCGCCCCGTCAATGGGTATTGTGAGTAATCGTTGCTCACCTTGCAGCATGCGGCTCTCCTGCCACTCTGCTCCAACGAGTGGTGGGCTTTGCAAAACACTGAAGTCTGACACCTGCGGCGAGGAGATCTGTCTGGCACCGTAATCTATCTGTACGTACAAGCATGACAGCACTTAGCAGGCAGGCAGCCTTGGTTGGGCCTAATGTCCTTCAGCAGTCAAAGCCGCAGTGCATTCTTTGTGGCGGAGTTTGTGGTTTCTCGACAAGGCCAGTTGCTGCTCCCGCGATTCTCGACCAAGGAGAAGTTGCGCAGTGGGTTACGTGGACAGATCGGACATCCTAGCGGCGTTTTAAAGGGCATATCCCGTGTTGCTGTCCACCAATCCGATGTGGCATGGAGCCACGCAGCTAAGGCTTCTGCTGGCTCGCAGCCAAGATATCTCTGTGTGTTGTGACGTCTGCAGTGCTCCGGGATGTGCTTCAAAAGTCGCTGCTTCAGGCCATCGCTAACAGTGAAGGTTTCGGACTTCCATGAAAGTGCTGGGCGTAGCGGCGTAGCGTTTCTACCTGTGCAACCGGCATCTCCTGCCTGGTGGAGCGGGACTCCGCATAGCATGCAGTGTCGGAGGGCCGGATTGCATGGCCAGATCATGTGCATATTTCGCAGATGCGGCTGCTGGTGCCAGATGCAGTTGCGGTCAATTAGACGAGACTCATTTCCAGAACTAATCGATTCCTGACATATGGTTCCAGCGGGTGCACCTTTCACACCGCCAGCATCACCGTTGAATCGTGTGTGTTCCTGAGGGGTGCTCAGTCTTTTTCGGTTTCATCACTCCGTCAAGGATCCGCAAGCTGCGGCTTCAACCACCGAGCCTGGGAGAATATTCAAGACAAAGTAGTCGCATCAAAGCTGATGCTCCAAGGCCAGGTGTCGCAAACAAGTCTCACCAACGGCCTTTGCAGTTAAAATATCGGGGTGTAGGGCCAGGGCATTTGAAGATGTTGGAGCCCCGAAGCATCATCCATGCCGTCCCAACACTGTTCTGTGTGAAACATAAGCACCTCCCATGCGAGGCCACAGACTGTTTCAGATCCAGAGGCCAAGTGAAATATTGAAGTGTTTTTCAGTTAAAGCAAAGCTGCTGTTTTTGTCTCAACTAGTTTGATTTCCTGATGGTAGCACGGGCTGTCGCTGTCGCTGCATGAGCAAAGGGGCACCCATGACGGCCTTGAAGCCGGCCAGTAACATTTTTTTGCATTCCATGGTGCATAAACAGAGCAGCCAGAACCTTTCGCGATCCCCAGTCGCAACGTAATTCCGAATCGCATCCTTGAATTGAGGCCCCTGTCCCATGCGCGGTGGCGGTGCCGCTGTGGCCGCTGTTGTTGTGAGTGGCGGTGCACGTGCTGCTGTACGTGCCTGCCGCTGTTGCTGTTCTGAGGTGTTGCTGCTGCTGCTGTTTGCGGTGTGGTTGCTGTTGTTGAACTCGGACGTTGACACAAACGCGCGAAGACTGACATGCCATTGGCGCCTGTTTGCACGGCGTTTCCTCCGCTGGCAATGCCTGCAGCATCAGTTGGTCGGAATGACGCTGCTACTGCGGCCGCGTTTCTTGTTTGCGGGGCGGCTACTGTTGTAGTGGGGATTAGGCTCCGATTGCTGTTGCTGCTACTGATACTGTTGCCATTGTTCTTGCTGTTGCTATTACTTTGTTATTGTCAGCATATCCTGCACTCGAATTGCCGAAAAAGTCGCTATGGCGAAAGCTTTTAGGGTTTAGGCCCGAGGATTTAGGTTTGAGTTTGAGCCCTAGGGTTTAGGACCTAGGGTTTAGGTCTTGGTTACCTGGTTTAGGTCCGAGGGTTTAGGCTTGAGTTTGGGCCTTAGGGTTTAAGATTTAGGGATTAGACTCTGGCTTTAATTTTAGTCTTAGGATTTAGACTCGAGGATCTAGATTTGATATTGGGTCTTAGGCTAGGGTTTAGGCCTTGATTTTTAGCCCTGGATTATACACTTGAGGGCTTGAATTTGGGCCCTAGGGTTTAGGCTCTAGGGCTTAGGTCCGAGGGTTTAGGCTTGGGTCCTAGGGTTTAGGTCGGAAAACTTAGATTTGAATTATGTCCTGGTTTTAAGTCCGAAGGTTTAGGCTTGAGTTTAGGCCCTAGGATTTAGGATCTGGCTTTAATCCCGAGGTTTTAGGTTTGAGTCTGGGCCCTAGGGTTTAGATCCTGGATTTAAGCCCCAGGGTTTATTTAGGTCCGAGGGTTTAGGCTTGAGTTTGGGCCCTGGGATTAAGCCCTAGGGGTTAGGCTTGAGTTTGGGCCCTAGGATTTAGGACCTAGGCTTTAGGTCTTGAGATATTTTGCAGCTCATCCGGGACCTTAGATATATACGCGCAAAGACCGACATGCCGTCTATCTTGAAGTTACAGCACATCTAGGGCATTTGACGTAAATATGCGAAGGTCCTCATAACGTTTCTATTGGGTTTTTACAGCACATCCTGCACCGGACGTGCCGAAAATACCAGTGTGGCCGATATGTTCGTGCGACGCGCCGTTGATAGTGGTTCTATAGCATATCCTCAATATTGAATGCACACGCGCGAGAAGCGACTCACCGCTTATATTGGTTTTCGCAGCGCACCTAAGATATTTGACGTAAACGCGCGAAGACCGTCATGCCGGTTGTGCTGACTTTTACGACACATCCTGCATCGAAAACACAGATGTGGACGGTATGATCAATATTTTCTTAGTCTGCGCGTGAAAGGGGTGAGGCGGGAAGCCCCCATTTTTATCGGTAGTCTAGACTCACTTACATCTCTTATCGGAGATAGAAATAGAATATTAACTATACTAACTGTCGTGCAAAGTATCAGTTTTCTATTACTCAAATTAAATACATGTTTCTTCTTCACTAATATATAAATATTAGGGGGGCGGCTTCCAGCAACGGTCGTAAAATAAACCCGAGAGTTAATATTTTCGGAAAATTTCGAGATATACAACATTATCAGTACGTAATATGTCATCCAGCCGATAAGACGAATTTAGAGAAAGAGATAGAGATAGAAAGGGATGGAGAGATAGAGAAAAGTAATAGAATGAGATACAGTAAGAGAGACGATCTCAAAGAGAAAGATATTTAGAAGAGAGTTGGCCCGAAAGCATCGTTAACAAATAGATTTGCGCGACTTTATAGAAACCAGTGCATAGAATCATAGAGCCATAGAGTGAAGTGCATATAGACATCAAGTACATAATAATGCCGAGATCTGTTCTCTATGTACTACTCTATGTAATTATCAGAGAGCAACTTAAGCAGGGATACGCGTATGGCCGGGATAGGGCGTATGTTTTGGGCCGTTTTACATGATCATCAAAAATTGCACATTCGTGAGTTTAAACCCCCGCCTTTGAGATCATGACAGTTGAGTGTGGTTTACTTGTCGGTGGTGTTTGTGCGTATTCAAGTCTGAAGCTTCTAAGCTACACTAAAAAGCAAGCACATTAAGCAAACACCCGCTTGGACAGCGGTTTGATGTTAATGGATCTGTGTGGAAAATAGTAGTATGAATTTGTGGATTGGATAACAGGCCGAAAATAAGCACAGAATTTGACTACCAGATGTTGCCTTGGGTGTATTTCTTCAGCTGTTTTGAGAGGCCACCCGTAGTTCAACCCGATGAGACTTACCCGTTGTGCATCCCCCGTCGTTCTGCAACGGTGGACATTCTCTGCATCGCCGATGCCACGCTCTTCGCTGGACTAGGTGCCTTCCGCCCTCCAACTTGCTCTGCTCAGGACATGATTGTTGCTGATGTGACGCGTGTGCATGCGAGCATGGTTGAAGCTGTTTGAGGAGCATCGGTTCTTCGATTGCCACATGTTGGACCAGACTCAGAACCTAGTTCTAGAGCATGAGCACAGCTTCTGTTACCCTCAGTCACAGCAACACTGCAGACGACTTGCAGGGGCACTGTCACTCGGACAGACGTCTTTCATTCACACAGCATATATACTGGACCTTAACACGTATAGCATGCGCATCAAGATGTCATTCAGAACATGTAGGGTCCCTGTCGAGTTCCTAGGGTCCTAGGGAAATGTATACACTACTTAGTTCCCCACAGGTCTCTTACACATTATCCTCGCCGTTCCTTAGTACATTTTTCGCAGCCATGGCTTTTTCCGATGCGAGGCCAACTCCCTTCGCTCCCAATTCGACTTTGCAGCCTTGCCCGAAGGGCAACATGGGGAGCTACTCGCGGGACTCGGGGGACGTTCGCGTCTCGACGGACGCGAGGTTTTGCCTGTCGGCTCCGACAAGCAATGCCCGAAGCCGTACTCCTGTTTCTTGTCTGATATATCAGATAGTACAGTTACACGATGTGTGCACTTCTGACTGCACGATGTGTGTTTCTACGCAGGCCCGGCCAGCACCAATTCTCACACGTTGGGCAGCAATGGCGTCGTCGGCCAGGCACCTCACAAAAATATCGACGAGAAGACATACATGTGTTGGGACATCGACTTTCGAGGGCTGGGCCTGACGGACATGGAGAAAAACACCACTTGCCCACGAGGTACCACAATTGCAATCCAGTGTCGTTGCACCGATGCAGCGCAGAGTAGATAAGTGGCCTTGGACGTAACTCATGTTATTGATTGTTGCTAAAGGTTCCCGGACGGTCAGCTACAAGGTTCTCCAGCCCTTGTCAATCAAAATCATTATCCAATGCGGAACACGCTGCTCCTTGTCCTCGCCGTTCTGTCGTTTGTGTTGTAGTTCAATTTCGTCAACATGCGGCTGATCATTAACCTCTACGTACTGCAGCTGTGTTGCATATGCTCCATTCGCCCTGACTGACTGGTGGTTCATCTTTAAAAATCTGCTGAGCCAAGCGGGGCAAACGCAGCGCCGCCGGACTGTCCGCCCTCGCGACGGGGAACGCCATCTTTCTCCCGACATTCAACCGCCCCAATATGTGGGACATGAAGTGGTACCATTGTTTTGTCGCCGCCGGACCTCGGCCCGTCGGATAAACTGCCGGAGTACATCGAGATGGCGAAGTACGTCTTCAAGGGCTGGTGTAGCAGGGAACTCCCGTGGCATGTGGTGACCGTCCAGTCCGGTTTGCTGGAGGCGGACAAGCAGGAGTGCGACAGGGCGCATGAGGCGGACATGAAGGCGCCGGATCCAGATGACAACCAGGCCGACACCGACTCGGAGACGGTGAGGGAGGAGATGGCGAACGTTGGACTTTGGGCCGAGGTTGAGTCGGACGAAGGACAGCAGCAGGACCAAATGCAGGACGACGAGGAGTTTGAAGATGCGGAGACGAGGATCACCTTGCGCCGGTCGATGCAGCATTCCCGGGGCACTTCGAGCAGGAAGACACGCCGGACACTGCGCGACCGGTTGATTCGCTAGAACTGCCTGGGATCGTCGACGATGGTTTCGTCGTCATTGCGGAGGAGGACTACACGGCCGTGGACATAGTGCTTCCATTCCAAGCAGGTTCCCTGGACGTGACGGAGGTGACACAGCGATGGACCCACAGGATGATTCTTAAAATTGCACAAGCCGGACACTGAGCGAGAATCGCAAAGAATCCAGCTCCAAGATGCAGCGCTGCCTGATGGAGGCTTTGTCAGGTGCGAAGACTCGTCGGACAACACCCATTCCTACTGGACACGCTTGATGTCAAGCACAGTGTGAAGCTGAGGAAGCATTCGGGCTTAAGGTGTAGCTTTGAGGTTTGGGCTTTAGGGGTTTAAGGTTTGAGTTTAGTAACTAATCAACGTTCCCGTGCTGTTGAAGGGGTGCCGCCGGGTGTCGTCGATCGTCCATGGGCTTCCGAGAGGAAATGGCGAGTTCATGTCATTCTACACGCAGGGCACTCATCTGCACGATGCATGGACACGTATGCACCCTGGAGGAGACCCCCACGGAGGACGAGCAAAAGATCAAGAAGCATGCTTCTATGGACGCACACAGGCTAGCACGCATGGAGCGATACGCCTATGTCACGCAGGGCAAGTCAGATTCCCGGTCGACGGACATTTTTTGTGCGTGGTGGCAGATGCAGTGACGTGGGAAGTGACGATTGGCTGAACATCACGGTGTACAACCACACGACGGACAAAGTTTGGGTGTGCCCGCCGCAGGCGGGCCTTTTTTTGGCAAGCAACAGCATATTTCTGAGGCGTTTTAAGCAAGAGGCGAGGTACGTCAGAGCCTTGCTTAAGTTGACCGTTTTGGGTGCCATTTTCGTAGCTTTTGGGTCCGACCAAAATCGTTTTTCCGACGCGAGGTACGCGTATCCCCGCTCAGGCTCGGTTTGGGGCGGAGTCTTTGTATTGTATTTTATATAAAGATAGGTACGCGTATCCCCGCTCACCCCTGGGTTTCGGGATTGGCCTGATAAAGGCTCCCAGGCGCCCTTCTACTGTTGAGTAGGTACGCACAGCCTTGCTTAAGTTGACCGGGGCCGGGGCCCGTAGCGAAGAGCGCATTTTGGGCGCATTTTGGGCGCATTTGGGCCCCCAAAAAGGTACGCCAGATCCCCGCTTAAGTTGGCCGGGCGGTCCCCTCAAAATGGGTCCCTGGGTAGTTATATGCAAGCATCATTTGTTTAGCACGCTGTTCCTAAACCCTAAACCCCTAAGCCGTAAGCAGTAGTTTTTAAAAGCTCAACCTTCTGATGCTCTAACGGATGAGACAGCGACTGTCATTGCAGAAGCTACAAATCTTGGAGGAGACCCCCACTGACTCCATTCGGATCGGTCGGCAGGGCTTTGTTGCCAAGGTTTTTGGTTCTGTGATCCGTTCTCGTGTCTGGAATGAATATTGAAATTCGATGGACGTCGCAGGTCAGGGTATTGTAATACGTGTACCTGACCCTGGTCTGACGTATATAGTTAAGATATTCAGAAAATAGTTGCGTTTGGTCATGCCTGACAGCGCATACTCTGAGACTACATCGACGATAGTTCGTGCACATAAGCAAGTAAATTTTGACGAGGCTTTGATACTTGCATTTTCTTTGAAAGGTTTGTCGTGCTACTTTGTTCTGCCTGAGCTATGTATCGTCCAGGCTCATGGCCCATTTGTGCTAATCACTGCTTGATTTCCTGGCAGTGAGCTTACAACAATAAGTTCTCGAAGATATTAGTGGTGTCCCTCTGTAGTCGCTTTTAGTGGTTGCGAGCTGGGATAAGTATGTGCCGTCAGTTTTTGTGGTCAGTATAGAAGCTAGTCCCATAGCCGGTCTTCTTGCCTTAGTTCTAGTCGCCGCATTCTCACAGTTCTCCGTTTGTTGGCTCACTTATCTTGCGAGTGGTTTCGGATTGCTCTGCGGTTGCTGCAGTGACTACCTTCTGAACATGATTTTATTGGTGAGTGAAATCAATGGATGTATAGGTATTGCTTCTATTGTTCTGATGTTTTAGGGCCTTGCCAGGCCCTGTGGTCTGCAGGTTGTTTTGGTTACACAGGTGTGACATGGCTGTGTGGCCCTGCCTGAAATACCCTTGAAATGCGCTCGCTCTGTGCTTACGCTGCACTTGCTGTGCGCTTGCTCTGCGTCTCTGCAAAACTGGTGCAGATCCTCCTGATATGCATGAGTTGGGCGGTTCATTGCACTGCATCTGCAATTCGCCCTTCGCTTGTGTGGCTTGTTTCCTGTAATGGGCTTCACTTGCGCTAGAAACGCACTTGATCCGCGCTCGGTCTGTGGTTTCTCTTAACTCATGCACGCAATCATCCTTACCGCACAATCTGCCTGAACATTGAAATGTGCATCAATTGCTTTCAAAGGCACTTGTGAGCAAGTGCAGCGCGCATGAAATGCGCCTCAAAGACAGCTGAGGTGCACTTGAGACGCGCTTGAAACCGGCTTGATCTGTGATTGCTCGTTGGTTTCGTTGAAGCCCCTGCAATCCTCATTATCATTGAAATGCGCTTGAAACGCGCGTGATCTGTATTTGCTTTTGGCTCCGCTTTAAACGATGGGAACCCTCCTTACCATTGAAATGCACTTGAAATGCGCTTGAAACGCGCTTGATCTGTGATTGCTCTTTGGTTTCGTTGATTGAAGCCCCTGCAATCCTCATTATCATTGAAATGCGCTTGAAACGCGCTTGATCTGTGTTTGGTTTTGGCTCCGTTTTAAACGGTGGGAACCCTCCTTACCATTGAAATGCGCTTGAAACGCGCTTGATCTGTGATTGCTCTTTTGTTTCTTTGAAGCCCCTGTAATCCTCATTATCATTGAAATGCGCTTGAAACGCGCTTGGAACGCGCTTGATCTGTGTTTGGCTTTGGCTTCGTTCGTTGTAGACTATGGAATCCTGGTTACCATGGCAATGTGCTTGAGACGAGCTTGATCTGTGATTGCTCTTTGGTTTCTTTGAAGCCCCTGCAATCCTCATTATCATTGAAATGCGCTTGAAACGCGCTTGATCTGTATTTGCTTTTGGCTCCGCTTTAAACGATGGGAACCCTCTTACCATTGAAATGCGCTTGAAATGCGCTTGAAACGCGCTTGATCTGTGATTGCTCTTTGGTTTCGTTGAAGCCCCTGCAATCCTCATTATCATTGCTTGAAATGCGCTTGAAACGCGCTTGATCTGTATTTGCTTTTGGCTCCGTTTTAAACGATGGGAACCCTCCTTACCATTGAAATGCGCTTGAAATGCGCTTGAAACGCGCTTGATCTGTGATTGCTCTTTGGTTTCGTTGAAGCCCCTGCAATCCTCATTATCATTGAAATGCGCTTGAAACGCGCTTGCAACGCGCTTGATCTGTATTTGGTTTTGGCTTCGTTTTAACCTATGTATTTGGAATCCTCCTTACCATTGAACTGTGCTTGAAACACGCTGGAAGCTCGCTTGATCTGTGATTGCTCTTTGGTGTCTTTGGAAGCTCTTGTAATCATCATTACCATTGAAATGCGCTTGAATCGCCCCTGAAACGCGCTTCGGTCTGTGGTCTCCCCACAACCCCTCTTATGAGCAGACCCCTTCTTAGAGAAGCACAGACATCGTGCACATATGTGCACATGAGAGACGTCTGGTTCGGTTTAACCGCGCCAAACCTACGGACATAGGTCAGTTTAACCCAAACAGTCACAAGCCAAGCCCTCAACTTCAAGCCCTTTATGCACCATGGAAGCAAAGATGTTGCATTGGCCAGCACTGCAACACAATCCAAGTTCGCATGGAACAGCTTGGAAAAGCTGGGCCTCCAAAACATGACACATGACTTGGATTTGAGGGGTTGTGAAACAGAAACGTTTGATCCGTGGTTCCTCATTTCGATGTTAATTTCGCGACGGATGTTGAAAAATAGACAGCTCCGCAATCTTCACACATGACCTCTGCCAAAATCAGACCCGGCCCGAGCCCCTAGGTACGCGTATCCCCGCTGGTAGGGTATCCCCGCTTAAGTTGCTCCCCAAAATTAGTTCACTCTATGCACTTCACGCTATGCACTTCGCTCTATGTAGTTCACTCTATGCACTTCACGCACAGGGATTCGGGCGGTGGAGTGCCCAAACGTGTGGGAAAGTTACAACTTTTCGGCGTTCTTAGGCGACACCATTGAACCCTTCACAGGGATTATTCGTGTGGTCGAGCGCACGAACGCGTGGGAAAGTTACTACTTTTGCGGTGCTTTGCGGTGCTCGGGAGAGAAGTACATAGAGTCAAGTGCATAGTGAATGAAGTACATCGATTTACGTGCATAGTACGAGTGAAGTACATAGAGTCAAGTGCAGAGTGCACAGAGTGAAGATGTACTTGACCCTTTGACTCTATGTACCTGTGTGCCTGACTTATGTACTTGACTCTATGCACTGGACTGGACTAGACTAATATGACTCTCTGTACATGTAAACTTGACTCTATGACTCTTCAGGGCTTAGGGTTTAGGGCTGAGGGTTTAAGGCTTAGGGTTCAGGGTTTATTGCTGAAGGGTTTAGGGCTAAGGTTTAGGGTTTATTAGTCCGCAGAGTGAAGATGTACCTGACTTTACAACTCTATGTACCTGTGTACCTGACTTCTGTACTTGACCCTATGCACTGGACTGGACGAGACTAATATGACTCTATGGATATGTATACTTGACTCTATGATTCTTCAGGGTTTAGGGCTGAGGGTGTAAGGCTTAGGGTTTAGGGCTTATTGCTTAAGGGTTTAGGGCTGTTGATCGTGCAGAACAATAGACAGACCTAGTTTTAGAGCACGGGCTTTGTTTTAGAACCGGTTTGGTGTAGCTAGTAAAGTAAGTCGCTTACTTCAAACGGGACTGTTGTGGCTGGTACTGCTACTCTTGAACCTGTAAAAACTGCTTATGTAGACACGCCACAACAGTCCTTTCTGTATGGTTTAGGGTTTATAAAGATGTACTTGACTCTACGACTCTATGTGCCTGTGTACCTGACTTATGTACTTGATTCTATGCGCTGGACTGGACTAGACTAATATAACATAATATAACTCTATGGACATGTATACTTGACTCCATGACTCTTCAGGGTTTAGGGCTGAGGGTTTAAGGCTTAGGTTTTAGGGCGTATTGCTTAAGGGTTTACGACTCTATATACCCGTACTTGATTTCACGACTCTATGTACCTGTGTACCTGACTTATGTACTTGACTCTATGTGCTGGACTGGACTAGACTAATATGACTCTATGTGCATGTATGCTTGACTCTATGACTCTTCATGGTTTAGGGCTGAGGGTTTAGGGCTTAGGGTTTATCAACATGGAGTCAAGTACGCAGAGTGAAGTACATAGAGTGAAGTACATAAAGTCATGTACATCGATTTCAGCAACTCGACCACCCGAATCCCTGTGAAGGGTTGCGAGTGGACACTACAAGCAGCTCACAAAATGTAACTTTCCCACACGTTTGGGCGCTCGACCACCCGAATCCTTGTGAAGGGTTACGAGTGGACATTACAAGCAGCCTCAAAAATGCAACTTTCCCACGCGTTTGGGCACTCGACCACCCGAATCCCTGTGAAGGGTTGCGAAAGCACGAATCCCTGTAAAGGGTTGCGAATCGCGCCGGAAAGTAATAACTTTCCCACACGTTTGAACACTCGGCCAAAACTCGACCACACGAATCCCTGTGAAGGGTTGCGAATGTCGCCACGCGGCGATAACAAATTGTTAACTTTCCCACACGTTTGGGCGCTCGGTCACACAAATCCCTGTGAAGGGTTGCGAATGTCGCCATGCGGCGACGACAAATTGTTAACTTTCCCACACGTTTGGGCGCTCGACCACACGAATCGCTGGGAAGGGTTGCGCGTGCAGCCTAAGAGTGTGCACTTTCTCACACGTTTGGGCGCTCGACCGCACGAATCGCTGGGAAGGGTTGCGCGTGGCGCTTACGAGTGTGTCACTTTCCCACACGTTTGGGCGCTCGACCACACGAATCGCTGGGAAGGGTTGCGCGTGGCGCTTACGAGTATGTCACCTTCCCACACGTTTGGGCGCTCGACCACACGAATCGCTGGGAAGGGTTGCGCGTGGCGCTTACGAGTGTGTCACTTTCCCACACGTTTGGGCGCTCGACCACACGAATCGCTGGGAAGGGTTGCGCGTGGCGCTTACGAGTGTGTCACTTTCCCACACGTTTGGGCGCTCGACCACACGAATCGCTGGGAAGGGTTGCGCGTGGCGCTTACGAGTGTGCACTTTCCCACACGTTTGGGCGCTCGACCACGCGAATCCTTGTGCAGGGTTACATTCCCGATCGATGATGTCGGTCCCACCCCTGGCTTTAAACGAGATTAATTAATACTAGGAGACAATTGGCCCGAAAGCATCATCAGCGAAGAGTGTTGCGCTACGTCATAGAATCCAGTGTATAGGGTCATAGAGTCACCGAGTCAAAAGCACGGAGTCACAGAGTCGGAGTGTCACGTACAGTCAAGAGTCGTGCAAGTCATAGTTCATAGAGTCATCGAGAAATAGAGTCGAGTACATGTCAAGCACAAGTCATAGTTCAAAGAGTCATAGAGTCATATAGAGTCATAGAGTCACAGTGAGACAGAATCATAGAGTCATAGTGTTATAGAGTCATAGCGTCACAGTGAGAAAGAGTCATAGAGTCATGGAGTCATCTATGTACCACGCACTTGATTCGATGTAGTTCACTCTATGAACACTAATGTTCAGGGTTAGCGGGTTTAGGGTGCAGTCCAACATGACGCAGAAGTCTTCCTTTCCTAGCTCCGGAACCTCACGATATAGACATCCCTGATTACTGTGGTTTCAACGTGACTCTATGACTCTATGCATGGTCACTTTATGTCGCAGCAGTAGTAGTAGTAGTAGTACTAGCAGTACCAGTACTAGTAGTAGTGATAGTAATGGTAGTCGTAGTAGTTGTAGTAGTAGGCGGGCGGCATTTAGCAGGGAATGAGGGAATGAGTGGGGCACGGCGCCAGCGCCGATCTTAGCACTGGGGCACTGCTTGGATGCGAAAGACATCGGCGACAACTCGCACTTCGTAGCACTGGGCACCGCTGCGAGGCCAAACCAACGGCAACAAATCATACTTCTTAGCACTGGGACTCCACTTGAAGGCCGAAAAACGGCAACAAATCGCACCCATGTACAAGTCCAACGGATTTAAAATCCGTTGGACTTGAATTTGAGGAGGTTTGAAACCCCCAAAAGACCTGCTGATGCACATGATGCCCGGCCCCTGCCCTCCCAGACACAAGTCCAACGGATTTAAAATCCGTTGGACCTGGGAGGGATTTAGCTGGAATTGAAGCCCGAAAAAGCCCACTGATGAAGGTCTTTCCACTCACATGTTACTATTTGCTTGAGTACTAAGTAGCAGTCGTCGTCGTGGTAGTGGTAGGCCTGGTGGCGGTAGTCGTGGTAGCGGTAGTGGCAGTGGTAGGGGTAGTGGAATGGCAGTGGCAGTGGTAGCGGTAGTGGTAGTGCAGTTGCAGCAGTAGTGGGAGTAGTAGCAGTAGTAGCTGTAGCGGCAGTAGTAGAAAGGGTAGTAGCAGCAGTAGCAACAGCAGCGCCACAGCCCGGCCTTGTTATGCAGGTGTCTTGCTTCGCTTGGCGGGTTTGGGTGGTATACGCGGGAGTTTGAGCGTTGGGGTGGGATTCAGGCTTCAGGCTACTTGGAGGATCATGAGGCTTAGTAATTTGGGCTATAAATAAGGTAACTATACTTATAACTCCAACTAGGGTACTTATAACCTTACTAAGTCCCGTGGTCCTCCAAGTAGGGGTTGAGGTCGCAGGCAGCACGACGAGAAACTCCGTTGGCCTGGCCTTCCTCCAGCGGTTCCTCAGGGGGGGGGCGGCTTTGGCGAGCAGCACTCGCGACGACCCGCCGCTTGCTCGGAGACCCCAAACCGGGCACTGCCGAAAAGAGAAAGGGGAGGGGGGAGGTGGCATATGGGGCCGTGGGGTGGCTAGGGGTGTGGCAGTGGCGGTGGGGAGGAAGGAAGTGGGAAGGAAAGAAAACTTTTGCAATGATACACTATGTGCGTGCGTGCGAACGAACCGGGGGAGCATCATATACCCACCTAGCAAAAAAGAATTTCCACGCCTACCTAGGCGACGCGAATTTCCACACCCACCAAAAAAGAATTTCCACACGTCGCCCGCTTCGCCCAAGGATTTTGCTGACGAAACCCTTGTTTCAACACTGGAAGCCAGGGCGCCCTAACAGGGGCGTCTCGTGACTGAAACCTTCTTCTTGGTACAGTCCAGGGCGCCCTGGGTTGTAATTACTAAGATAGGGTTCTGCCGACCGAAACCTTTCTTAGTACAGTCCAGGATAAGATAGGGTTCTGCCGACCCAAACCTTTCTTAGTACAGTCAGGGTACCGGTACCCCTGTCTTAGTACAGTCCAGGGCGCCCTGGGTTGTACTAAGATAGGGTTCTGCCGACCGAAACCTTTCTCAGTACAGTCCAGGGCGCCCTGGGTTGTACTAAGATAGGGTTCTGCCGACCGAAACCTTTCTCAGTATACAGTCCAGGGCGCCCTGGACTGTACTACGGTCAGGGTACCGGTACCCCTGTCTTAGTACAGTCCGGGGCGCCCTGGGTTGTACTAAGGGAGGGTTCTGCCGACCGAAACCTTTCTTAGTACAGTCCAGGGCGCCCTGGATTATACTAAGATACGGTTTTACCGACCGAAACTTTTCTTAGTACAGTTCAGGGCGCCCTGGGTTGTACTAAGATAGGGTTCCGCCGTTCGAAACCCTTCTTAGTACAATCCAGGGCGCCCTGGACTGTACTACGGTCAGGGTACCGGTACCCCTGTTTTAGTACAGTCCGAGGCGCCCTGGGTTGTACTAAGGGAGGGTTCTGACCGAAACCTTTCTTAGTACAGTCCAGGGCGCCCTGGGTTGTACTAAGATAGGGTTCCGCCGACCGAAACCCTTCTTAGTACAGTCCAGGGCGCCCTGGACTGTACTACGGTCAGGGTACCGGTACCCCTGTCTTAGTACAGTCCGGGGCGCCCTGGGTTGTACTAAGGGAGGGTTCTGCCGACCGAAACCTTTCTTAGTACAGTCCAGGGCGCCCTAGATTGTACTAAGATACGGTTTTGCCGACCGAAACCTTTCTTAGTACAGTTCAGGGCGCCCTGGGTTGCACTAAGATAGGGTTCCGCCGACCGAAACCATTCTTAGTACAGTCCAGGGCGCCCTGGACTGTACTACGGTCAGGGTATCGGTACCCCTGTCTTAGTACAGTCCGGGGCGCCCGGGGTTGTACTAAGGGAGGGTTCTGCCGACCGAAACCTTTCTTAGTACAGTCCAGGGCGCCCTGGGTTGTTCTAAGATAGGGTTGTGTCTGGTCAGGGAACCCGTGCGTGAGTGAGAACAGAGTGCCGCAGAAGGCCCGGACTGTACTAAGACAGGGGTACCGGTACCCTGACCGTAGTACAGTCCAGGGCGCCCTGGACTGTACTACGGTAAGGGTACCGCCGGCCCGAAGATCAGGGTACGGATGATGCGCCGCCGTACCCTGACCTTCGGGCTGGCTGTACCCTTCTCTTAGTACAGTCCAGGGCGCCCTGGACTGTACTACGGTCAGGGTACCGGTACCCCTGTCTTAGTACAGTCCGGAGCTTGCGAGCTGTCCTGCTCCCAGGGAATGCCTGGCCAGCCCGAGGCTCTAACTGCACGATGTATTTCTATTTAGTCTCGGCAGAACCCTATCTTAGTGCAACCCAGGGCGCCCTGGACTGTACTACGGTCAGGGTACCGGTACCCCTGTCTTAGTACAGTCCGGGGCGCCCTGGGTTGTACTAAGGGAGGGTTCTGCCGACCGAAACCTTTCTTAGTACAGTCCAGGGCGCCCTGGATTGTACTAAGATACGGTTTTGCCGACCGAAACCTTTCTTAGTACAGTTCAGGGCGCCCTGGGTTGTAGCAAGATAGGGTTCCGCCGACCGAAACCCTTTTGAGTACAGTCCAGGGCGCCCTGGACTGTACTACGGTCAGGGTACCGGTACCCCTGTCTTAGTACAGTCCGGGGCTTGCGAGCTGTCCTGCTCCCAAGGAATGCCTGACCACCATCATCCGTACCGTGACCTTCGGGCCGGCTGTACCCTTCTCTTACTACAGTCCAGGGCGCCCTGGACTGTACTAAGAAAGGTTTCGGTCGGCAGAACCCTATCTTAGTACAACACAGGGCGCCCTGGACTGTACTAAGACAGGTTTCGGTCAGCAGAACCCTATCTTAGTACAACCCAGGGCGCCCTGGACTGTACTAAGAAAGGTTTCGGTCGGCAGAACCCTATCTTAGTACATCCCAGGGCGCCCTGGACTGTACTAAGAAAGGCTTCGGTCGGCAGAACCCTATCTTAGTACAACCCAGGGCGCCCTGCACTGTACTAAGAAAGGCTTCGGTCGGCAGAACCCTATCTTAGTACAACCCAGGGCGCCCTGGACTGTACTAAGAAAGGCTTCGGTCGGCAGAACCCTATCTTAGTATATACATCCCAGGGCGCCCCGGACTGTACTAAGAAAAGCGTCGGTCGGCAGAACCCTATCTTAGTACAACCCAGGGCGCCCTGGACTGTACGAGTACCAAGAAAGGCTTCGGTCGGCAGAACCCTATCTTAGTACATCCCAGGGCGCCCTGGACTGTACTAAGAAGAAGGTTTCGGTCACGAGACGCCTCTCGCAAGGGGCCTTGGCCTCTACAGCAAACTTCTCTCTTAGTACAGCGCAGCCCGCCCTGGACAATGTTGAGACAAGGGTTTCGGTCAGCAAAATCCTTGGGCGAAGCGGGCGACACATTTGGTAAGGATGTCGCTTAAGTGGATGTGGAAATTCTTTTGTGGTGGGTGTGAAATTCGCCTCGATTAGGTAGGCGTGGAAATTCTCTTTTGGGGTGGGTATGATGCTCCCCCGGTTCGTTTGCACGCACGCACATATCGTATCCTTCGTGTTCATTGCAAGGGTCTTCCTTCCTTCCTCCCCACCGCCGCTGCCACACCCCCAGCCTTCCGCAGGGCCCCATATGCCAGGGTTAGGGCTAGGGTGAGGGTCGGGTGCCCTTGAACGTTCCGTTGGCCTGGCCTCCCCGGTTTGGGGTCTCCGAGCAAGCGGCGGGTCGTCGCGAGTGCTGCTCGCCAAACCCGCCCGCCCAGAGAGGAACCGCTGGAGGAAGACCAGGCCAACGGAATTTCTCGCGCTGCCTGCGACCTCAACCCCTACTCGGAGGATCATGGGACTTAGTCAGGTTATACGTAGCCTAGTTGGAGTTATAAGTATAGCTACCTTATTTATAGCCCAAGTTACTAAGCCCCATGATCCTCCAAGTAGCTTGAAGCCTGAATCGCACCCCACCGCTCAAACTCCCGCGTATACCACCCAAACCCGCCAAGTGAAGCAAAAAATCTGCATAACAAAGCCGGGCTGTGGCGCTGCTGTTGCTACTGCTACTACTACCCTTTCTACTACTGCCGCTACAGCTACTACTGCTACTACTCCCACTACTGCTGCAACTGCACTACCACTACCACTACCGCTACCACTATACCACTACCACCAGAACTGCCCCTACCGCTACCGCTACCATTACCACTACCCCTACCACTTCCACTACCACTACCGCTACCACGACTACCGCCACCAGGCCTACCACTACCACGACGACGACTGCTACTAGTACTCAATTTAATAGTAACATGTGAGTGGAAAGACCTTCATCAGTGGCCTTTTTCGGGCTTCAATTCCAGCTAACTCCCTCCCAGACGCAAGTCCAACGGACTTTAAATCCGCTGGACTTGTGTCTGGGAGGGCAGGGGCCGAGCATCATGTGCATCAGCGGGTCTTTTCGCAGTTTAGAACCTCGTCAAATTCAAGTCCAACGGATTTTAAATCCGTTGGACTTGTACATGGGTGCGATTTGTTGCCGTTTTTCGGCCTTCAAGTGGAGTCCCAGTGCTAAGAAGTATGATTTGTTGCCGTTGGTTTGGCCTCGCAGCGGTGCCCAGTGCTACGAAGTGCGAGTTGTTGCCGATGTCTTTCGCATCCAAGCAGTGCCCCAGTGCTAAGATCGGGGCTGGCGCCGTGCCCCACTCATTCCCTCATTCCCTGCTAAAGGCCAGTAGTCGTCGTCGTAGTCGCAGTCGAAGTCGTAGTCGTAGTAGTAGTAGTTGTTGTTGTTGTAGTAGTAGCAGTAGTAGCAGTAGCAGTAGTAGTGGTAGAAGTAGTGGCAGTAGTAGTAGCAGTAGTAGTAGTAGTAGTAGTAGTAGTAATAATAGTTGTAGTAGTGACAGTGGTAGTAGTAGTACTAGTACTAGTTCGAACACTCGACAACGCCAATCTCTGTGAAGGGTTGCAAGTTTCACTTCAATGCGCATCAAAAGTAATAACTTTACCTCGCGTTCGTGCGTTCGACCACGCCAATCCCTGTGAATGGTTGCAAAATTCATCTCAATGCACATAAAAAATACAACTTTACCTCGCGTTCGTGCGTTCGACCACGCCAATTCCTGTGAAGGGTTGCAAAATTCCTTTCAATGCACATAAGAAAATACAACTTTACCTCGCGTTCGAACACTCGACCACGCCAATCCCTGTGAAGGGTTGCAAAATTCATCTCAATGCACATCAAAAAATGCAACTTTACCTCGCGTTCGAACACTCGACCACGCCAATCCCTGTGAAGGGTTGCAAAATTCATTTCAATGCAAATCAAAAAATGCAACTTGACCTCGCGTTCGAACACTCGACCACGCCAATCCCTGTGAAGGGTTGCAAAACTCATTCAATGCAAATCAAAAAATGCAACTTTACCTAGCGTTCGTGCATTCGACCATGCCAATCCCTGTGAAGGGTTGCAAAATGCCAATCCCTATGAAGGGTTGCAAAATGCAGCTGAGCTGCACCCAAACCCTGTGAAGGGTTGTGCGGCGCCCGCAAAATGTGTAACTTTACCTCGCGTTTGAACGTCCGAGGAGGCGAATCCCTGTGAAGGGTTGCGCGGCGCCCGAAAAATGTGTAACTTTACCTCGCGTTTGAACGCCCGAGGAAGCGAATCCCTGTGAAGGGTTCACGGCGCCCGAAAAATTTGTAACTTTACCTAGCGTTTGGGCGCTCGAGAGTTCCAATCCCTGTGAAGGGTTGCGCCGCGCGCCTAAAATGTCTAACTTTACCTCGCGTTTGAACGCCCGAGGTGGCCAATCCCTGTGAAGGGTTGCGCGGGCCGGTTAAAATGTGTAACTTTACCTCGCGTTTGAACGCCCGAGGTGGCCAATCCCTGTGAAGGGTTGCGCGGGAACCTTAAAATGTGTAACTTTACCTCGCGTTTGATCGCCCGAGGAGGCCAATCCCTGTGAAGGGTTGCATTCCCGATGAACGACAACGGTGCCACCCCTGGCTTTAGAAGAGAGATTTAGATACCGAGATGTAGAGAGTAAGTCATAGAGGCATAGAGTCAAGTAAGTAAGTAAGTAAGTAGAGTCAAGTAAGTAAGTAAGTAAGTAGAGTATAGAGTAGAGGCACAGAGTCAAGTAAGTAACTAAGTAAGTAAGTAAGTAAGTAGAGTCAAGTAAGTAAGTAAGTAAGTATAGAGATGGCATAGAGTCAAGTCAAGTAAGTTTCAAGTGCTACAAGTTTCAAGTGCTATGAGCTCGAACAGAGATAGCATAGAGTCAAGTATCAAGTGTAGAGTCAAGTAAGGTATAGAATCGAGTAAGTTGATTCTATGTCTGTCATCTATGTACTCATCTACCCGGCTCCGCACGGAAGAACCCTTCGCGATGCTTTCGGGAATTTAATAAAGAGTTATAGAGTCAGAGTATTATAGAGTCAGAGTACAGAGTCATACAGAGTCACAGTGTTGCAGGGTCACAGTGTCATAGAGTCCGAGTCTCCTAGTATATATCATCACTATGTACACTATGCACTGTATGTCTCTCAAGCGCTCTGCACGGAAGAACCCTTCGCGAAGCTTTCGGGAACAAAAAGACTGGCAGACACTTAGAGAGATTCAGAGAGAGAGAGAGAGATACCAACCTCATGCAGACCAGAATGGGGGGGCATCCAGCAGCTCGGATCCGCCCACCAGTGTGGTCCCTCAAGGCTGCCTGGCCCTGGCCATGGTGCGGCGCAACTTGCGCCGCATAGCGAGAATCCTAGCAGCCACCCCAGAGATGGACCTCGAGCAATCGGTGGAAAATGTGCTCCTGATATTGGACCCCCACTGCCAGGGGGGCACGTCCAATGTATTCCGGGGGGACAGCAAAAGACCAAGAGTGTCCAACGAGTTCCTCGAGGTGGAGAGCCAACTACGCCGTCTGGCCAGGCGGCTCCCAAGCACACTCAGCGACGATGACCTCGCCCAGGACCTGTCTGTGGGCATTGCCACGCTATACCAAGGTTTGAGTGCCCTGCTCAAAACCACCGAAGACCAAGCAGGGCTACAAGTGACAGAGGCAGTGGAAGGCACCAGGACAGCGATCAAGGCCATCACTGCCGCGCGTGACCGGGCACTACGTGGAGACAGAGGGTGGATGAGCGAGGGATGGCTACTGACGGTAGCCAGCCCGCTACAAGAAGCGGGGGGCCTTGCCTTAGAACTGCTCTACGTCCCTCCAGCCGTCCACGCCAGCAATGTCGTGGCACTCGAGCAGGGAGGAGAAGAAACACTGGGGGGGCTCCCCCCGCTGGCAAAGCTCAAGGGCTACCTGAAGGAGCTTGGGAACCTGGTCCCCTTCCTGGCAGCCAATGAGGGGGAGCCAACACGAGGCCTTCTCGCACTACTGTTGCGGGTACAAGGACAGGAAAGAAGCACTCTTATGGTGGACAGCCAAGGCAACCTGGAGAGCCAAGATAGAGACGATCCGCTGCCGAGCCTTTTCGGGGAGCCACCACATAGCGAACAGACCGCCCCCGCCGCTGGGGGGCTGGAAACCGAGCCGGCCGTGAACAACGAGGGGGTGACCGCCGACAACCCAGACGAGCCCGCTGCCACCCTCCCCTCCACCGTCGAGGAGAACATGGAAGCAAGTCCGACCGAGGGGGCAGATAGCCAGGCAAATGTGCCGACACAGCCAGTGTTCTGGGGGCTTCGCCATGAAATACCGAGCTGGATGTACCCTCCTCCGCTGAGCAAGACGCTGAAACTGAGGGGGTACCGAGCAGTAGTGGTCCAACGGCGACCGAAATAGCGGAGTCGCACTACCTTCAGGAACAGTTGGAGGCAGAAGCGGCAACATACCCCATAGGGGCCAGACGGAGGCTGTTGGATCCGCCGGGGAGCCGCCGTAGGGTCCCCGCAAGCTATCGAACTGACGATTCGGATTAAAGCTGCCGGGGGATCCAACGACCTTTACGGGGGCACGAGTTGTGAGGTTCTAGGTGGTAGAGAGTTACGAGTTAGTATACGTTTCGCTGTCTTGCTACCACACTCAGGATGCCCGGGCCTCAGCTGTACAGTCGTTTTGTCACTTGCACCTTTGGGGGCTTCCCCGGCGGTTCGCACACAGAGCTCGCTTGTCTGACTGTCATGGTGTTGCATTGTTGTTCTCCGAACGGTGTGCGACGTGCCCCAACATGGGGTCACAAAGCCGTGGGCCCAGCTTGAGACGGGGGATCGGAACAGTCTGTAGGGGGGTATCATCCCTAGTCTTCGAGGCGGGTTGGGGTTTAGTGTTACCGGTGTTGTGGTGGGGGTACCGGTGCGAAGATCCTCAGCAAGTCTCGGCCAACCTTGTGGTACATTTTGTCCCAGTGCGCAATATTGCGCGGGGGGCAATGTGGACGCATGGCTCCTCTGTCTGTGCTGAAGAAGAGAGAGAGATAGAGAAAGAGAAAGAAAGACCCAGAAAGAGAGAATTAGGGAGACGATAATGGAGAGAGATAGAAAAGGAGAGAGAGAGAGAGAGAGAGAGAGAAAGAGATAATAAAATAGAGATAAAAATAGAAAAAATAGATAAAGAGATATAGAATCAAAGAAATAGAGAAATTGTCGTTATTGATTTCTTTAAGAATTAGATATTGGGAGTATCTTTTCGATATATTTCTATATGAAATTCTATGAGAATTTCATAAATGGTAGATCGTTCTTATGAGTTGTCCGGAAAATTCATAGACGGGATATTTATGAAATTTTCAGAGAAAGCGAAAAATAGATTCATAAGAATGCTAGCAAGGCCACGTATGAAAGGAAATGAAGCAAAATCTATGAATAAATTCCGAGAATTTCATAGAAATGGTGTGGCGATTACGCGCGTAGATCTAATGTTATGGATTCGTGGTTTGGTTTTATTAAATATAATATGCGATTTTGTATCCCGTCGATATTTTGGTATGAATCGATCGAATGTTCTCGACCGGAGATTGGGATTCTGGATGGGGGCACGACGATCGTCGCTCTGGACGGCGAGACAGGTCGGCTCCGGCTGCCCGCAACCCTTTAGCTGTTCAGCGACTTGAATACGGACGAGACGTTCGCTCTTTATCACCGCTGATCGGGTGATCTCCCCTTGTCAGAACTAGCTGGCTCAAGAGATCATGTCCAATGCCGCTAGTGAGATTAATATGCTGATGGAGCAGGACTAGATCATACCCCCTGGTTCAGGGTACCATTGCTCGCTATTCGCGAAATAGACGCTCGACGGCATCAAGGCAGTTCTGCTGTTCTCGAGGACCGGGGGTCCATATATTCAATGAGATTCTTACGCGAGCCGACCTCCGTCGCATCCGGCATTCCAGTCGTTCACGTAGCCTGCGATGCTCGACACCTCGGCCACCTATGAGGATGAGAAGATCTTCAATGAGAACAAGGTCTTATTCCACTGGGTATTCCGTGGCTATCGCTCGGACGCCGACCTCTCGGTGCAGCAGCAGTCTGCGACGAGGTGCTGATCAGAACGGCCAATGATGGTTGGTTCCGACCCTCCGTCGTCATCTCGGCGTTCGTCAAGAAGAAGTCCTTGGTGACTTCATTCGAAGTCGGGGCCCGAGTTTGCAGCATCGGACCCAGAGACTCTGTCATGGCGAGCGATCATGCCATAAATACTTGCGAGCTCCGGAGGATGGACCGATCGTCTCGGGAAGGCTATGGTAATGATCCCGATCGAGTGGAATTCCGGTTCAGAGATGCCACCCATCCGTATCTCTGGTCCGGCCCTGATCAAGACAATCCAGGCTTGCCGGAATCTCCGCGCTGGCGTGGAAGGCCCGGACCACGTCCAGCAGTTCGCTCAGCTCTCGACGGTGATCGCGCCATGGTACAACGACTCCATCGCTCAGGTGCCCATTGGCACGATCCCCGACGAGTTCCCGGTCGACCAGGGGAACTTCCATCTCGTTCGAGGCTCCAGGTGAACCTTATTTGTGCGGCAAGAGGCCCTCGCGCATAGATCTCATGAGGAGGGCACTGAGCTCGTTGCTCAGCGAGGCCCACCGGCTCTCATAGAGGAGGCGGCCCGCGAGATGTTTAGCGCCTCGGATCGTCGACAATCTCAGCGATCACGAACATGCCGACGTCTGCTCAGCAGATATTCGACAAGAGGATGTCGGTCTTGACTCCTCCGGTGGAAAGGAAAACTCCGGATGCCGATCGTGCAGAGAAGCACCTTTCCGAAGCCAGAGATCGTATGCGGGCTGTCATGGGCTTTTCAGGCAGCTCTGCCGCGATCACACCTCAGGTCTTCACGGATGCTCTTCGCGATGGTGAGGAGGCCGAGTACCAGCGGTACAGTACCGTTCGGGTCGAAGAAACTGGACCAGAGTTCCCAGCTACCAGCTCGACCCCAACTTCGGCACCTCAGGCGTTCGTGCCGGCCTTGACTCCTGCTCGAACTACTGGTGGCCCCTACCAGATGGACAGATCGAACGAGGAGTAGAGAGGCAGTGGTGTTCGCCATATATTCTTCCGGTGGGCATTTTGCGCCGGGCTCGCGAATAGAATCTGACGCCGATCCGGCAGTACCATAGCCGGCAGGTCAGCCGCGCTTCGGAACAAATATGCCGAGCGATCCCTCGGTGCGCTAGATCCCAGCGCTGTTCTGCGGTACTATAAAGAGTGTTGATCAGCATGACCTGGCTCAGACACGGCGCTCGGTTACCATTAGCAGGGTCGTGCGATCCCATTGGCAGCTATTCAGCCCGAGATAGATAGGTCAATTAGGAAGATCCTTTCTTTACCTCTGTTCGGGGATGATTTCTGCCAATGATTGGTCGACCTTCGGGTGGCTCAGTTCGAGAAACTCTGCGCTGTTTCGGACGGGACGATCGCCGAGTGTGTGCAAGCGTTCGTGAGTCTTGCGCCTGCACTCGAGGAACTCTACTCGCCTTCGCAGCGGAAGACGGAGGAGGAGCTCAATAGGTGGGTTCCGATAATAGAGGTCACGACCGGCTGGGCAGATCTGGCCACAGACCTGGGCTTCGGTCTAGCAGAGGCTTCGGTGGCGATGGGGCGGTCCCCTCTCAAGTGATCTGTGGACGAGCCCACGATGCCGCTTCCGCTCGCGAAGAGGTCCAGGACGATCGAGTCGAGAGCGGAAGACGCATAAGTCTCGCTGAAGGCTCGTGAGCTCGATGAGGCTCGCAAATGGGGCATGAGACTCAGGGCGATCGTCGAGCGATACGGCGAGCACGCATCGATCGCGGGGAGCCCGAAGCCTGGCTCTCTGCTGTCCCAAGACGAGTTGAACGCCCTTCGCTCGATTATCTTCGAGAGTGGTGGCTTTCGGACGATCCAGCAGTGCGTTCGCCACTGGGAACGGCTGGAGACTTGGGCACGATCGCAGAATATACAGGCGATCCCACTGACTACGGAGGTCCTGGTGAAGTACCTGCTGAACCTCTCCGATCGGGGGTGCGGGCCTACCGTCATTCCTTCAGTTCGAGGCGCCGTGAAGTGGATCTGCAAGAGGATCGGCATGTAGGGACCGGATCTTCTCGACGCTCGCGTCATGGCCCTCCAGAAGAAGGTCTACGGCGATCGGGGGAAAGAGAATTGAGAGGCCGTACCGATCCCTGTCCTGCTAGTCGCGGCACTCGAGAAGTTCGTCTGTGCGAGGTTCAAAGCTGGCCAGTTCGTGCCAGCGTTTTTCGCGTGGTGGATCCTGATCATGATCTACTCGTCGCTGCGGTTCGACGACGCCATACACGTAGTTCTTGAGGCGCTCGTCTTGAAGGACGAGGCGCTCTATGGAGTGATGTGGCAGGCTAAGGTCGAGCGGCAAAAGAAAGGCACCCGGTTCGCGGCAGCCAAGGTCTCCGTATCCGGGGAAGAGTGGATGGAAGCTGGTTCGAGCGCAGCCTCGTTCGAGATGGACGACCGGGACTATTTGAAGGAGCTCGAGTCAGCGGAGCGGTTTGGCGATCGACCAGCCACTTACCAGAGGAGCGTGCTGTGGCTGCGGCACGTGCTCACGACCGCTGCTTCTGATGATCTGAAGAGCGGGAACATTTCACCTGTCGCTCTGACGAGTTTCTTGTAGCTCATCCAGGAGATCACCTGGCACTCCTGTCGAGTAACTCTGCTCGCTGCAGCTGTTCAAGCGCAGGAGCCGGACAAGGAGATAGGGCTCCAAGCGAACTGGAAGGATCCTAGCCAGCTGGTCCTGAAGTACGCTCGGAGTCGCAAACAGATCTCGATCGAGATGGTCAAGTGGCTCACGAAGAGGATCGCGTCCGACTGGAAGTCCTCCCCCTGAGTTCGAGGCGGAGGACTCGAACCTGGTCGACTTCGGTGACTGCTCTCTGACCTACGTCACCAAGGCTAGGTCAGCCGTAGGGCCTGCTAAGGATCTTATAGCCTTAAGTACCATGCTATGTACATAGACTTTACTGGGGCCGAGCGCACGCTATGCGGGCGCTACAAGATCACTGAATGCGAAGACCTCGGCGAGATCCCATCGAGCACGCAGATGTGCTCTCTGTGCTCTAGTAAGATCTTCACGGATCCGTGAATAAAGCGCACAGGGCACGTTCTGTCGCGAGTTGTTGATGCACATGCTTTTGCATGCAGCCCTGGCTTCTATGATCACCGGCCAAGCCATGGTCGATCGCACCGTCTATGCGAACGAGGCGGCGACGCCCAAGCTGAACCTCCGCCAGATCTTCGGGCGGCAGGGGCTCGACACCGGCCTATGTCGGCTCTCTGCAGACAAAGGCCTGCTCACGGTCGAAATGTTCGCGATGCTGGGGCAGGATCTGTCGCAAGCCAAAGAGACGCTCCGGAAGCTGTGGGAGGCGGATATGATTCCGCTCGGAGCAGACGCCGCGAGTCAAGAGCTGTCGGTCATATTTGTGGCAGCCGTATGGCAGGCGGCGCATGCTCTGCAGATTCAGTACGCCTCCTCAGGCTCTCGCATACACCCCGATGATCCTTATCGACGCGAGAGCCGCATAAGAAGTTCGTGGAGCGCCTCTCTCGAAACTTCCTCACCTACGGCATCGTCCCGTTCTACGAGCCGGCCGAGATCAGGACCCGTGCGGACGTGATCGTGGTGAAATCTGGTCTATCTCGAAATGCGGAGGACCTGCTCTCGATTTCTAAGGCGGATCAGCCTGAGCTATTGTTCAATCGGCTCCACGCTTTCTTCATTGCGCTCGAGTACTTGAACATCTGCGCTTTTTCTCGCGCGGAGGGTCCTGGAAGTACTTGCTGGAGTTGGAGCAGTTCCGCTCGGAGTGCCCAGATCTTCCGTTTCTCATGGCGGCGGATCGGTCGATGCGCAAAAAGATATGCCGCCTCTTGTCGGAGCAGCGGGGCACCTACGCTTCTTTCTCGCAATCCTTGCTCGAGGTCCTCGCCAACCACAAGTACTTGTGGAATGACGCCAGGACTACTACCACTCTGTCCAAGGTCGAACAGAACCGGCAGCATCTCGCGAACAGTCCTAATCAGATACAAGACGAGGCTGCTGCTCCTCCGCCGCCCCACAATCCGTGCAAGCGTATCCGCGGTGGAAAGAAGAAGAAGAGACCTCAGAACCCGACCAAGGACGAGACGTCGAAGAAGATCGCCAAGAAAGATCCGAACAAGAAGCCCAAGCGAGACGATCGGATCCCCGAAGGAGTGGAAGTTGATCGCCGAGGCTGCCAAAAAGGTCCAAGGCACTCGCCGGTGCTATTACTTTAACTCGTCGCTCGGCTGTGTTTCAGGTGATAGTTGTCGGTTTAAGTATTTAAGCACTCATGCATGGTCTATGGGGAACCTCACACCATGATCGGCAACCGTTGATCTGCTCCCTCCGACGCTGAACGCCAACCATTCCTCGCTCTGACGGGCGCGATGAGCGGGGTTGACGTGGAGGCGATCACCCAAGAGCTCTTGAAAAAGAAGGAACCACTATCTCGCGAAGAGCTCCTACGGTCCTACGGCTTGTGCTCGAGCTCCCAGATCAGGGACAGCATAAAGCAGCGAACGAGAGGGGAAGCGCCTTCTTTGCAGGTGCCTATCGGCACGGCGGGATCACGCGTCTACGCACTTCGTGCCGTTCATGGCCGTGGTCAATCCAGGCGATCACCCGCTACATTCAGCAGAAGGTGTCTGACAGTTAGGTCTCCTACTCTGCTGTTTGCGGTCAGGAGGCAAAGCCCCATCGGGACTCTGGCAACGAACCGATCCCGAACGTGGTCAGTAAGCTGAGTGATTTCCAAGGTGGCGGTCTGTGGACCGAGGACCCGCTCGGGCTCGACCCACAATTGATAGACGGCCGTACCATCCAGGGCACGGAGACCGACTTCGTTGATGAGACGATCGTATTCAATGCCAAGGAAGCCCTGCACATGACTCTCCCGTCGAAAGGTACGCGAGTTGTTCTGGCCGCCTACTCCGTGCGTCGATCGGATTCCTGCGGACGAGTTCGAATAGCTCCTGCAATTGGGTTTTCGACCGGCTCCGGTACATACGGTTATACGAGAGATCATACCAAAGAGCCTTGGCAGATCCCGACCTTCGCGTTGGCCACAGCGGATGCCGATCGTAAACGCCCACATGCTCCTGTTCGGGTTCGTGACCACCGCCAGCGCTCTTCTGGCCGGAAGGCGATCGCGGCCGTTTACCAGATGAAAAAGTTTGCCTGGCTCCGCTCATTACGACCCAGATGCACCCTAGTGAAGCGATCGCTTTTGCCTTAATACAGTGCATCTCTTCACCAAGGATGCTGCGATCGACTCTGATTTCGAAGCCGTTCTACAGCACATCGTGGACAACCCCAAGAGAATCTTCGATCGCAGGGCATCTCTCATGCAGCACTGAGAAGGGCGCGCTCGCGACCTCGTACCTCAATCCGAGGCTTTGCTCAAACAGGTCCCTGATAGCCACCTTCGGTTGCTACGTGAAGTCCCGGATGATAAACCGGTAGCGTTGGAGTCGTTCTTTCACGTCGCTCTCTGCAGCTTTTTACAGGCGGCCAATTTTTTTGCTGCACTGTGTGTCTAAGGCCGCGACCTGTCGACGATGCTAAGATAAAGCCCGATTCGGCGAATTAACGAAATGGATAATCATTGATTGCACGGCATATTACGGAGCTGCGAAAGGTCAGGCACCCACTCTGAGCTCAGTTTGGAACCATCAGGAGTAAATTGATTGCAAAACAAGCCGGCTTGTAGCATGACGAAAAGCTGATGCTGAATGTTCCTGCAGAGAGCAGATCCGTAAAATCCGCTAAGGTTTCTCATGCCAAAAGATGCTGCTGTGCGAATATGTGATGCTGGAATCAAGGAGATTTAGCTAATTTTGCATAGCTTCACATAGCGAGACCTGAATCGAGAGATAATGAGACTAGCGGACATATCAGATGTTAACCAACCAGGAAAGAATCCATGAATGGACAGAAACTCGATGAGAACCGACAGCCACGTTGTTCGCGGCCCGTCTGCGATAGGACTAAAGGCCCATCTGTTCTCACTCAGAAAGGATGCGAGGGCTTGAGCTGCATTATTGGGAATACGACTCCTTCCTGTAACCAAGACATTCAAATCAACATCTGGGTGACTATGGAAGTGGACCACATTCGGGGTAACACTGGCGAAGAAGGAGATATATCTTTGCCGCAAGCATTGCATGAAGTTGCTAGGAATGGTTTGCCCGGCTCTACATAAAGCAAGTACCTTATCCTCGACCTCACCGACTAAAACCGTATGCCCGATTCGGTGACAAGCTTTGTAGCATTTACGGGGCCGCTTGTTGAAAAGACGTGTCAACGGTTTACATGTGCATACAGCCTGCGTAGTTAGGGGTGTCATTGGAGCGTCAGCCTCGTCAAACGGCGCCAACTCACAGACACCATTACGCTTGATGAGAGTAGTAACAACATGAACTTGGAGTCCAACTGCTCTGTGAAGCAATGGCATATAATCGGCGACTAGCCTAGATGAAAGTGCTTTTGCAGTGGTTTTTGCTAGAACGTCAGCTGCTTCATTGCCTTCCGTAAGCGCTGAAGGCTGGGCTTTTACTTTGATGAAACGAATATTACCCTGATGGTTCTTAGCGACGTACAAGAAAAGGTCCCAAAGATCAGGATTCTCGAAGCAGAAAGTGCAATCCCACTGAAAACCCCGAGCTTTCAAGAACTCTGCACGACGCAAAACGCTGGCACAATCGGACGCAATGGTATTGTCACCTGCTGCTACATGGATGGCGAGAATTAAAGCAACCAGTTCGCACCTAAACGAATTAACAGAAGAGCCGCTGAAGACAACTGTCTGCTTGAACTGACCAGGCACTACGACTGACGCGGCACCGGCTCTAATGCAAGATCCCTTGTGATGAAAAACACTGCCATCAACGAAGATTTCCGAATTTGGCTGCCAACGTTCAGCCACTGTAGGCAGCACCCACTGGCTCAAAGGAACCGTTTCAGGGCGAGGTGAAGTGGGTTCGAAAATTATTCCGGTAAGCCAAGACATCAAAGGCTCATCCCCTCTCGTTAGGCAAGAGTTTTTGACACTTTGGTACTCACAAAACATGTGTATGTGTGATTCATCGGTTCCACAGTGTGGGCAGCATGCGTCACTACGAAGTCCCTCAGCTTTATACCGGTGACCGTTGTAAATTGACCCAGCGATTTGGGCTGACAGCAAAGCACGTGTGTAGGCGATGTTGCCAGGAAGCACTCCAATGTACTTACGAAGACAAGCGAAGTCTTCGTCCCTAGAAAAGTTGGTATCTAAAATAAACCTGGTGAGATGAACATCGGGAGCTTTGTAGGTACCAGGGGTTGGGTTGTCATAACGCTGGGGAGACTTATTGATCAGATGCCTTCGTACATCTCTGGAGAGCTCGTCCAAGAAAGATTCTTTGGACCCGTTCTGGATGCAGAACAGCTGGCCATCTGCCAACTCCAACAAGAAATTTTCAGGATCACGCACTTTCCACTGCATCTGCGCGAATAGATACGATACTACAGCTACAATGCCATTTGCTGTGGACCGGGTAGGGGCCGTACTATTACGGACACGTGTGAAAATCTCACGAACCAGGTCAGGATGCAGGAACGCGAAACGGCGAAGCTTCAGCATGACAAATTGCACCCATTTTGCGAAAGGATCAAGCCATGGATCATGCAAAGTTGCAAAGAGCATGAAAGGACACCTCATGGAATTGCGCTTGTTGTGGAAAACTTTCGCAGTAGCGGTTCTCAAACTACGTAAAGCTTTAGCGGATGGGCCCTGGATTTCGGATCCATGCACCCACTTACTATGGCCATTAGCGTGAACATGGACGGCTTTAGCAGTGTGGCCGAGGGGAAGCTGTGCAATTCGGTACATAGTAGATTTGGCTTTGGAAACCCGCTCATCTTGAAAACAGGGGGGGGCGTTTCTTGCCAAACTAATGACTAAACCCTTCTTTTAAACTTGCAGGCTCTACCGTTTTTGAGTAAAAACTGTTGTGCTTTCTTCTTTCTACGTGTGGCAATAATGGTCTTGTCGACATTCAAAGCTTGACCAATGCTAGTGTCAAAATCCTCTATTGCCTGGAACGCTTTAACCAAGCCATCAATGTCGTTACTACGAGTCCAAATTTTGGAATCGTCAAGAAAAGTGCTAAACTTGATTGATGGGCAAGCTTGTGTCATGTACGAAGAAAGCACTGCGAACATGCTATTGATCATCAATACAGACATAGAGTAAGCCTGGACAGCAGAGTTAGTACATAGAACCTTCTTGTCAAAAAAGGTACCCAACTCAGAGAATTTGACTTGGTTGTGATAAAAACCTAGCGTAGCTCTAACAACTTGCTGTGGCAAACCTAAGCTACCCGCTATGTTCATAGCGACATGTGGCAATACAAGGTCAAAACATTTCCACCGATCAAGAAACACCGCAACGAGTTCATCGTATGAGGATGGATCGTGTAGTTCAAGAGATAATTCCAATTCGTTAAGGTCGGCGGAACGGCCAGCCAAACCGCCCAATAAGTTAATGGGACAGACCCGATTCATCCAATACCCTAGCTGCTTAAACCGAAGGGAAGACCAGGTAGAGTACATTACAGACGAGATACCAATACTGCGTGTATCTTCGGGTGAAGAAACTACCGTCTTTTTAGCAATATTGGTGACCGAAATCATGCGCAACACTTGAGGCCACGAGCCTACAGCTTCAGCGATCTGCATGGATAAACAGAACCCAATCCATCCTACCGGGGGGAGCTGAAGCAACTCTCTAGTAGTCCATCCATCCAAACCGGAAGCTTTATCAGCACGACGCTTTTGAAATAACTTGAACAAGTCATTATGATTGAGTTGAGGTAACTCAGCATCGATTTTGATAGACTCGACCCTATCCCCGTATTTCGCCATAAATTGTTCCAAAGCATCAACAGGATCAACATCCGCATGATGACTGTAAACATTTTGCCTGTGATCTTCAATCATATTCAGCATGACGTTGGGGGAAGCAGTGAAGTTACCATCGGAGAGCTTAAAGAACTTTGGGGGACCAGATCCAAACCCTTTAAGCCGACGATGTACCTCTTTCTTATCACTCCTAGAGGAGATTTGTAACTTCTTTCTCCAGGCTCGGAGTCTATCCTCCTTATCGTATCGAAGAACATCGTCTTCATACTTTCGCATAGACAACAGAATCTGATTGCAGGAATCCGAGAGTTGGGAGGGACCGGATGGGTTGATGGTGCCAGAAACCTCTAACTGGACGAGGAGAGAACAAAGGTTCCGGACAGTACGACGCAGATCCCTATGCCAATCCTCACGGTCAGGACTTTGCCAACGCGATGCTTTAAACAACAACTCCCTCAGTAACTTTTTGCAACGAGCGATCTTATGGGCCTTGAAGAACTTGCAAGGTTTCGATTCATCTTGACACAATGGGACTTTGCGAAACCCAGGAAGCTGCCGCGCGTGGAAGGAAGTACTTGTTGGGAGAAGTGGTGTAACATTTCAGTAGCGATGCGGCATGCCAGATTCCAAGTACCTTCTACATTCTACATCAGAATTCGAAGCGGCCTCTAACAGCGCATCAGCATGGAGCTCAAATACAGGCTGGCACAAGGACTCTCTGCGAGCCCATTGTTCGTCAGAGGTAGGTTCATCGGGCAAAGTCCATTTTGGGTGGGGTTTCAAAACCCATACTGGTTCAGATAGGATGTTGACGTTAAGAGAACAGAGAACGGGCGTATGTCCTGGGAAAGAGCATCCCTTAACGTACCGAACAGATTGAAACAAGCAAGTGGCTTTGCGATTGCTCAGAACATAATCAATACGGGTCTTACCGGAACCTAAACCGTAACCTGATTTCCACCCGGACTTCGCAAAAGAAGCTTCAACAGGTGATCCCAGAGATGCTTGCTGGTTTGAATACAAATCAGCCCATTCACCAGCCAACATGGCAGACTGGATTGGAGGGTAAGCGCTCGGCTCCTCTTGGAAGTCACCGCACAGAAATACCGGGAAATTGGAGAAAGTTGCGGCAAGGTTGAAAAGGGACTCCAGGAGTTGGACCCTATCTGCGTGCATGCTTCCCCCAAAAGGTAAAGAGCAATTGGCGACATAAAAGCCACCACCTTGACATGAACACCAAAGCAACTGAACATGAGGGCAAAGAACCTTCCACCAATCAGGTATGGGCACCTGAACAACTACGGAGCCTCCGCGAAAAATAGTGGCAAGACCACCATGGGAAGGACGTGCTACAAAGTGCTTGATATTCACTCGCTTCACTGGTGATTGGTATCCAACGGCAATGTTCCATCCTTCCTGTTTCAGGAAGGGTAACAACGTGGATTGTGCAATCGAACCTAATCGAGTTTCTTGAAGAAACACCAGTTGGACTGGAGTAGACCCACAACTAGACAAAGCAACAAGATCATTCCTGTGGCGATTGCAGGAAGAAATGTTGAGCGAAACGAAGCTAACCGTAGGACCTTCACCCGGGAAGCCCAAACAAGGAGGAAAGATGGAGAACAACCAGAAATGGAAGGAATGACACGAGCTAACTTGGTGCAGCATCTGGCATGAAAAATGTCGTAATGACAGTATTTGATGGTCCACGCTTCGGTGGCACTGGACATCGAAATGAGATGGGGAACGCAAAAGCAAACCAACACTGTTTGTGATGTTGGCATGCGATCCTAATCTTTGCAGATGAATTAGTGCGGCGAAGAATGCAGCGTGACACTGTCTCATACTTTTGTGAGCTCATCGGCTCCGTTTGCGCCGTGCACTGCGAGACAGTGGCACGTAATCCCATAAAGCACGCCTTGACTACGACTATGTTTCAACCAGAACACACGATGCACCTTAGGAGAAAGCGTGAGCTGAAGATGCTTAGTGATCGCCCAAATGATTAGAAATACAGAACGCGTCAAAATACGGGCCTGCGTTTGTGTATAGTTTTGTTTAGGCTTTTATGTTCTGTAAATGTTAAAAAGCTGTATCGTAACGTGATTATAAGTACATTGTATTCAATGAAAAGGTAGGTAGTAGGTACCAATAAAAAACTGATTGGCAAAAATATTCAAGTGGAGGCAATTCATACTCACAGATTAATATAGAAAACAAAGCACAGCAGGGAGACGTGGGACGGCTGGCGTCGTATGCGTGCACCGCGGGGCCGCGGGGGGGGGGGGGGGGGGGGGGGGGCGAAAAAAAAAAAAAAAAAAAAATATATATATATATATATATATATATTTTTTTTTTTTTTTTTTTTTTTGCGCCCCCCCCTCCCCCCCCGCCCCGGCCCCCCGCATGGGTCTGGGGGAGGGGGCTGAGCACCACCCCTGAGGCCTTCGGCTGCGGGGAGGGGAGGGGGAACCCACCCCAAAAACGTAATGAGCAGGCCTTCGCACTCCACCAAGCACTCCAAATCATGAACTCTTTTGACACCTTCGCCCCAATATTAATGAAAAGACTTGACAAACTCTGAACACTGAAGCGGTTGAGGACCTCCATCAGTACACGGACATGTTGTCAGGCAAGCCCAAACAAACTACAGGAAGATGTTGGGCAAAACCAAATACAGAACCTGAAGAATGACATGTTGGTTATCACAAAGTATGCATACATGTCAACTAAGATGGATCATCTAAGCCCAATAAGGTTCGTGATAATTGGTAAAAATCAAAATCTGAAAGGAAAGATTATTTAGCAAACCCCAAGCTTTCTGATAAACTTGTTGTTTAATCAGTTTCACTGTGGAAGGAGATGTCGATTGGGACACCCCAAATACTACATAAGACGTTGTTGAATCAGAAGAGATGGTGGGTTGGCAATCCCAAATCCTCCCAAAAACATGTAGGTTGCTCAACAACCCCCAAATCCTAGAAGGCGATGTTGGCTGGCAGATCCCCCAATACCTAAAGCATATGTTTGTCTATACAGCCGAAAGCTTTGTTTAAAAGATGGGTTGGAAACCCCGGACCATAAAAAGAAATATTGGTTGATTGACAAACCCCAGTCCCAACAAGGCGATGTAGCTGGCAGTCCCCACAATACCTTTAAGGGTGGTAAGAGGAAAGCGATATACACCGACATGTAGATTGACAACATCCATGCCACTGAACAAAGAGCTACTGTTTGGCAAGCCTCAACCTTTAAAGAAGATTGTGTTTTCTGAAGCATCAAACCCCTAAACAGAGATATTGGTTAGCAAACCACGAAATATGGGTTGGCACGGCCCGAGCCTTAAAAGTGACATGCTGTGTCGCAAAATAACCGTTAAAAGGAAATAACGGCTAGTTACCATATGTCATGCTTCGAAACGTGAAAATACCCCATCACTCTAACCATGGATGTTGGTTGCCAAAGCTAAGTCCTAACATGACCCCGAACCTTGACATGAGAAATTGGCTGGCACCCACACACCCGCCAAACAAAGATGACATCTCGCAAGCCGCCCACCCGTCGACAAAACGTGGGTTGGCAAATGTCAAGCCATAAGAGGGGATGTTGGTGGACCAGTGTATATTGAATTTAAAACGGAGATGATGGCCAATAAGATGACAGAAAACAAATTCCCAGCATGCAGATAAGATGAAACCCCAGAAGTCTAATAGGAGATGCCTTTCGGCAAGCCCCAAATCATGAAGGAAGATCCAAACCATGAAAGAAGATACCCTTATGGCCTCCACCATGCGCCACAAGCCATGTAGTCTCTTTGTACTAATGTTTCTATACAAGAGTTGGCAAACCCCGAACACCTCAACGGCTGGCAACAATAGTGCCACAGGGACATGTGGGTTGGCAAACCCAATGTTTGCCGCACATTATCACTGCCATGAACTTGCACTTTGATATCCCGGTGCCTCCGTGGTAGCGACTGTTTGTTGACACTGTTTCGAGGCTTGTGGCTTGAGGAACCAACCCTACTTTTTTGTGGTGATGGTGGGGGAGGAGGAGCATGTCTTATAGCTTAAGGTTGGCCAGGCACCAATATATTCCAGTATTTTGCTTGTCGCCCATTATTTCTTCTTAAGAAGATTGGCATGTCGCTGGCTCAGAGATATTCGGCTGCAACCAATCGTTTCCTGCGAGGGCCAAGGGTTCCAAGACCCCGCCGCCTGGTTCAAAGTTAAAGATTTGCCTGGCTTGTGTTAGGTTGCTCACTATTTCTTTCAAGAGTCTTATGCCTATCACGCATTCGATCATACTAATTAGGGTTGGCAATTGCATCACCCAGTGACCCCTCTCAGCATTTAAGGTTTGCCATTCATCATCTTCTTTCAAAGGCATCAAGTTGCAAATTTTCCCACCATCACCTTTGATCAGATATTGTATGTTTAGTAATCCTTTTTCGGTTTCGGAGGTCATCAACTATTATCTCCTTTCCGATTTTGTGTTTGCCAGCCATCGTACCCGACTAAGGTTTGGGGCTCTTGGCCCGCAAACATTTTGTATTTAAACGACTCTTTTATCTCAGGGACTTGAACTGACCATGACCTGCTGTTTTCGGGACCCGTATACCTAAATAGCATATGATGTGGTTATCAAGCTAACATATAAAGAACCAGGCACATATCATATATCTAGGTGGACCCTTCGGGTAAGGGTGCAACATCGGATGTCAGGCCAAGTGCCATGCTTCAGATTTGGGATTCCTTCACCTCTTATGTTTTTTGAAGTTTGCGAGTTGCTGTATAGGCTGTCGGGTTCAGATATAGAGTAGTGTGATTACGGCAAAGTTGTCAGGTTCGCCATCAACTCCATCCTGTTGAGGTTTGAGGTGTTCAGGAATCAGTCCAACAAATCCTATCTTCACATTCTCTGGGTAACCCAATGTCTTTGTACGGCTGGCTGTGTTTGGCATCCAAAAGATTAGTAAGGTTGGATTGGCAACTTTCAAGATAGAATTTCAGATTACATTGTGAAATACAAAAAAACAGCTGTTTTACTCGAAAAACACGGGCCCGTATTCCGACGCACCCTCTAGAAATAAAGGACATACATACATAAAGATGACGGCGACAAGGCATGCAAGGCTGCAATGCGCAATTAACAAGCTAAAGATGCGTACTACGGACATTGCACGATGATCCCATAAGCATAGAACAACGGATAACCACCACAAGCACGGCATCATCCATTGCCCTGCCAGACCATGGAAGATGTTGTTCAGAGTCTGGGGTGCTTATTCGGCAGAGACTGCTTTGATGGTGGCGAATGGCTCTGCTGCGAAGTGTTAGCTGCAGAAGACATGTTAGCACGAATCTCCGAGATAGCGGTGAGGAGATCCTGGAAGCCGCGGTTTTGGTTGGATAAGATCTCGGCAAGCTGTTGCTTGGTATCGGCACCGTCCTTCTTAACAGCTTCCATGTCTTGCTTGAGGGTTGCCACCCGTGTCTCAAGTGCATCAACCCGGTCAGCGAATGGGTTGGGCAAAAGGGGGACAGCGGGCTTCGGGAACATCAAAGCTCGTTGTGACAACAGTGGACCATGTAAATCATCACGTCCGCCTTTGCCATTGCCTTTCACGTTGCCTTTGTGATTGTTTGGCATTGGGGTTCTCGAAGACGAAGGTGGAATGGGAGCAATCATGCTATTCTCCTTGCGGTTGAAGGTCTTTCGCTCTACCTCAATGATCTGAATCACACCGGCAGGAGTCTGGAAGCGATTTGCTGATGGTGGTTGAGGCGCTTCGCTGCCAAGAATACCACTGCGAGTTCTCTGAGGTTGACGATTCTTGAGGGAACTGCAACAAAGCCCCAAGGTCTGTCTTGACAACTTCTGTCATGGAGGTACCGGCAGGAAAACCAAGAACTTTGTACGGAATCAACACTTTGCTGCTATGTTGAAGGCGGAAAAGCGATCATCACCTGGAAATACTGTCTCGTGAGCTTTCTGAATGTGAGCATCTTTCACGCGAAGGTATAACGAGCTTTGCGACGTGAAACATCCCAAACTCCCGGGGATCTGAGATAAGCGCACAGCAGCTTCGGCGAGGGAATCACGATCGGGAATCCGCAACACTTCAAGGCCAGATTCTGGAGCATCGTCTGGTTTGCGAACAGCTCGGAATTGAACAGATTTAAACCAGAACGTTGGTAAACAGCGTCGCGATGTCCTACTGGAACTTGGATTCTTCTGCACAAATAACCTTCTGCGATAAAAGATCTTGTACAATACGCAGTTTCCGATCGTAGAGTGATTCTCCAAGGTTTGTGTGACGTAGTTGTGGAAGGCCTCTGGCGTACCAAATGATGCCCTACTCCTGAATAGCACCTACCACGTAAAGGTGTCAGCCAAAGGGAATGTCTGTGTCACGCCTAGCTGCGAGTCACACGCTATTTACAGGCGGCCAAGTGTTCTGACGTGGATCTCATGCACCAGATCACGATCGTCGGTGATATCGCCTCCTCTCACCACTGGGCTGCTGATCGCAAGCTTCGTGCTGAGCACCTCTCAGTAAATTCTCTTCGATCTCGGGCCTGGGAGTTTCGATAGAAGGTTCTGAGTGCGATTTGGAGGGCTCCCGTAACTGAGCATTCCCCGAAGGTCTGGGAGGCCACGCTTGAGGATATGGAAGAGGGATCTGCGCTCGAGCCTTTGTTTGAGGAGTCAGAGGTCTCGAAAATCATAGAGGACGATCGATGGATCCCCACGCAAAGGTTCGAGGTCGTCCAGAAGAACAAGGTTCGTGGAGTGGCTAGTGCCATCTCTAAGGAAATCAATATGACGATCGTCGTTACTGAGAAGCTCGAGCTCTCTTCCACGGACGCGAGCGTTTCCGTGATCAAGTGGCTGCTTTCGCGGCTGCCTGATAAACCGCTCCGTGGCTGGTCCTGGACGAACGCCGGGCTTATCGTCAGGTCCCCATTACCCCGACTTACCGGAAGTGGAGTGAGGCTCTGCCAGTAGCATCCGATTCAAGACCCTTGCTACGGTAAAAGTGAAAGTACTGAACAGCCCACCTCAGCGCAGTATCGGTGTCACGAAGAGGGAAGAATGCGCGCGCTTCAGCTACATCCACCTGCGTGGCCCTGAAAGATCCCCAAACCGGCAAGGTCGCTTTCTTTGTCTGTGATGATGGGGCACTCCTTCGGGTTGGTCTCCGCCGTCTAGAATTATGACCGGCGATCGGCGGCCATCACCGACATCCTCCGACGCGTGTTCTTCGTGGCCGGCTTTAACTTCTATGACGACAAGTACGGCTTTGAGTCGGAGGACTCAGCGGAAAGTGCCTTTACGCTCGCGGAAAAAGTCCATTGGTGGCTCGGAGCCAGGTTTGATCAATAGAAGCTCCAGGCTCCAGCTCTGCTCGGATCCCACGATCCTGGGAGTCACGTTCGATCTCGAGCAGTACCTCCTCAAGATCAAGCAGTCGCGGAAGCAGGAGCTGTTCGACGAGATCTCCATGATCCTCGAACATGAGGAGCTCTCTCCTGGTCAGGCAAGGAAGCTCCGGGGCAAGCTCATGTTCGGGGCTTCGCAGCTCTGGGGCAAGATCTGCAGAACCTTCCTGAGAGCGCTGTCTGATCGGCAGTACTCTCGGAAGAAATCGGCTACCGACCTCACGCCGGCCCTGCTCTCTTCCTGGTACAAGTGGCGGACTCTCGTCACGCACGGGCCGCTCGGGGCCCAGGAAGACCGACGTGGTGATCTTCACGGATGGGTCGGCTCCGAGTGCGAATCCGAAAGACCCGGCTACTGAGATGATCGGCGGAGTGATGATTACCCGGGACGACCTGCTTGAGTAGTTCGCCTCGGACGTTTCTAGATTGATCTTGTAGAGGTGGTTCCCTCGGAAAACACAGATCTGCATGATTGAGTTGCTCGCCGCGGTAGTAGCGATTCAGACTTTCCGGGAAGAGATCCGTTGGGAAGTTAGTTTTGTTGTTCATTGCTTCTGAACCGGTCGAAGCAACCTTGATCAAGGGTTACTCGGCCAAAGACGATGTTTGCGAGCTCGTAGGAATTTTCTGGGAACTCGTTCTAGAGTTACGTTGCTCGGTCTATATCGATCGCGTACCGACTGACTCGAACCCAGCCGACTATCCCTCTCGTGGTGATGTTACTACAGGTCTGCTCAGTGGTTGGATCACGGGCCCCTCGGACTTCCCTAAAGGAGTTTGAGGGCCTGGGAATATCGCTCAACTGACTTGCTGTTCGTTCGGATTGATGTTGCGATCTTTGGCAATGCCAATGCACACACCCGGTTATCGGGGCTCCGTTCGGACCTGTGAAGATCGAGTGAAATTTTGGTCCGATCGAAGATGCGACCAACTCCTACGTTGCGATCGCAAAATGAAGGGTTTGCGATCGCAGGCTGTTCAGCGAGCTTTGTGAGCGGTGGAGATCGTAGAGACTGAAATAAATAAATATATAGATATAGACCTATATATATTCTTATATGATACTAATTTAATATTGAAAGACTCATAATTCAAGAATATATGAATAAAGTTATGATTTCGAAAGATAACAGAAATTCATGCTCACCCCGCGTTGACGGACCATGCCCTTGTGACAGTGTACTCCTGGCAGGTGACTCAGCTGAGATATTGTACCTAAATATATTATCACACACTACGATAATCCATAAAGGAGCTCCTTTACAGTAAAGTCCATAAAGGAACACCTTTACAGTAGATATACCACGTATACGCTTAATATTCTAAGTACTCAAGGCACATGCGCTAAACGCGTAGCACATGAGTGAGCGTAGCGGTTGAAATTTTCGGAAGCTTTCAATTTTCGGAAATTTTGGAAGTGAGTTACTTTTGTGCCACTATTCATATTTCATTCAGAGAAATTTAAGATTATCTATCCTTCTACTCCTACCAAACTGAATGAGTGGAACGCACTAAGATACAAGGCGTAACTATGAAATTCAACAACTCAATACAACAGATCATTTCCTGAACCTTTTGATTTTCAAACATAAGTTCGATATTAAAGATATTACGTCTATGTTATTCGTATTATCATATTTATAATTATTACTAGTATTACTACTCTAACAACCACTATTGGTAGTACTATAGCTTTTTTTAGTATTCCCAGTGTTCACCAGGTTGACCAATAGAATCACCACTATTCCTGCTAAGAAGAGTTAATCAAACCTTGTCAACTGCTTGAGTTATTAAGCGTGTGTAGGGCTTTCAATGATTTCGAGCGAGAGAGAAAGAGAGAGAGAGAGAGAGAGAGAGAGAAAGAGAGAGAGAGAGCGAGAGAGATAGAGAGGGAGAGATGGCAGCTGATAGCAACCTTTACCAATCAGTATTTCAAGGTTCATACTATGTTCATTTTCGTTATCATGTTAGATTTATAACATCATCTATTCCTTTTTTTCTCCTAGTTCCTGGTTTCGTTACTGTTCACGGTATTCGGTTCATGTCTCTCAACTTTATTTTTACTTATTCAACCACATATTCGTTTCTAACTTTCTCAAATCTGAGTTCTTATTATGTTAAACTTGTTCAACCCTTACTTTATCATGCCATAATTTAATGTTAACCCTACTTTAACCCTACTTCTTTTGGAATATTCTGTCCTTAAAGTGGCCCCTTAACTATAGCCTACGTGATATATTTGCGTTCTATCAGTCATAACTGCTATAGTTATAAATCAAAATAACTACATACATCAGTATTGAATACCGAAAAATTTTCGTGTATGTTAACATCTTTATAGTACAGACATCTATAGAATGACTGGTTGAAATTCATCATACTACGAGTATTATAGCAATAATAACAGTAACCTTTTAGCAAAGATGAAATCAAACAATAATACGATTGACGTATTTATTCGTTTCAACATTAAACCAGAAGTTGAACTCACTATATCTGAATACCGAACATAAAGACCACTCCAATGTTCCAGCTGTTGAAACAGCAGTTAGATTAGTAAAATATCTTTTAATTTGTATTTTCAAATTTACGTATTCCAATACATGTTCCAAGAGAACTCATTCAGAAACAGTTTTTCACACAGACATTGTTGTAAAAAGGAGCTGTCATGGACTTGATGGCAGTCGGTATTTTGGCAGCGGATAATGTAAGCGCTCAACCTGATTAGAAGAGAAGAAAAGGAAGGTAGATACACATATTTACTCAAATAAGCAGTACAAGATGGTGAATAAAACCAATTCACAGTAATAGCAATAGTGATAGTACGAGTAATAGTAATAGTGAAAGTACTATTAATAGAATATCAAAACGATGGTTTAGTACGTATCGTTTTGATATACTAAAGAGTTATTAGTTTGAATGCAATGATAGAAATAAGTGTGTGTGTCATAACTAAGACTATTTGTCATAGCAGTGCATGTTCAGTGATGGTTCGCCCTACTGTGAAGTCCGGTTGGCTCCAGGAGTGATAGTATATAGTTCTACCCGATGCAGAGCCTAGTTCGACAAAGCGCGCAGGTGGCACCGAAGCAAAAGTTATTCTAGAGCACATGTGTATAAAGGAGCGTGGTACCGATACACCACATAGTAATCTTAATTGCGTCGTGTAGGACAGGTTACACGAAATTTTGAAAGCTACATTCTCTAATTTTCCAAAACTTCAATGTTTCCAAATTGTCCAAAATCCTCGCCCCTGACTTTCCGGATTTCCGAAATTTCCGAAATTTCCAAAAATTCAAAAAAAGCCAAAATTTCGAAAACCTCCAAAATTTTCAATAAAAGTTCGCCCTTGTGTTTTGGAAAAATCCTGTACATTAGGTCCGGAAATTTTGGAAATTTTGGAAATTTTTGGAAATTTCTGAATTTTTGGAAATGTTGGAAACTTTGGAAACTTCGAAAATCCGGAAAGTTAGGGGCGAGGATTTTTGAAAATTTGGAAATTGTTTTAATTGATTTTGGGAGGGCTGATTGTCACCCATCCGATGACGAACCATGCGTTACGACTCACAAGAAAAGGCATGGTCTATCAACAGGGGGGGCGACCAAATATATCTATATCGAAAAAAAATATCGGAAGTAGATTTAAATACAATACAATTAAAAAGAAATTCAATTTCTTCTATATTTTGTTAAAATATGTATTTCTCAGCCATTATTCCTGAGGAAATCATAGAAATATTTGAGGATCAGTTTTTATGATCAAATTCACGAAATTTCACTAAGTTTATATCTAGAACAAAAAGATATTTCGATAAATAAATTTCTATCTATATTATACGTCTACGGGCTCTATCTCTTCTCTTTTATCTTGGTTTATCATATATTTCTCCTTTTTCTCTTTGTCTTTATGTTGAATTATCTTGTTTCTTCTATCTTCTATATTCTTCTCTTCTCTGTTCTGAATTATTTCTTTCTTTCTCATTAGATTTGTATTTCTTCTTTTTCTCTTCCATCATCTCTTCTTTATTCTCTTTTATATGTTTGCTCTCTCTCTCTCTATATTCGCATCTCTTCTTTTCTTCTGTTCATATTCTTGTCTATTCTTGGAATTATTTTTTACTCTCTTCTCTTTCTGATTCTCTTATCTCGTTTCTCTCTCTTTACTTGGTTATCTCTTCTCCCTTCTTTTCGCTCTTTCTTCTGATTTCTCGTTATTCTCTCCTCTCTATCTCTTTCTTTATTATTTTCTCTTCTCTCTTCTTAGTCTCTTCTCTTTTATCTTATATTGTCTTATTTTTTGTTTCTTATATAGCCATACCGATATATGTAAGGATAGGGCATAGGACCAAAATTCAGGGTAGGGTAGGGAGCAGAGCAGGGGGTATGGCAGCCGGGGCAGGGGAATCAGATCAGGGGCATAAATAGCACCGCAATTTTGATCAAAGTCACGAAGTCTCGGCTGATCTATATTATCAGACGAACTTTTGCCCAGATCAATTCGCCGCCTTGGGATTTAATTCAGCTACCACATGCATGATATCTTCGTCCCGACACAAGAGTTCTCAAGTGGCTCTCATAATAATAAACGTCTTCCATAGAAAAGGAATATTTGTCTTTTTTTTATACGTTCCTAGTAAATTACTATTCGTTCGGCATATCTCTCCTGATCGTGGTAAAATTTCATTTGTAATCTTGGTCCTCAATCTCAGCAATCTCCCGTATTTCGACGTAGTCCTAACCTCTCTCTGAATCTATCGTATTGCAATTCAAGGCCTGGGGCGTAGTTTATTTGTAGACCCAGAGGAAAACATCTTTATAGGCTCGTTTTTCAAGAAGACAATCCTAATTTCGTTCTTTCAATTGTATATATGCCCACGTTTATAATGACCAATAATAAAATCAAGATCTGAAGTCAGTAGGACCTTCCTGAAATGCGAACTTCGACTCAGCTGACCTAAATTGGAGCAATATAGGCACCAATTGACGGTCGCGTTTGGCACCACCAATTCTTGACGATAACTGGTCTTCGCTTAGATATTTTCCAAATCGTCATATTAAACTATTCTGGGCGTGCTCCGGTCGATCTCCCAGTGGTCGATATATGCCGATTTCCTTCTCTATTCTGATCGGGAGCTCTCTATTAAGGAATCAGCAGCGGATATATGATATTTCTTGCAATGGCATATCAAGAAGATCATCAATCTGTGCCCTCTCATACCATCAACGATTTCACTAGTCGAGAAAGAGGGATAGAATTCCCCCTTCACGAATCTCTTCCTCGAGAATTATGCTTTGTCCTATCGTCATATAATTTCGAAGATGCCAGGAGACGTGATATTATAAGATATCTATAGAACTCTATTCCGATAAGTATTGATATTTCAATGAAAGATATATCAAATAATAGATCATGAAAATGTTATTAGAATCTTATTCCGATAGGAATTTGCGCTTCATTCAATATAGAAGATATCACAGATAAATTTGAAAATATAGATAGATTCTAGGACGATAAGTTATATCTTCAAATCTTCAATTATATTCATATTCTTTATTTGCAGATATAAGATAGGACTTATTCATTACTTTCTCAATATTTTATATATAAGAGTTTTCGATTCTATATATAGTAATTTCAACAAATTTCAGTTTACAATTATTACCGAAATCGTCGGCGTCGGGTTTTAACATGGAGAGCTCCTCGACGAAATGGGTTTATCTCAATATATATTAAGTATATCAGTTTATATAAATTATATCTAGTTGTAAAAACTATAGTATTCGTATCCGTTAGTATAGATTTATATAAACTCTGTTACATTCATATAAATTAGCTGTTTAACTATTTATAAGGCGTTGGGTGGCTCCTACGCAAAGTGGGTAACGGTCCGTTATAATTGGTGGGCGCGGTGTTTCGTGAGTTTGGACGCTTTGAAAAGTGACTCGGGTATCGCTTTCTACGAGGATCCTTGACTTAGATGGACGATCCCTCGTGAAAAACGATAGATCGTGACAAAATGAGGCTGGCGTTGTGGCGCCGTTATCACTAAGTGCGTGCGTTTCGTCTGCGTTTTCTTCTCCAAAAGCAACGTGAAACATCGTAATTGCAAGGGATCCTGCGTTTTACGATGGATCGTGCATGTCGGGTGCCTGGCGCTGTGGTGCCGTTACCACTGTCACTATTGGCGACTCAGGATCCATCGTAAAAAACGGGGTCCGAGCCACTTTCGTTTCGGGAGGGTTTTGCGTCCGAACAACCCTTACGGTGGGCGCGCTTTCTTGTTTCGGCATATGATGCCATCGAGTATGCAAAAGTGAGGTTTTGCCTGCGCAAGTTGCTCGTTTTTGGCTGTGTGCATGAATATCGCGCCAGTAGTTCGGGGAAGGTATTTCAGTGATAGGGTGTGATGCCTGGAATGCGCCAGTACTTCGGTGGAAACGATGTTTCGGGCATTTCACGATTCCTCGGTATTTGCGAGGTGCGAGCCACTTCGAGGGTTGGAAGGATCGCCGAATTCCACGGGCCCGTGCGGGTATCCTGCGCGTCGCGGTTTGGAGCGTTTAAAGGCGAGAGGTATGCGCACCAGTAAAAAAACGCTATATCGATGTTTCGACTTTTTTGGGAAAGCTCGAAATTCGCAACCCTTCTCGAGCATCATTGGGGTCTGCTCGAGGAGCGTTTTAAGGGGAGGGTAGTCCCGAGAGCAAATAACGACGAATTGTGAGTTCGTGTGTTTTGGCCGTTTTAATATTTGGCAACCCTTATCGAGCGTCATTGGATTTTTTGTGTGAGTGTATCCGTGCAAAATGGTGTTTTTTTACCCTCGCGAGGGTTTTTGGGGTCGTCTGCGAAGGGCTGTTGGAGCTTATGCTGTTTTTTGACGAAGGATCCTGCACTTCGGCCTGCATGCGCTCTTCCGGATTTGGGAACGGAGCGTGGCCCGAAAATGCTAATTTTGCATCGTAAAGTGCTTGATTTGGCTGTTTATATCATTGCGTTGTTCCTGCATCTGAGGGCTAGGCGGGATGACGGCTTTGGGACCCCTCATCGAGCATCATTGTGTTTTATATGTGATCATGTCTTTCCAGAGATTTGCTACGGCTCGTTTTTTTCCGAGGGTTTGTGCGTGTCTTGGTTTCAGGATGGCTTATCGGCATGCAGTAGAAACCCCGGCAGGGGTTTCGGCGGCCTTCTCTAAGGCAGCAGTAGTTGGGGGGAAGTGAAGTCCGTCAGAAGTTTCCCAAATCCGGGATCGGCCGGTAGTTCGGGGAAGGGTGTTTGGGATTCGGGTGAAATCTGCCTCGGTCGAACTTCCCCCGGCATCCTTAAAGGCGAGCTGCCCGTCGATGCGTATCGTTGCCCCGAAGATGGGGACTGTGGACAGTTTCCGGAGGTCGGGGCGGTCGACGGGAAACAAACCTGGTAAGATCCTACCCAGTGGTTCCAGCAGGTGCAGTACACGAAGCAGATTAGTTTAGTTTAAGCATGATGTAGTAATTTGCTGGATCGCGTGCTGGCCGAGAAATGGCGTTGAGGTTGCGTTGGGGAGTTTGGTATGCGTCTGGAGTACTTCTTGCGGACTTCTCATGCAGTATAGCGGAAAAAAGTTGTCGGAGGTTCGTTAGACGTGGGGATTGCGCAGGTTTTGCCGGGATTTGGATTTGTTGGATACATGTAGGAACCTGCGCGGAAGAAATTGTGGCAGAAGGCCGTTGCTGCCGGTCCAAGCTATTCCACGAGCTGCCCGCCAAGGGGAAAAGTAAAAAGTTGAAGTTCAGTTCCGGCAATGATGCGATGAGCTGTCAAGAGGAAGAATAAGAGGTCCAATTCCAGGGATGAGAAGCCAAGAGAACCATCGGAAGTCGTTCTTCGAGTCCTTCGATATGGAGACGGCGCATGTCGGAAATCGCTCTCAGATGTCAGAAGCGATCGAGACACATCTGTAACTGTGCATTACTGGATACGCGCGCCGTGACGCCCAACGGACATTTGGTGCGCATTTGGTGTGCAGCAGGGCGTGACAAGAGCGGTCTGCTGGGGGTGGCCTATGTGGTCTTCGAGTCCTTCGATAATCGGCGGCATCTGGAAGTTATCTACTCTTCTTTGGGGTCCCTTCGTGGACTTTGGCCGCTGCGAGTAGTGGCGCGCTTCCGCGAGGTAGATCCATAACATAATTGAGATTAAGATAGCACCTCTCTCGATCTTCGGAAGATCCCCGTGACGATATTTTCGGAAGTTTCGCCAGATGCCGCTTTGGGGATGCCACCATAGCCCGCCCCCTTTTGGGTAAGTCCCTGATTTGAGCAGGGATCTCAATGCAGACTGGAGGCTTCCTGTCGTTCCGTTTGCAGCTAGAACAATCAGAACAATCTTCGCTACGCGGCATTCGAGAACTCCGCACTAGGCGTTCTGAGCTTAACGGCCCGCCTCTCGCGTACGACTCGGTATGGGTAGATATCCAGGATCTCGGTCAAAGTTGCGCTGTCGCGGAGACGGCATCTACCGCGGCCAGACATTTCGCGCGCGAGCAACCAGAGCTTCCGAGCCTTCGCCTTGAACGAGTTGGCGCCTGAGGAGGATCCAGCAGTCGGGGCCTGAAGGGCGTAGCTTCCGTGAAGTTTGGTATTAAGGTGCCGGTTTCGGAATAGTTTGTTCTGGATCTGTGATGTGACGCGCATTGGTCGGAATGCAGGAGTGCAGAAGATCCAATACGTTGCGTAGATCCCATGAGCGGCCGAAGAAGATTAATGCGAAGCCATGCTTTCGTTAGCAGAACACTTTGGGCCAAGTGCATCCAGTTCCGCGAGTTGCACTGCCATGGATTCGACGGCGGCTGTCGCTCCTGACTTCGATGCTGAAGCGAGGCTGGCGAAACGATCGTTATTTCTGGAGCGATTTGCAGCAACGTATCCTGGCGTTCTGGAGCTGCCACAGTGGCAGGAACTGAGAAGAAGCGAGAGCTGATACAATATTCGAAGAGAGAATTCGAATATGTCCTTTTCGAGTGTAGGCAAAGGCTCGTTTCGGGAGCGGCCTGAGAGGATTCAGCTCGTATCGGGAAGCAAACGTCTTCCGTAAGTTGTTTCGAGATGAAAATATCCGGCGATTTTATTGTAGATCTGTGCTATGGCCTGCCATGCGGTGATCGGACTGTAGTAGTGCGGAAGAACGAGAAGCGTGTGCAGTCGATAGTAGACTCCTGGAGTGTGTCCGTTGAGATGAGAGTGCTAGGAGCTAAACAGATTTGTTGTATGGGTGTTACGATTTGTTCTTTGGGAATCAAGAAGTGATCGAACAGTAGTGATAACGATCCAGCCATGAGCACCCTCGTGTCTTACGACGAAGCGGCTCCCTTCATGACTACAATGAGGTCTCTCATTGATTCTCGCGCCTGGGATGGTCTCTGGAGGGGGGCGGACTACGAGGCGGAGCAGACGGAATACCATTTCGACGACATTACCGATTGACCGCCGGATACGGTTTGGATTCACGGAGAGATATGGCAGCGGGACTATTGCTTTCTTGGAAGCCTCAAAGCAGCCTACTCCATGGAGATATCTAAAGCGTGGTTTGACCAGCTGCCGACGTTGGTGGTCTCTTTGTATAGCAGGAAAGAAATGAAAGTTCGTGGTACTGCATCAGACTTGGAAACCTACTTATGTGGAAGAATAAGATCGCTCGCCTGCAAGTTGATCTAGAGGATCGTCGTGTGGATCCCAAGAAGAAGTGGATTGAATTCCAGGACAGAAGTAATATTTCTCATGTCGTCGCCGAATTTAAGATCGAATCGGTGAAGTCAGCCTTGTCTGCTTTTTGCCGGAACACGCCCAGAAAGTTTTGTCCACTTGGCGGAAAATGTGCGAGGACATCGAGGCGAAATGCGCATCGGTGTGGAGATCAATTTCGAGTACTTTTCCATTGTTTCGGCGGCATCGAGGTCCTGCCGCTCTGCGTGCATGGCTCATCGTCGGTCATGTATCGCGCGGAAGACGCAGTTCGAGTGCTTTTGTAGGCCCGAGGCAATCTGGGATGCTGGAAGAATCAACGCACCTACATCCTGTGGAAGCTGAAAAATCTCGAGCTGATCTGTAAGGCTCAGCGCAAACATGTTCGAAAGAAGAATGCAGAAAGTCTCGAGGGCGGCGATGATTCTCGCAATCCGGAGAAAAGCAAAAATAACATGCGCAGCGAGGTTCCGCAAATCGTGCCCCGGCGATGCTGTATCTGAATGATTGTGATATCTTCGGGGAGTCGTTCTTTCCTTGACCTGGCTGAAGAATCTCCTATTGTTGTTGTGCATCTGTCTGTGCTCTTAGCTGTTGCTGCGGATGCGGATGCTTTACTTGGATTCTTGATGGCGAACCCGGTAGAACGAAGGAACACTGACATCGTGACTGACTCTGTCGTCGCGCCTCCTTTCTGGCCAAAGCTCCAAGAAGTAAAGTGGAGGGAAGGGGGGGGCGATAAAACAATGGAGCGAAACGCTTTCTCACGAAGGCAGACACCCGGAAGAAGGAGTTTGCAAGGGCAGTGGGATGGATTCTGCTGAACAGACTGCTTCCTCCGTCGTGCCGGAGTTCTGATATGGTGTTCCTCTATATGCGACGAACTCCGCGTCCTGAACTGTTCTATTGAGGCCGGGACGATCGACAGAGAGTGATGTCGCGGGAAGTCTTGTCCTGGGTTGCTCCATAAAGCACCTGACATGGCACCTCAGCCGGTTCTTCTTCGCTCGGAATTCATATAGGGTTGGGGGAGACTGGAAAGGAGGGAGGAGGATTGATAATTCCTTTGAATCCTTCAGACTTCGGAGGACAGGGAAGGAACTGAAGGATTGGATTATCTGGCTTCTGTCCGTGTGCACCTTGCTGATGCAGCGTTTCGGAATTTCAGGGTGATGTGACGTTTCGGATTTCAGCACGTAGTATAGGGAGGGAAGCGACTGGAGAGGAGGGGCACGGACTGATGATTCTCTTTAGTCTTTCAGACTTCGGAGTACAGGGAAGAGAAGGAACTAGCGCATTGGAATCTTTTTTGTTTCTGTTTGTCTGCATCGTGGTGATGCGGCGTTTCGAAAGTTCTGGGTCACACGGTGTTTCGGAGTTTCAGTATATAGGTGTAGAATAGCAACGAATGCGAGCGGTCTCCAGAAGATGCTCGCAGGATGATTCTGCGTCTGTCCTTCATTGATACCCCCGTGGAGGGGACATGAAAGCAACGGGGGATATCGAACCTTTCTTCCACGCGCTAGAATTGCGCGGCATGAGCCCAGAACGAGCCTGCGGCCATCCAGATCGAAGTTCGAGCCCGTAGGCAGTGTGTGTGTGTCTATGTGTGTGTGTCTGTGTGCTACTAGAACGAGGGAAGCTCTGTTGAAATGATTTCATGTTCCTTGTTGCGAAGACAAGATGCTCAGGCGCACAACATGGCATCGGGTTGGATGACTGGTCCGTAACTGATTGGGCCGTGAGACCTTAAGCGCGCCAATCCCAAGGGAGCGGCCGCGAAGAGTGCAATGGGGTGCCGCAGACTCAAGGAATTGTCGATAGAAAGAGCAGATCCGTGATATCTTTCAGATGCGCCGGGAGCAGGTCGAGCAAAGACGATATGGCCTACCGAGTCTCGAGAACCCAATCCAGGAGTGTTGGTAGATGCATACCATGGGGTCTCCAGGCCGCAATGTAGGGCCAAGGATTTGGGAAATCTTTACGTTGTGGGCACCCACATGGGGTGATCAATGGGCTAGGGTGTTGCAGCAGCTTAGCTGAAAGCCAAGTCTAGGGAGCCTCCTGAGCCCGGTGCATCAATGCTCTCTGTTGGCTGGATATAACTTCGTGCAAGATCTCCAGGCTGTGGTTCGCCTCTTCCTGAGGGTATACAGAGACGACGACAGTTGGCAGGTATCCCAAATTTGGGAAGACGATTGAGCTCTTACGGCGACTATTATGACGTCTGCCATGCAAGGCCATGACATGCCCATATGCAATAGAGGTAATGAAGCTCTTTGGCTCGTAGAGATATCCCTGCACCGACAAGTACTCGAAGGAAGTAGCCAACGTGGCCCCTGGAAGAAGGAGTTTGGTGAGGCGGTGGATTGGGATGCGACGTGCACATGAAGACTGGAAAACTACGAAGAGATTCTGGAGCATATTCTGGAGGAAAGGATTCAGGATCGAGCTTGTTGTTATTTCACCGCGTGATGGAGAAGGAGCTTTTTACAGATATGCGGTTTTGTAGGTTTTGATTTGCTCTTTGGCTCGAGAGCGCCTCTCCAGCCGATGTTTTTTGCTTTCAGAACCTGCAATGCCTCGGATAACGATCACGGAAGAAGAGCTGGTCCTTGATGAGTCGTGCGTGACCGTGGAGGAGCTGCGAGGATGTCGATTTCGGAAGTATCAGTGGCCGGTGGAGCTTCAAGTGATCTTTAATGGAAAATATCTCCTGAGTGATGACGATATGTTCGAGGAGAATACGGAACTGCAGGTTCAGCTTCTGGATCTCTATGGTCTGGTGCATCGACAGAGCAACTACATGTCTCCCGAGGACGAAATGCACCTGTATCAGTGAATTCGGGAAGGACGCATTAACGAGATTCGTAGCATGCTGGAGGGTCGTGCCAATGTCGACTGCAGGTTTGTGGAAAGCCAAAACCTGGCGATCGTGGACGGTGAAAAGCCGCTAAGGCTTGCGTGCGTGGTTCGGCTTTTTCTCCCGTCCCGTGCGAGCCCGATCCTTCGGGATAACTAAGGTATGACCGCACTGATGATCGCTAGTTCTTTCGCTCGTCATGATTTCGTAGGAATGTTGCTCGACGCCGGGGCTGATGCTCACTGCTGCAACAACCTTGGCAGGAATGCGCTCATGTTGGCGGTCATGCCAGGCGGGGTGGAAACACCCTCCTGTGATCTGCATCGACTCGATCCGGTGCCGGAATTGAAGGGTTCCTATCTGAAGGTAACAGAATAGTTCATCCGCGCCTGTAGCCATCTGAACATCCAGCACCAGAACGGCTGAACGGCCCTGATATGGACGTACAGATCAGGCTGTCCGCACACAGTTTCCCTGTTGCTGCATGTCCGATGTGATGCGACGTGTACTGATACTCAAAGAACCACGGCATTGCCGACTTGGTGCTGGCTGCCATCGCCCGCGACTAGAATACTGATAGGTCGGCTTGAGTGCAAAGAAACAGACAAGGGCCGATTGCCGAGCCAATTTGAACAACTGTGCACTGAAGTACCCTTCTTTATCGCGTCGTCACTCGTGCTTGTGATGCGCACAGTTGAAAGATTCCTGAGCAGCCTGGCAGGATTTTCTGTCTGCCGCGAAGGCACACAGGAAGATTCTTATACTTTGAACTTATTTGCGATAACCTGCCCAGACGAAGGAGTACGAAAGGGCGGTGGAGTGGGTTTCACGGCAGATAATAAACAAATCCTTCGGTGCCCGACTTCGGAATGTGTGTCTTGCCATCAGTGTTGGCTTCGAGCTGGATGCTGTCAGAGTTCGCGGCATGCTAACACTAACTGATTCTCTGCGAATAGGACTCGCTGCTCAAGCTTATACAAGTCCTCTGGCACTCGTCGGATGTTGCCTACGGACAATGTGGAAGCCGGAAGGGGTAGGAGGTGATAGGAGGTGAGGAGAAAAGGGGGGATCTGTTTGTGATGTTCGGTCTAGGCTGTCTGGTATTTGTGCTAGCTCAAATTTGTTCTATATTTCTTTCTAACGCTTGGGCTGTGAACTGTGTTTTCCGTCTCTAGCCGCAAAGCTGCTCGAACCGAGAACGGTTTCGAAGAAAATCAGTTTGTGCATCATGCCATGTCTTAGCTTTTGCATGACATATGGCTTTTGTGCTTCACACACACAGCAGCTTGCACTTTCAGTCCTAGGCACATGTTGATAGGATAATTCTCTTCCGCCTTCGGTAGGGGGGGTGCTTGCATGGAAGCGACATCCGGCTACCTTCCTGGCAGTCGGGTCGAAGAGGCAGTTGAGCTTCTGCGTGGTGCTGCCTTCAGATTGCTCTGCGTTGAGCAACGTTTAGAGTCCTTTAGCGAACAGACTTCTGATTTGCGCGCTTTGGAAAGCAGAGTGAACACGATTGCGCTTCGGTTGGATACCATAGAATCCCAGATCAGTGTTTTGCAAGCATCCGTGGCCTCTCTGCAAGGTGTTACGCTCAGGACGGAAATCGATTGCATTTCGCAGGTTGTCTCGCAGACTGTGCACTGTGGAAGTAGTCAATAGGCTCGAGCTCGAGCTGCTGCGACTGCTCAAGTGGCGGGATCGCTTTACCTTGTCTCTTCAGTCTGAACTTCGTACGATTGGCCATCAGTTTTGCATCGCAGGCCCTCAGATTGCAGTGGACTTCTTGGAACAGCTTGATTGATTGCACTTTGGCTGGCATACTTGTGATCAATGGCTTTGCTTCTTCTTGAAAAGGAAAGGCAACGCAGAGCGGCTGCAGGGCCATCTCCACCTTTGCCGGTTGAATCTCAACAGGTTTTTCCTGATGCAGCTGAAAATCTTACCCCGTGGGCTCGTCGGGTGGCAAAGCTCCGCAAGCGCGAGGCATCACCTGCCGTACAGCGTATTGCACAGGCATCGGCGTTTGAGCTTCCTTCTCCATCGCGGGACTTCTCGCCTTTTGATTGTGTATCTTCAGCGAGTGAACAGCCTTGCCATCGTGTGTTTTCAGCTCGCGGCTTGTGGCCGATCGACCAACCTTGTCCCGCAGTAGTTTCGACGCAGCCGAAGAAGCGAGGCCGTGGCCCCACGGTCGATGCGACTCCTCGCCCCTTGGGTTTAGTGCACCCTAGGCCTCTTATGCACCCTGTGTCTTTACGCGGTTTTCCGGTTGATGCTAGGGATCCAGTTCCTCTCGGTTCGCAGGTTGCGGTTCGCCCGGACATGCACACTTCACTGAGTGCACGCAGATTGTTTCCAGGTGAAATGCGGCCTTGCTTAGGCCCCACATTTGTCTACCCGACATCGAAGGCAGCTGCTCGCCCTAGCTTATCGGCCTTTCAGGCGCCGCCGAAACCAGTGCTACCCGATGCGCCGGATCTGCATTTGTCAGGGCATGGCGGCAAAGGTTTCACGTTGCAGCAGGCCGTTCATACAGCGACTTTCCAGAAAGCGATGAAGATTTGGCTCACCATGCGCACTTTGCTCATCCCAGTTTCTTTGGTGCTTCAGGATATAGCCACATCGCACAACGCGGAGATTCTTGAGGAGCGGTTGCTGCTTGGTGTTGCTGAAACAACATTGCTACGTTACTTGCAAGCTTTGTCGCTGTTCATGCAAGCTTTGCTTACGATGGGCATTGCGTGGGAGTACACCCTTCGTCCTGTAGACGTTGCAGACGGTTTGCTCATTGTGCATAAGGGTGGGAACCACGTTTCCAACACTCTTAAAGCTTTGCGATGGGCCGCCAAGACTTTCTTGTTGGCTCTCCCAAACCTCTACGAGGGCTTGCTGTCAAATGTTTCTGTTCGCATTGAAGCAGAGCGCTGTGAAGCTTTGCCTCTGCCCGCAGACATCTTAGGCCTCCTCGAACGAGCAATCCTCTTGGAATATGGCACTCCTCAGTATCGCTTATTCCTAGGAGCGATTTTGATATGTGCATGGGCGTCGCTCCGCCTGAGCGACGCCCAACACGTGCGTTGGGGATCGCTGCAGGCAGGCAGCTGGTGTCTGCGCGGAACTTCATATCGGACTAAGGTCACACGTCGGGGAGTTCCGTTTGGCTTGGTTAACCAGGGCATCTATGGTTATAAGAAGGACTACACCTTTACTTGGACGAACAAGTATCTTTCATTGCTGGGGGATACTTGGGATTCGATCATCTCTTCTTTCGGGCAGGTGGAACCTGATTGTTTGTTCTTCGAGTTCAGCTCTGATGAGTTTCGCCCTCTAGGGTATGGTGAAGTCTTGGTGAACCTTCGCAAAGTCCTGCAGGACTTCGGCTTGTCGCCCTCAGATGCTCAACAGTTTACGGTCCATTCCATGAAGGTCTGCCTTTTAGCCATTATGTCCCAACGAGGCTACAGGACAAGCAGGCGTGAGGCTCAGGGCCACCATCAGTCCAGTGCGAAAAGTGCCCGCCTATACTCTAAGATGATGTGTGGGGTGCTCTTGAGGCCCATAAAGCCCTTCTCGTATCATGTAGGAATGGTTGGATACCGGCTACAGCCCAAGCTCGCGGTGGCCAACACCCGGTCCCTCAGAAGGCTTTTGCGCACGTCATGGTACAGTGTTCGCCGAGTCCGATCCACCCGCGTTTTCCCATGCAAGACGTGGCCATGGGAGTCTCGCAAGCGTCTTTTCAGCCGGAGGCTTCGGGCCTCGATTCCATCGCGATGTCAACGAATCAGCCTGAGGTTTCTGCAGAGGCCGATGCTTCATCAACCAGTCGGGAAAGTTCTCAGGAGCCCATGCAGACAGGTCAATGCGCGGCGGGCCCGGATGTTTCCGAGTGCGATGAGTTGCTTTTCTTGCAATCACCATCAGGTGTGGTGCACGTGGCCATGCCCCACGATGGAGTGGCAGGCATTCCCTTAAGTTCTTCATCAGGGCCTGTTCAAGTGCGCCCGAGATGTGGTACTTTGGCAAAGAACTGGCACATCGTCTCCGATTTGCCGAAGAAGGTAAGGTTCTGTATGCATCCTGCCTGTTCAAAGGCTTTGCAGTCTTCGTGATTTTGCTTACTACGATCCAGGCTCTCCTGTTAAGCTTCTCCTGTGTTTCGGTCAAGTGCCGTTTTGCACATGGAAGGCAGTTTTGCTTTTTGCTTCGGGCGATGATCCCGCCAGATCATATCGACGATGCGGTGGGCACCTTGCTTCAGGCCATACGCCTGTTTGTCGCTGACCGCTGCTGCGGGGGGGATCGGTCCCATTTCGCTTCACACGAATGTGTGCCACTGCTCGCTTCAGGCCATGTGCCTGTCTTGCTTCCCCTCCCTTTTGGGTGGGGTTTCTCTGAGTGTGGTGTGCACTCGCATGCGATTATTCCGGGCACCCCGCGCGCCCATTTATGGTGCCGGCAAGTGCACTCTGGCCCCTTCTGGGCCTTTGCTTTGGACGGAGCCCGCTCGTGTATGGGCTTGGCAAAATGAAGGCGAGCGCACCACTCAGCTGTCACACATTTCTTGCATGTCGGTAGTACATCCGAGTGTCTGATGCTGCACGAGATTCTGCGTTTTCGATTGCTAGGCACTCAGTTCAGTTGCAAGGTCTTGTTCACGGTTTGCGAGATGCAAGCATTTTTTGCTGTCAGTCTCTACACTGAGTTATGCATGATTGTCAGCACGATACATTAGGTCTTTGTGCTGTTGACGTATTAAATCCACATCGGCATCTCAGATATTTGCTGCAGCACTTATGGTGTCTTGATGTCATGAGCATTTAGTTTTTCTGATACACAGCGCGGTAGTGTCCTGCGTCGTAGAACATGGCGGCTGAAAGCATTTTTCCAGTGGAGGAACAGAGCGCACCTAGTGCGATGGATGCTCTTCTAGCCAAATCCGATTTGCCGGAAGTGCTTTGGGGCGAGCTCCACGTGTTTACAGTTGAGGAGTTTGGCTCTTTGTCCCAGGCCGATCTCCAGGCTTTCATCGACGGCCTTGTCTTCCCGTCTGAGCCGAGCGAGACTTTGATCAAGGCTCGGTTGAGAGTATTGGAAGCGCTGTACCGCTCATGATACGCCTGTGCATGCAATCCATGCTGCATCGCCTGCGAGTCCGCTGAAGCCTACACCTGCAATCGAGCAATCCACTTGGTCTGATGCTTTCCCCAAGAAATTGAGTGCTGAGACCGTTCGCACAATGGTTAAACGGTTCACGGAGAAATATCCTTCAGAACCGTTGGGGCCGGAAGTGATGCCCAGCCCGAGGTTGCTATCGCTTGTGCATTCTCAGATACAGGAACACCGTTGGCGATGGATACCGTGGAAACTCCGTTTGTCTGAGGACCAGCACGACGCCAAGTCCATTGAACGTTCCTTGAAAGCCCCGCGCCTCGAAAGCTTGCTGTGGGAAGAAATTCCTAGCCGGGAGCTTCCCACTCAGACAATGGGGAAGGCACAGATGCAGGAGTTGCTTCATTTGCAGTCCGTAGCAATAGCTCTGTCTGAAGGAGCCCACCTTTACACACTCCGAGAAATGGGGCGCAGGTGCATCGCAAAGTGTTTCGAACAATATCCGAAGGAATCAGGCCTTCGTGCGCCTAACAGAGTCGAAGCCGAACTTGCAGAACAAAAATTGTGGCAACAAATTTCAGTTTTATTTAACGACGAGCAATGGAGCCTCGACGACTCTATCAGAGAAATTGTCGTCGCAAGAAATGAGCTGCAGATCCTCTTGATGCCTCGGTCGCTCCCTCCAAAAGTTTCCAACTTTGATGGGCAGCGGCTGCGCAAAGGCCTTGGCAAGGGTAAGTTGGCTTTCGCTTCAAAGGGTGATAAAGGGGCTAAAGGTTTTGAGCAGGGCAAAGGTTCACATCGTCAGAAGGTGTTGCATGTGAACGGCCATCGTGTGGCTTTGTCTATGCAGTCGGGCAAAACCCGTCGCGTGTTGTGTCAAGATTTCCAGCTGGGCTAGTGCACACGCACAAGCTGTCGATTTGAGCATGTCTGTGGTGTTCTGCTCCCAGGCGGACGCATGTGCCTCGGTGATCATTCTCCCAATGATCACAAGAAGACGCCGCATTGAGAGAGTGGGTGCATGCCTGCGCCTCTGGAGGTTTCATCGGAAGGTGCATCAGAAATCTTGGATTCGGGCATGCAAACTTCGGAGGTTGCGGCATGTGAACCCTCGCAAATCTTGAGTGCCGCCGTGTCGGATCTTCCTCAGGAGGACCATCTTTTTCAAGATGCCGTTGATTCGCCTGCCAGGTCAGGTGATGCGACTCAACATGCTGAGCCGCAAATTTTGGGTTTTCCATCAGGTGCCAAGCCTGGGCACCCACGCCACAACGAGCAGCAGGCCGAAAGCGATGCTTTGGCGGCATCGCATCCGGCTCTACAGTTTTCCAGCCCGGCGGAAGACTTGCTCCCACCGTCTTCGCATGCAGATGGTTTTGCGGCCATTCTGCAGCTTTTACAGAATGCGGCCTGGCCTGAGCAATCTCATGTCCGGGGGGTTTCTAAGCCTAATTCAGAGGGGTTTACAGGTTACTGGAACTTCGGTGTTCGCATATCTGACAGGCAGAGACTTACCTCAGTGACCACGGAAATTTCGGATGTTCTTCGTGCTTTGAACACGTTCTGCAAAGCGCTCTGGCCCCAGGGTCAGTGGAACGCTATTTGTGTGAGTTGTAATCGGGTTGCAGCCATGCATCGAGATACAGCAAACACTGCAAACTCCCTTAATTACACTTTCAGTGTGGGGTCCTTTTCGGGGGGCTCCTTGTGGGTACAGGATGCTGCGGGCGATCTTCCCCGATAGATTCCCGGCAAGGCATCATGGCTGGCCGGCCGTGTAGTGTCTACGCATTGCCAGCCATGTGCGTTCTCGGGTTCTTTGTGGCACATGACTTTGCCGTTCGAGGGCTCTAGGTGGTCAGTAACTTGTTATTCGATTCCTCAGGTTGAGGTGTCAGTGCTCGCTGACCTTGGTTTCCCTGCATCACATGCCCCGCCCGTGGCTGCAGCGTCCGCAGCCGATGACCCATCGTTTTCTTCAGATGAAGCACCACAACCAGAGTCACTTGCCCAGCCGGGTTCGGGGTCACCTGATATCCTCCAATCTTCTTTGCATTCGGGCCCGGCGGCCGCAGCGGCTGTGCCACGCTCGCCGGGCATGCGTACGCCTGTACGTAAGTTTTTCTTGGATCTGTGTTCCGGCGCGACAGCCCCGCTAGCTTCTTGCCTTTTATCTAAAGGCGTTGATGCCATTCCGTTTGACATCTTGATGCACAGCGAGCATGATTTGCGGTGTGATCGCACCTTTGACCACTTGCTTAAATTGGCTTTTGCTGGCTGTATAGCCTTCGCTCACGGTTCGCCGCCATGTTCAGAAAACAGCATTATAAAGTTTTTCCCCGGCGGGCCCAAGCCGTGCCGTTCCTGGGAGCATTTGGATGGCCTCCCAGACAATGATGAGTCTGCCCAGGCCAGGGTTCGGAGTAGCAAGCTGTTGCTCACCCGTACGATTGCAGTTCTCCATGCAGTCTATCAGTCAGGCAATCACGTGAGCCTTGAGCAACCTCGCAACGCTATGTCTTGGCGGGAACCAGCGGTCCAGGCTTTTCTCCTGGACATTTCTGCCGACTTGGTCCAAGTCGCGGCGTGTGCTTATGAGCTGCCGGCTCCCAAGCATTGGCTTTTTGCATCAAATTGGCGTCCGCTTCAGGCCTTGCAGAGCGAATGTCGCCACGGTCCGGCCGCACATGATCATTTTTTCGGCAAACGGTCTCACGATGGTTCTTTCCGTTCCAGAGAGACAGCCGTCTTTCCTCCCGCTTGTGCCACTTTTGCGGATGCGATGTTGCCTTTGTTCGAGCTTTCGGCAACAGAGCAGACAGTGCTTCCGGGCACATCCTTCACTGTTGCGGAGGCTCTGCAGTGCCTCCCAAGTCGGCCGTTGCATGATTTTCCGACGGCCCAGCAGGATGGCGGTGGCATTTACAGCTGTCAGATTGGACGACCCCGCATGTGGGCCAGGATGTGTTCCATTCCTTGCGGACCGACCTTTGATCTTTTTTTCGCGAGCGCCGTTTGTTTGACAGGTTGCGCAAGAATGTCGTTGAGCACTGCACAGACCCTCTGTTCACTCCAGATGAGGTTCAGGCATTGCGTGAACTTTGGTCGGCTTGGTTCCGCAGTCAAGGTTTCCATGACACAGTCTCTTGGGAGATTGCTGAGAATCAGCCCTATGCTCTTTCGGCATGTCATTTGCTGAGTCAGGTACTGAACGAAGGCGACACGGCCCTGTGGCCTGCCCTGTAGGCCGGCGTCGCCACCGGCGTTGATGGTGACATATCTTGCAGTAACTGCTGCCTAATCCTGCCAACTTCGATCCGAACTCTTTCGATGTGCAGATTTGTGCTGGAAATTGGCCCGGGGCCAATAAGGATCCGGACCTCTTGGATTCCCTCGTGCCACAGGAGGTGGACGCAGGCTACCTGTTAGTCTTTGACAGTTTGGCTGAAGCCCAGGCAAAATGGTCCCGTATTGCCGTAGGGAAGGTAAACGTAGTAAAAAGTGCCAACAGAAAGTCCAGACTGACAGTCGACCCGACAGTGTCGGGGTGAACCCTTCATGTCATCTGCCGGAGCATTTTCTCCTTGCAGGGTTCAGCGACATCCGCGCAGCATACCCCCTTCGGGGGGTGCAGGGAGATGCAGCAGCATGCAGTCTTGACCGCCGCGGCCCACAAAACTGTTCGGATTCGCGAAAGCGAGCAAGGTTTGCTTGGGTTTTGTGTTAAGGGAAAATATTACTTTTATCGGGTCGCACCTTTCGGGGGGTCCTTTAGTGCCTTGTGGTGGCAACGCGTGGCGGGCTTCTACGTCCGAAGCTGCCATCGCTTGATTTACATTAGCCACGTCTTAACGATGTATGTTGACGACGCGCTCCAGGACGCCTTGCCGTTCGGCGCGCTACTGATGTTATCATTTTCGCAGACTTTCGGGTGTCCGATTTCTTGGCGCAAGCTTCAGTTGGGGGCTCACATAGAATACATAGGATGGTCAATAAACTTTCGGTCAGGTTCCTTTTGTTTACCGGATGCCAAGGTGGCCAAACTTCTTTGTGCTCTTACCCGGCTTGCCTCGGCCGACCCATGCACTAAGCGTGATCTGCAGGCAGTCATCGGCATGCTGCATTGGGTGCTCCAGTTGGCTCCATCCTTGCTTGCCTGGCTTTGCACTTTGTATCATGACTTGGCACGACCTTTGGGTACAAACTTCTCCTTGAACTCTACGGCTTGGCCTTGCCTTCCTTCTTGGATGATGGCATGATCTTTACTGCTTCTCCTCCGGGCACGAGCATCCGTGTGGGCAGCCGGTTGCTCAGCGTACGCCATGTGGACATCGCCACCAAGAAAGACCTTCAGAAAGTAAAGGTTTCCGCCAAACGCTTTGGGCTCGGGTTGCCGACCCGACATCGGTCAAGCGCAACTGTCGCCCACGAGTCGTGCATTCGTTGAGTTCTGGATGGCTTGGAGTCTGTCTCCTCAGATCCCGCGGGCTCTGTGCAATTCCCCATTGGAATTCAGCTATGAACTGGCGGCGGATGCTTGCGCCAGCCACGACTGCATTGGCATCGGGGGGTGGGTTCGCCTCCCCAACCAAGCCGTGATTTGGTTTGCAGAGAAATTTCGGGTCGCAGACTTCAGGTCTTTATAGGCTTATCAAGATCCCATCTTGGTCAGACAACAGCGGCACAGAAGTGGTGACTAACAAACTGTTCACGGTGAAAACTCCGTTGTGCTTTTTCGCACAGAAGCTCGCGACTTTTGCATGGCGCACTGGCATCACGCTTGATTGCTCGCACATTGCCGGATGTCACAATGAAAAGGCAGATTGGCTGGGCCGCTCATCTGGCGACCTGGCGGAACTCCCGCCAGAGTGGTCTCTTGACTATCGCGTCAACTGTTCCCTGCCGGTGCTCTGGGATGGCGAGCGCGATGTTCGCGTTTTTCCAAGTCACGCAAGTCTTATGTGGTACCCGCCGAAGTCAGCACTTGCGGCTTCTTGAAATGCTTGCGTTAAAAGTGTGGCTTCGTCAGGCAGGTCCGACTCCCTGCGGTGCGCGGTCGGCTCCGGCCTTCCCCCGTGGGCGGTGGTGTTCCTGCATCACTGGCGTCGTCACGCTGCATCGTCGGTTTGTGACGCCCTGCGGTGCGCGGTCGGCTTCGCCTTCCCCCGTGGGTTCTTGGCACATTCTAGATGGCGGTGTTCTCTCTTGTAGGGGCCATGCTAGTTGCGGCTTTGTCCGCTGCCGAACCTGAGAGCGGCGTCTGCTGCTCTGAGCAGCTCCAGCTGCGTAGGCACTTCTTAGCTGGGGGTGCGAGCTGAGTGCGTTTCTGTTTGCTGCGCGAATGGTAGTTTCTTCTTATGTTGGCTCCTCAGGTCGCACTCGGCTTTGCATCACATGTGCTGTAGCGCGCTTGAATTTTCCGCATACGCTAGGTGAGCTTTGTGACATGTTATGAGATAACTTCTTATGCTTCAGCTGCTTGCAGTGCATACTTCGTTGCGGAACCGGAGGATCAGTCGTCCTCACATTTTGGTCTTGGCTAGTGGAGAGAGCGAGTCCGACTTATCCTTTTTGGCAGTTTTCGTATTGGTGATCTAACACTTCTTGCATCTGTTGCATAAGACTAACCAGCTGCTCGATGTGTTTTACCGCCAAAAAGGAAGGTCGGTCTCGGACGAAGTGCATATGTGCATATACTTGTATATGAAGGAATTGGTGAGAGTATACTTTGCGCTAGATTGAAACATTGAACGGTATTTGTGCTAGCTCAAATTTGTTCTATATTTCTTTCTAACGCTTGGGCTGTGAACTGTGTTTTCCGTCTCTAGCCGCAAAGCTGCTCGAACCGAGAACGGTTTCGAAGAAAATCCCCACCCACCCACCCACCCTGTGTGGGAAGTGCTTTCCTGGTGCAGTTACGCTGCCGTTGCATTCGTAGGTTCGTGAGCATTGTGCACTCTTGTACATACCATGCATCACAATGCTGGCAGTGTTCGACCACTGGCGATTTATGCGGTTGGTTTTATCTGTTGCTTAGCTTAGCTTCTTGCTTCCTTACACTCGAGTGGCCGGTGATCTAACACTTCTTGCATCTGTTGCATAAGACTAACCAGCTGCTCGATGTGTTTTACCGCCAAAAAGGAAAGTCGGTCTCGGACGAAGTGCATATGTGCACATATTTGTATATGAAGGAATTGGTGAGAGTATACTTTGCGGCTAGATTGAAATATTGAACCTGATTTGTGATCATGGGCTCACCATCCAGTGGACAAGCTAATTCATGCACGGAATATGGCTTTGGTTGCGTCTCAGAAGCGAATCGAGTCCTAAAGTCCTAGACCGTGTAGTTTCACTCGTGCCTGTTTCGCAGCCAAGACAACTACTCTCTAACGGCCTGTAAGGATTGGATGATGTATTCGATCTACGTTTTGCCTGATTTGTTACCATGGGCTCACCATACGGTGGACGAGCTAGCGCATGGACGGAATATGGTTATGTTCGTGTCTCCGAAGCGAGTCATCCTTCTCAAAGAGTGCTGAAGTCTTAGATCGTGCAATTTCCATAGTGCCTGGTTCACAGCTAAGACAGCTACTCTTCGATGGTGTCTCAGGGTTGGTTGTATTCGATCTAGGTTTCGACTGCTTTGTTACCATGGGTTCACCATCCAGTAGGCAAGCTAACACATAGACGGTACATGGGTTTATTCGTGTCTCAATATAATGAATCATCCTGCTCAAAGAGTCCCGAAGTCCTATACCATGCAATTTCCGTGATGTATGATTCACAACTGAGATAACTACTCTCGGACTTCTTTCCGAAGCTACCTCTATGTTGTTTAAGCCTTGGAAAGCTCAATGCCAACCTGGCGACGGCTCCATCGTTGACATGTCGACCCAGCGAAGCCTGTCTTGGTTTCGACCATCTGCCCGGGGACAAGGAAGAATAATCATGCCTTTATATAAGAATCGAGGGTCCATGGGGGTTCTTGCAAAATGCGGAGAATGAATCTAGCCTCATATCGTGCTCTTACTGCAGCGATCATCCAGGAGAGGCGTTGGCGCCCAAGGAAAAGTAAGCCGTATGTCATGGATACGTAAATATAATGCTAAGCCCACAGCTTGTCAGATAGCACGTGCAATATTTTGCTCGAAAGCCCTGCAAGCTACGATCTTAATCTCGACCCGGCTCCAGACCCCCAGATTAGGGCCAAGTTTAGCATAGCAAGTTTTTGCATCTGAAGTGGCGTCCACGAAAGTCATTTTGGCACAGGCGTATCTAGCACTATCGGGAATGAAGTGGCCTCAGCTCCGCACTTTCGCAAGACAGCGTCCATGCGGTACCGCGAGCATTGGCGCCCATTCGAGTAGGACACTCCGTCGAGAATCTGTGCATTGCTCGATGTAACGCAGTTCCACTTATTTCTGTCACTGACCTCGTGGAAGACCTAACCATTGCGCTTTTCTATGGCCTTCCGGTATCCTCTTGCGTTTTGAAGAAAGCGTCTGAACCAATGTCTTTGGATTGGGAGGACGTCGGATCTCCCTATCCGGAAGAAGGAGTTTGGATGGGTGGATATTGGAATCTGATGCGACCTGGACGGTTGGGCTGAATCGAGCCTGGGATATCCTTGAGCGCGTCTCGGAGGAAGCTTCAGGCTGTTGTTCGGTACTATGATGGACCACCAACGATCATAGAGGATCCGAGCCGTCCATTAACAATGAATCAGATTTTTTTGATTTGTGAGATCATGCACTGCGATCTCGAAGTTGCATTGTATTGATCTTGACGGACCGCGCAGTCTCCCGATATCGTCTTGCAGACCTCCCTGCCGTCAAGAACCCTCTTCGAAGCCTTGTCAGGTGTCTCTCATCGCCGTTCTCGTGCTCGTAGATGGATAGATGGATAAATAGACGGATAGATGATTAATTGTATACATATATATATAAATATAATTCATAGAATATTCATATACATGCACGTACATATATTTTGTGAGTATATATATAGATATAGATATACATATAGTCTCACATATACATACATATATACATACAATACAAATCTATACCCACACACACATATACATCTATATATACTTTTTTATACATACATACATATACACACACATAGATATGTACATACATATATACACTTATATTTGTATATATTTATATGCTACCCCCCCCCAGATACCAATAGAATTGTGTGTTTTGTGCTCTAAACCCTGCAATTCATGACACCAAGACACTCGAAGGTCTCAGGTACTTCTAGTGCACGACTAGAAGGTGATTTTGTTCATCCCCTAGATCCCACAATTCAAGACGCATGCATCCAGGAGGCGCTTAATACAGGGCCAGGCAAGCCTGACTACATTGATGCCATACACATACAGGATGCTTCAGCACATGATAGGTAGTAACGGTTTAATGGCACCTTCTGTATTACTTAGACGTGCCTCTAATCTATCACCCCTCCTTCCTTATCACACGCTAATAATAGTACAACCCTAACACCAACAACTACCACTACCACTCCTCCTCGTGCTGCTGCTGCTGCTATTACTGCTACTACCACATTACTACATGTTTAGTTAGGTCTATGTGTTTCAGCGTCATTCCACATCTTGCCCCAAATGTATCCAGGCGACCTTTTCCTAGACCATGTCTTCTCACCATATTGCTCCTAAATTTCGTATCATGATATTAAGCTAAATCCTGTCACATATCCAACTATTATCAAGATGGTCATAACAAACCATCACAAGAACCGTACTACGACTACAATCTACTACTGATACTACTACTACTACTACTGCTGCTACTAACTACTACTACTACTACTACTACTACTACTACTACTACTACTATCACTACTATCACTACTACTACAACTGCTACTACTACTACTACTACCACTACTAGTCAATCCATAGTATTAAACACGATTACACTGTACCTTTATCCTGTTATGCTACTACCGCCATACCCTTATGCTAATCATCATATTCCTGCCACAATGCCTTAAGCAAGCTTTTCCATCCTATCATAAATCAAAAAGCTACCCATATTTATGGGTTTAGATGTAATTAAGTACACAGTATTAACATATCATTCACTTACATCAGTCTATCTCATTTACCTAACACACGTAAACAGTGCTCACTGAAGTAATCAAATATCACACTCATCACCCTAAACATAAAACGTCAGTGAGACTGGCAACCAGAAACAAAACACACCCTTCTACCATCTCCAACAAACACTTACAAAAATAAGGGTACATCAACTAATCATAGTGAACCCCAGAAAGTTGGAACATTGATTTAGGGTGATTAGTGTTTGATTTACTTTGCCTGTAGTATAAGGGCATTAGGATACTGATGTTTCAACTTTCTGGAGTTCACTGTAGAATAATTTACAATGAAACCAGATCTCAAGTTGACGGCAAAACAAAAATCTGCTGTAAGTCAAAGCTAACAGAGCGCGAGAAGAAAATCTGCAGTGCGTTTTGCGCGGGCGCCGCGCGCGTGACGGAAACCTTCCAAAAGATCGTTTGATTGAGACAGTACAGTGGTTTCGTTAATTTTATTGTAAAAGTGCTGTACTGTCCCAAAAAAATCAATCCTTTTTTGCAAAAGTGCTGTACTGTCCCAAAAAAACCAAAAAAAACAATCTTCTACAGTCTTGGAGCAGCTGCCGTGTAGGGGCCTCCAATAGATTTGTTTTTTTTGGGACAGTACAGCACTTTTGCAAAAAAGGATTGGTTTTTTTGGGACAGTACAGCACTTTTGCAAGAAAAGCAACAAAAAACACTGTACTGTCCCAAAAAAACCAATCCTTTTTTGCAAAAGTGCTGTACTGTCCCAAAAAAACCAATCTATTGGAGGCCGCTACACGGCAGCTGCTCCAAGACTGTAGAAGATTGGTTTTTTTGGTTTTTTTGGGACAGTACAGCACTTTTGCAAAAAAGGATTGGTTTTTTTGGGACAGTACAGCGCTTTTTCTAGTTTGCGGAGAAGTGTGATGCAGAGCGAGTACTCAAGTGCTGAGCTATACTCAAAGTGGTGCAAGCCCCCTCTAAGGCCACAAAACGTTCATGGAGAGTCTTGTCACAAGTCTCAGCCAAGAGGGTGCTCGAATGCTCTGTTTTTGTCTCATGGTGCTGCCTGCAGAAGGAAAACACAGGAATGTATTGGTAACTGGGGGGGGGGTACCATATATATATATATATAAGTATATATGAGTAGTGGAATTACATACGCTAGCACAACATATTCTCCCGCAGAGAACAGGTTCCCATCTTTACTGCCCCTGCAGCAGCAACCCTAAACGCTAGACCCCTACACCCTATAGTTCTAAACCCCATACCCGAACTCCTACACCCCTAGACCGTGGAAGGCAGCGATTCGATGGCTCCTAAGCCTCTTGAATGAAAGCCATCGCTCTTGGAGCTGAGGGCCTAGTTGGGAAGTTTATGGTTATTTAGGGTTAAGGGTTTGTGGTTCCTTATTTGGGGTTAAGGGATCTATAGGCTTCAAGATGGTTCAGGGTTTGGGGTTTGGGTTTATGGGGTTCAGGGCTTCGGGTTGATACGGTCAGGGGTCCAGGGTTTAGGGTTTCGGGCTGGGGTTTGTTGGGCTTCGGCCCCACTGGAACTTAACTTTCTCGGGTTCATTGCCATGCTTGTTCTGCATGCAACAAAGGAGGTTGTTTTGAGGGGTTGCAGGTATCCCCTCATCCCTAAGACATCGCGAACATGAACCTTAAGCTTCTTTTCTCTTTTCAGGTCGAGCTTGGCTCAAGACATTACATCTCCTCTACCCATGAGCCCCTGAACCGCTAAGACCCTAAAACGAATGGTCCAGGTCCAAAGCCTGGAATGTCGAGGAAACATGTAGATGGGGCGGAACAACTGCAGTAGTGTACGATTCCTTAGGGCTCTTTTGAATATTTTCAACCAGAGCCTAATGTAACTCAAAGCCTTGTTCCACTAATGAAGGCCCTTGCAGTTTGTGAGGCGGCAAAACTCCGGGCTTACGAAATCCCACGCTAATCCTGGAGCCTTGTCTCCTCTGAACCACTGTTCTGCCATGAGAGCATACACTACTATAGGGGCCTTGATTCTTAGAATAGGGTTTGGGGCTCCTTTATACCCTAGTTATGATAAGGAACCATAAGCACTACTCTTGGTAACTATTTAACTGGGGCTTCTACCCTAGACCTAGAATCACACTTACCTACAGATTGGGTCGCTACTAGGAAGCCATTCTGTGCTGTAAACCTTCAACCATAGGCCTTGGAGCCTGAAACCCTGCTTACGGAATCCGGAACCCAGCGAGTCCGAAGCCCAAGACAACGACTCTGACTGTGGACGTGGAACATCATATGTATGTGAGAGCACTAAAGATGTCAGCCCTTGACAGCCTCACGTGCAACACGTGAAAGCAGCTCAGGCAAACGTCAAGATCCCGATGCAGCATACGAAAGAGATATTTTCTTTGGGCTTCCGTCTCTCGGTTTTGGGTTCAGGGTTTGATAGTCTAGGGTTTAAGGTTTGCGAGTTTAGGGTTTGACAATTTACAGGGATTAAGGTTTAGGGTTTAACAGTTCAGGGTTTAAGGTTTTAGGGCTTAAGGTTTAGGGTTTAACAGTTTAGGGATTAGGGTATAGGGTATGACTTACGGCGAGACCCGTGCCCGATAGTTGAGGCGCTCGCTGGACACACACACACACACACACAGATACCTAAATAGAACCTGAGTAAATAGATAATTACACGTATATATATATATATGTGTGTGTGTGTTTGCGTGTTGTAACTGATGTATTTGCTTGCTCACATATGTGTGTATATATATATATATTTATTTATTTATTTATTTATTTATTTATTTAAATACGTACGTACAAGCATACGTGTGCGTGCATATTTGGTTATACATATATACATGTATATACATGTGTATATATCTATGGATCTGCTCTGTCTCTCGCTCTGTCCCTTCGTCTCCGGTTCTCTCTATCTCTGTCTCTTGCTCTCTGTTTGGATCCGCAAGGTTTTTCTTCTTCTTTCGGGAGTACGACAGTGCCTACAGAAACCGGTCTCAGCAGCGAAGAGCTCTCGCCGCCGCAGTCGAAGCAGACAACCTTCAAGCCGCGAGGTCGGAGGTTCTACTACTGTTGATGATATAAATCCTGCATTACCCATAATAAGGAATATACCATAATTGCCATAGTTTATTAAGGTAATGCAGGATTTATATCGTCAACCGTAGGACCCCCAAGTACCCTTGGGCAGAGCCCTGATGGTCCTCATGGTTCTTAAATAGTCGGTAGTTATGCTATTAAAGTAGATAGCAGAGCCCTTATTGTCCGCATGGTTCTTGCATCGTGGGTAGTAGGCAATTATAGTAGATAGCAAAGCCCCAGGCTTATGGTCCGCATGGTTCTTACATGGCCGGTGTTCGAAGTAGTCCTCGTCGTCGGGTGTTGTACTTTTCGTGGTAGTTTAGGGTTTGGGATTGTGGTGGCTTCCGTTCATTTTCGTTGACAGTACGCGGCATCCTTAGGAGTAAATGCAACTTCCCTTTGAAGTCCATCGCAGCTCCTCGTCATGGAACAAAACACCAAAGATCAAGTCCGCTTACTTCGATCCTGAATCGTAAACCAGAAATCTTAAACGCTAAGCCCTATCTTCAAAGCCTGAAGACCCGGCGAGCACCACGCGAGGTCTTTCGCACAACTCGTCCGTCTAGCTGTTTGCGGGGGATTTTGCAGTTTGTACAAAGGCTGGTTAGGCTGTATCCTGGGTTTTCTAAGGGTTCACATGGGTGTACAAGACTTTTTTGGATCTGCAAAAGGGTGTGCTAGAATTTATAGGTTTGAGTCATTCAGAAGTCTTTAGAAGGTCTTTACGATAGTGGGGCAGGGCTTAGTGTGCTGGGCTTAAGATTTATAGGGCTTAGTGTACCCCCTCGAGGTTGCTGTTGAAGCTTGGAGCAAACCCGAACGCAGTCCTTGACAATGGCTGGGCGCCGCTGCACGAGGCCATTACCTGAAGGACCAAATGACCCTTTAAAGTAGGGGCGCTATATCCAAACACCAAGTCTGAATCCCTATATGGTGCTTGATCCCTAAAGCCCCAAAGCCAAAAGCCTGCATGGGATTTGAAGGCAGCACCGTCGCTTACGCAAAGAAATTCGCGTCGCTTGCGCAAAGATTTGCCAAGTCGCTTGCGCAAAGACGGGTGTCGAATCCATTGTAAAAACCATATGAACGTGCACTTCGGTCTTTTTCGGAAATGGCTTCAACAAGCATGGAAAAGTGTAGAATCCATTGTAAAAACCATAGGAAAGTCCACTTTGCAAGTTAGCCTCAATTGACGACATTTGCGCGCCAAAGTGCCGAATCCATTGTAAAAACCATAGGAAAGTGCACTTGCCCAGTTGGCAAATGCTGGCCGAAAAGTGCGTTTTGAGGCGTTTTAGGAAACATCTGACAGACCATCGAAAATGCACTTTTGGAGCCTCGAAAAGAATGTTTTCGTTGGTTTCCGGAGAAGCGTTTTCAGAGCATGCTCGGGGGCTGACGCGGGGGTGGGTGGGGGGTTGGGGTCGGGGCCGAGAACTTCCGCGTTTGACGCGTGCAGCAAGGGCAGCCTCAGCGGAATTATCGAAAACGTACTTTTGGAAGCTCCAAAAGCACGTTTTGGTTGTCCTGGGTGGGGTGGGGGGTGGGGGGGTGGGGTGGGGGGCTAATAACGTCCGTGTTTGACGCATGCAGCAAGAGCAGTCTCATTGGAACCCTGGAATAAGCAAGCTCGGGGGGTGGGGGCGGGGGGGTGGGGTGGGAGGCTAATAACGTCCGTGTTTGACGCGTGCAGCAAGAGTACTCTCATTGGAAAACAGTACGCGCTCAATCTTCAGACAAATAAAAGGACGCCTCCTGACCTTCGCAAACTTACCTTAGACTGGCCTGAAGGCTCCGTTCCTATTGTCTAGCAAGAAAGCAAGAGACCGTCGCCTGAGACCTCCACGTGCAGAAATAGGGACTCCAAAAACAGATGGTTTCGACGGTCTGGAAGATGCAACATGGTTTGGAATGCATGCGGCACGCATCAAAACAGCAGCCCCCCCGGGGATTCCGAGTCGCTTACTTGCAAGCCTGCAAAAAAATCGCCGCCCCCATCGAAGCATCGAGCCACTGGTTTGCTTTGAAGTGCTTAGAAATAGAGCCTAAGAACCGAAACACCGAAGCCCCAAGCCGTAACCTGTGCATCCAAACGTGCTCGGATCCTGCAAAGCGCAAACTCTAAACGGACCGCCGAAACGTGCTTTTGCAGGCTCGAAAAGCAGGTTTTGGAGGGTCCGAAGCTCGTGCCGCGTGGAGGCGAGGCAAGCGAGGTAACTGCTGCTTTCATCCCCCTGACTCGCTCGTGCTGGTTCCACATAAATAACCTTGGCTTGGCCTGGCCAGTAGCCGAGACCGCGCGTTCAAAACGCCCGAGTGCTACCTCCCACGAAGCACAAACTCCGAACTGAGCTTCAGAACGCACTTTTGAGGACTGCAAAAGCACGTTTTGAAGGGTTCCGACGACGGGCCAGCCGCAGAATCCACGCCAAACCTCTGCCTCCCGCCAGGCGCAAACTCCGAACAGATGTCCAGAACGCACTTTTGCAGGCTCCAAAAGTACGTTTTGGAGGGATTGCAGCGACTGAACCGCCACAGATTGCAAAAAAAAATAATGCATGATGCGCGAAAGGGCTTGAACGGCACGCTTCCTTGAACCCATGCGCTCCGAACCAACATCCTTTCCGATGCGTGTGGCATGATGCAAAACCACCACCCCTGTCGAGGTTTTGAGTCGATGGCTTGCTGTCACATGCTACATAACAGGGGCTGAAAGCCGACACAGCGAAGCCGAATCCTGTGGCCCTGGCAGCACTTTAGCAACTTCAAAGCCAAAACACGCGATTTCGAACATGCACGCCGAAAGCAGGAAACCACGGCCCTGCCGACGTTTGGTGCACTTTCAGGGCTCCCGAACATAGCAGAGTCACAAGTGACAAGCTCCGAATTCACTGGCCCTGCCAATACAAAACGCACCTCCGCGCGTACAAGCGAACGGCCACGTCTTTGCACAAGCGAACGGGCAAATCTTTGCACAAGTGACCGCTCAGCCGGATTTGAACCCTAAACCGTTTCAGGGCTCATTACTTGCCTCAGGTATGGGCAACCCGAAACCCTAAACTACACCTCGAAGCCTCAGCAGTAGGCCAAAACGCGAAAGTCCGAACCCTAAAACTCAAACCCTAGCCCCTAAACACAAGCCTTGTAGCTCTAAATGAAGGCATACACCTTGTATTATGTTGTGTTGAGAATTATACCTGAAGCTGAATTGAGGAATGCAGCTCGATTTCTACCGTAAACTACATGCAGAGTTCCTCTTTTGTGTACGGAAATGTAGCTGTTTCGGAGGCTTTTTCCTTTCTGGGGTTGGGGGTGGGTGCTTCTTGGCCGATTTGAGCCTCCGACAAAGGGCTTAGGGCGAATAGGGCCTCGATGTATCGCCTCTTACTGAAGGGATACGTCGTTTCTCCGCATCCGCGCGCTCCTAGCTGCAATCGGGGTTCCTCGTCCAGTATTGGTGACTTTTCCGGAGTTGTACTCTCTGCCAGCTGCAGATGACACCAATATAGGAGCCTGTATGCTTACTGACACTATTCACTAGTCCTTCGAGTTCCTCATCATGTTTATGTTTTAAGTTTTAAGATCCCCGAAGCGCATATTGCACCATTGAATTTCATCTGCTTCATGAAACTTGGCATCCGGGAAGCCTTAAAACAAGTGGGCGGCGCAACGACAAAATGCAAGTTCAGAAACCGCCCAGAAGCCAGGTGAGCTATGCCTCTCCTAAGCCCAAAATCCCTAAGGGCCCATGTGCCAAAGTAGTATATACCTCGGCCTCAGATCCTCCATAGGTATTTTCTGGCCAGAGTATATACTGTGTTTGGGCACGTGGACCCTTATAGGGAATCCGGCACCCTGTGCCCTGTCAGATTTGGGATTCAAGGTCTATGGTTATGACATGTTGTAGCCTACGGGCATGGAGACGCCTCAGACATCGACTAAGACAAGCTTGGAGAAAAGCGAACAAAAGACCGCTCGAAGGATTAATGATGGAATCACGTTTGTTGTAGCAGTTGCTCAGATTTTATGTATCGTTTATCCGGCTGTCTGTCAGATTTCTATCAACCTACTTGACCTACTTTTTCCAGACCTTTCCGTCCAATGTGGGTTGCAAGTTTAGGGTTCAGGGCTTAGGAATGTCAGAGCGCAGAAGAGCAAAAGGGTGATCAGTGTTCATGTTTCCAAGGTTTCGTTGAACACCCTAAACCCTAAACCCTAAACCCTAAACCAGCATCGAAACCCTCAGCTTCGGCCTTAGTTGGACGGAGAAGCCCCCCCTAAGTAGGGTAAGTAGAAGTACAAGCCGTACCTAGACCCCCCAACTACCCTCTAATATACCCCAAATACCCACGATTAAGGGCCATAAGGGCTCCATTAAAGGGCCATTGGGGGGGTCCTGGTATTATGGAAGTTTGAACCCTGCTGTACTTGGAACTACCCATGAACATCCAAGCAAACCGATAAAGCATAAACCCGAAGCAAATCCCTGCCCCTCCACCCAAAGCCCGACAAGCCCCTCAAACTTAAACCCTAAATCCTCAACCCCAAGCCCCAAAAGACTGAATCCTAAACCACAAGAAAGTAAATCGTAAACCCTATTAAACTCTATAAACGGTTAAACCGAACAAGCTAATGACACCCCTAAACCTCAAACCATCCAAAGCCCTATAAGCCGAACCTAGAGGCTCGCACCCTACCCCTTTTCTAGGGTACCTAGTTTCTTAAAGCCTATACATAAACCCTTTACTCTAAACTCTAGAAGCCCCTCTAGACCGAACAACATTACACCATCCCCATTCAGTAACAGTTAGATAACATTCATAATATAGATACAGTAGGACCTTAAAAATAGCCCTATGAAAGCCGTTCAAAACGCCCCACTAAAGCAGTGACATTCATAATGTAGATATAGCAGGACCTTAATCCCTAAACCCCTCAACCCTAAACCCTACAAACCCTAAGAAGGACCTTAATAACAGCCCGATTATAGTATGGGTCCCTTTTTGGGTACCCTAAATATTAGGTGCCGTATTATAATAAGAACCTAAAAAGGACCCAACTTCGGGTCCCTGAGGCGGCTGGGAGTGACAACCAGGAACTGGCCCTGCTTCTGCTCCTCTTACCTTTGGAGTTTCCGAAAATAGGGGACCCTTTAGGGTTCCTTTAAAGGGTACCATAAGGGTTCCTGTAAGGGATCTATAAGGGTTTAGGGTTTAGGGAATGCTCCTCTTACCTTTGGTTCATTTAAGGGTTTAGGGTTTAGGGAATGCTCCTCTTACCTTCGGTTAGTTTACCCTCTCCCTCCAAGGACCTGATAGTTAGGGCCCTAGACCCCTTAAGGACCCCATAATAAGGTCCCTGGAGGCATAGGGTTAAGGGTTTAGGGTTTAGGGAATGGGAGAGTAGTAGTAATAGTCATTGTAATTATCCATTCCTCCATTCCCTACTAACCAAAGGTAAGTCCTGGGTTTGGGTGAATCACGGAGTTTAAGGTTCTGGGTTTAGGGCATGAGGGTTTAGGACTACTATGAGGGTTTAGGGTTCTATAAGAGGTTTAGGGTTTTGGGCTTAGGATGAATTTGGAGTTTCGGGTTTGGGGTTCAGGGAGTTTGCAGGTGTTTACGGGCTGTAGGGGCTTAGGGTTTTAAGGTCTAGGGTTTTAGGATCTTAGTTTTTGAAGGTTTTAGGAGTTGAGGGTCTTTGTCCAAGACGTGAAGTTGCAATAACAGCTTCTTAGTGCGGAGTAATGGGGTTCGATAGTGGAGGTTTCCTAGTTCTGGCACCTTGGCCTTGAACTAAGAGTAAGTTCTACGAGGGCTTCCGGCCTCCTTCTTCTGGTGCCTTGAGTTAGGTTTTAGGGCTTTGGTTTTCTAAGCTCCTGAAAGAGAGCCCAGGCTCACGTGGGGAGCAGACATCAACCAACGCAACCACCGTGGGCAAACTCCTCTCATTGTCGCCGTCGGTCGGGAATGTTTGGGAATGGTGCAGCTCTTGCTCCGCAACTGTTGTCACAGTTGGATAACATTTTGCATGTTTATGCATACTTCAACTCAAGAAGGAATACAACAATGAAGCTTTTTCATGCTATCCCAGCCATGAACAACCCTAAACCCTAAACCAAGGTAAGGGGGCAAACCCCCGTGATCGGGATGCGCGTGGAATTCCAGTTGTAGTCCTGGCCCTCGAAGCTCAGGGGCGCTTAGAAATAATTGTTAATCTTTGTTTCCTATAATCCCTAAGACTTACCTTTGGCTAGTAGGGAATGGAAGACCCGATTCCTCCATTCCCTACTATTCAAAGGTAAGAAGAAACAGCTATTAAAGTTCTAGTTTGTGCCAGAAGTCTAAGCTCAGGGCCCCTAGAAATATTTGTTAATCTCTGGTTCCTATAGTCCTATAATCCCCAAGAAACAGCTGAAATTCCAATCTTTCCTAGGCTAGGATGCCCAGTAGTACCATTATTCCCTTTTTGTAGTCCCAGGTTCCTTATACAGTTACCCAATACCAAAAAGAGATGCCTTTTTATTCTTAGGTTACTGGGTATCCTAGTAGGGGTCTAAGCTCAGTTGAGGAAGCGCACAAGACTCGCATGGCCAACTGGCTGCTGGATTCGGGCCTGGCTGTGGAGGAAGCTACGTGGGAGTTTCCGAAAATTAGGGGTACCTTTCTTTTGGGATCCTTATAATCGGGATCCTACTATTTAGGGTACTATATTAGGGTCCCCTATTTCCGGAATCCCCCACGTCAGGTTGTTCAGCGGTTTACTTTCAGCTCTTCAAATGTTTCTGGCCTCCTATCATGAGAGTTTATAATGGCTATCCCAAATTGTCCGAGTATGCATGTGTACACATATTGCTACATATATATATATATATATATCTATATATGCACATATATATATATATATATGCATAAATATCTCCCTCCGTGCATGTGGTTGCTTTTGCCCAACGGTTTACTGAGCAGCCCAGGAAGGAATGCCAAGGACCAACACCGAGCACGCCGAACTTCTCTCCATGGCCTTGGAATGGGTCGTTGCCGAGAGGGTCGCTTTGAAGCTCTAGGGTTTATGGTTTAGGGGTTTAGGGTTTAGGGCTTAATCAGGGGTTTATGCTGTAGGGGTTTAGGAGTTTAGGGTTTAGCGTTTAGGATTCAAGGCTTCGGGCTTCGGGTTTATAAAGGGGCTTAGGGTTTAGGGTCAGGGTCACGGGGCCGAAATGTTAAGTTCCACCTCGGCTCTTTTGGTGCCGACCTCCTTCCTTCTGGGCAGGAATTTTGGGGTTTAGGGGTCGAGGGTATATATACATATATATAAACATATATATATATATATATGCTCTGTTTATATATATATATATATATATGTAGAGGTGATGCCTGCCTTCGACGGCTTGGCTGGGGCGCTCACCCCTTCATCGCCGAGGGTGCAGAAGTGCTTTGGTCGATCATTCGGCCAACGTTTCAGAAGCCGTTCTGCTCACTATACTATAGGGGCCATAAATTAGTTAGAACAGGGTTTGGGGGCTCATTATACCTAATTATAGTAAGGTTGTGGTAAGTCTGTAGGCCTGTTTGTTGCGCCTGCTTCATTTGCTTCTGGCTAATGCTGCTTTTACTAGCAATGGTGTCGGTGCTCCCGACACTTGGCATGTGGCTTGGGTGTTGCCATGTTTTTGCAAAACGGCCGCGACATGTCCTGCCAATTCGACTGCATGAGCCAGGTACATGAAGGAATGGCGAATGGCCGAGCAGCTGCTACACGAATCTGGCGTGGATCCGAAGATCACCCCGTGTGCACGCTCCTGTTCTGCCTTCGGCCACTGGCGAGACTCATTTCTCTTCCGTCCCAGCATGTTCCTTTTCATCTCGGCAATGGAACGAGAGGTCCGAGCCGAGAGCAGTCGGTTGCTTGATCCGGTGGAAGCTTTGCAGAAATTTGGCACATTTAGGGTTCGAGGGTTCTTATACCATATAGGTACGCATGGTACAAGGGTGTAGGGCCAGTACTGTTAAGGTGTGTGGCACACCCACGGCCGCAAGCCTTCCCGAAACATCCGCAGAACCCTGACTCAAAAGGTCCATGTAGCGGTATACTACGTAGATAGTTGGTCCCAGAGTACCGACACTCTAATATGCCGAGGTGCCGACAGTTCATGGAAAGAAGCTCAAACTCTCCAAGCGGGAGTATCTGGGGCAGGTTAGTGTTAAGAGGTTCGGCCTTGGGGATTCTGTTAGCCTCTCTTGTCTTGTGTTTCCTTCTGTTTGATTGGGGAGTAGGAGCCTAAACCTTAAACCCTCCTTTGTTCTTATCTATAGTCTCCATTGTAGTTCCTTTTTTTGGTTAGCCAAGTTCTCTATTATAGGATCCTAACCATAAATCTGGTTAACCAAAAACAGAACTACATTGGAGACTATAGGTATCTTTCCTTTTGAAGATCGACCCAGGTACACAGCGTCCTTTCGTCAAAGTCGGCCTCTGCCTGCTCGCCAGCCTAGTCGAGCGGGAAAAGTTTATCGGAGATAATAGACTCAGACTCGCAGCACCGAGTGAGACATTCCTGTGAAAGGGTTCCATAAGGTATCTATAATAGGGTTCTATGATCTAGGACTTCCTAAGGTGTGCGTAGAGGTGCTGCACGTTGGATTTGGCATTGTAGTGGCAATCTAGCGATTTCATTCTTTGTAGGGCTGAGTGGCGATCCGGGGTTTTACTCTGTCGCTTTATAACTTTCTAGGTAACACAAGCTTCTTGCGCAGCATACACTATGGAGTTGCTGTTGGTGGTGAGCTGGTTCGAAATTCAAAGAGTTACAGTTTGAGCTCCGGGTTGAGGGTTTACGGGGGGTAGGGTTGGGAGCTTGGGGTTGAGGGGTTGAGGTTTGGGGTTTGGGGTTCAGGGTTTAGGGTGTGGAGGGAGTAGGTTAGGCTTCTATCTTTGGGTCATAACAAATCTATGTACCTCTCTATCTTTATCTTTCCCTCTGCACATGTTGTAGTAGGACACCCACTAAGCCCCAAACCTTAAAGCCTAAACCACCACATGGGTAACTGTCAACAGGAGCCCGCGCTCGTCTTTTGCGGTCGGCGAAGGATTCGGTTTAGGGTTCAAGGTTTAGGGATGCCTTGCTTAGGTGTCGAGTGGCTTGCAAGTATTGGGGCTCCATTTCAGTAGTGCCATTACTGCTACTATTAGCTTTATCAGACTCAGTTACAGATAGTTTAGCAAAAGGTCCATCACTCATAGAAACGTGCCTAGTACATGTTTTGGAGCCTGAGTCTACAAGGGCCGGGGGCTGCAAGCCAACATCAGCTCCTGACGACTTGAAAGAGCGCTCCACCAGGGTGTGTGTGCAGCTTTATCCCTGGCAGGCAATGATTAGTACAGAGCTGCCCGCCTTGAGACTGACCTAGACCCCAATTACATTTCAATGGGACATGAGGTGTAGGCTGGGCCTTTTTCCCAGGTTCCAGGGTAAATACAATGCCCTATTTCAAGGCGGGCAAAATCTGTTTTCGTAGTGCCCCAGGGCTTCAGTTAGCTAAATTAGTACGGAAGTACTTTCGTACAGGATACATGACTTGTAACCCCTCATTTAGATAGCTGGAGCCCTGGATTTAGATTGTGGAAGAAGCCAAAGGTGCTGCCCATTCTGATGGCTTGCATGTCACGGAGGAGCCGCAGCAGCCCAGGAAATTTCCACTTTGCTCTTTGTAGCTGCTAGTGCCTGCATCCTTCTGTTCCTTTAGGCAGTAGTCGATATGCTAGTCCTCAGGGTCCCTTATAGCAGCTACCTTGCCTTTTGAAGGACTTATACAAGGAAATAAGCTATATAGGCTATATAGCATAGCATAATATAACATGCCACCCCAAGAAATCCCCAGTCTAAGTGTTGAGGCCCCCAGATTTCCCTGGAAGACCTCCAAAGGCCCAGCCTGCGAATCCCCGAGCCGGGTCTGGACCCTGACAGTTTGAGGGTTTAGGGTTTAGGGTTTAGGGTTTAAGGGTTTAGGGTCTAGGGGTTTAGGGGTTCAGGGGTGTAGGGTTTAAGGGTTTAGGGCTGACGACTTAGGTTTACTGTTCAGGGCATGTCGCTTGTTCAGGGTTGAGGCAGAGCCCAAGTAGGCGTAGGGTATAAAGTTCCTGCAAACCTGCCTTTGAAACCCTGGAGACATCCTGCTACAAGGCTACAGCCCATCTTTCAAAATCATTATGGCCGTGATCTGCTTCGTGTACATGGCGCTGCACCTCGGACATATTCGTAGGAGGGCATTGGGGCTTGCAGCAGATGGTTTAGGGTTTAGGGTTTAGCATGGGGGGTTATGCTGTTCGAGAGAATTTGGGAGTCAGGAATTCAGAAAGTGGAAGACGTCAAGGTGTACAGAAACCCTTAGACCTTCTTTACAGAACCCATGCTACAGGCGGTGTGAAAAATTACGGCACATAACAACACCGTTCTTGGGTTTCCTTCTTGCAGTATAACATACCCCGAAAGCCCATTCTATCTGCGAAGGGGCTATGTTGCACCCCGTAAGAACTCTACAGCCAGAAGACACTCAAAAGAGGCCTGACTATGGAATCCTATATTCCATGTATTCAGGGCCCTATGTAGCAGTTTTCGAAACACCCATATTAGACCCTTTCTTGAAGCTTGTGTATCCTGAAGCCCTTCTGCTCGAAACCCAGGGCCCTTCAAATTCAGGGTTCAGGGTTTATTGTAGGTTTACGGCTTCGGAAAATTCCAGGGCTTGTTGACGATCTGCAGGGGGGCCAAGAGTTTCAGGGCGGCTAGCCTGGACTTTGGTTTGAGACCTCGGGTTTTGAGCATCTTCTGGGCTTCAGGCTTTCTACCTGAAGCCCAAAAACCCTAAATCCTAAATTCAGGGAACACGAATCGAACTGTGGCTGTGTTGATGAAGCAGTTGCATGCTCAGGCATGAGGATCAGGCGACTTAAAATTTAGTAGTTGGGTTCACAAATTTTAAACACTTGAAACCCTGTGCAAACTGAAAGTTCAAACTTTTCCGGGCTTATGAACGCGGCAACCAGGAAGTAGTAAGGGTTTAAGGTCTAGGTTCAAGGTTTAGGGTCTAATATTACCAATAGGGTTAACAGGCGACTTAGGTAAGGTTGCCAGGCTATACTTGCCTCCGTGGTCTTCTAGGATGCCCAGTGGTACCCTTATTCCTTTTTGTGGTCCTAGGTTTCTTGTAAACGTACCCAATACCAAAAACGGTGGCCGTTTTATTCTTAGGTTACTGGGCATCCTGGTCTTATAAGCGCCTATGTTCGTATGTTAGCCCCAGCTGCAAGGTCCGAGGCTCCTAGACCCGTTGAGGGAAAATGTAGGGCTTAGGGCCTTCTGGGTTTAGGTTGAGGGTTCAGGGTTTAGGGCTTAGGGCCTAAACCCTGGCCCTGAACTTTCTAAGTAGGGCTGGAGCCAGAGAAACGTCTACCGTCAGCTGAGCACCTGGCCCAAGAAATTCAGCTCCCTCCTTTCGAAAGCCCTTTGTGTTTAGGGCTCAATGTAAGATTGTACCGGATGAATGCCCATAGTAAGGCTCGTTGTCACTATGATACCATTTGAACCCTCAAGCCCTAAACCTAAACTAGACTCCCCAAATCCCCAAACTCTGAACCTTAGTAGCTGAGTCGATGCACTCTACACTTGTTGGGATAATATTACCCACTATAAAACTAAAAATGTGCACTCTTCGGGGCTGAGGAACTCAGCAACTGAGTAAACCCTAAGCCGGCTTCAACCATATACCATCTAGACCATCAACCCCTAAACCTAAACTAGACCCCCCAAATCCCCAAACTCCGAACTGCTCGTAATCCGAAGCTCACTTCAACCCTAAACCCTAAACCCTCCGAAGCCGAAGTAATCCCCTAAACCCTAAACCCTAATCCGAAGCTCACTTCAACCCTAAACCCTAATCCGAAGCTCACTTCAACCCTAACCCTAAACCCTAATCCGAAGAACTCAAACCCTAAACCCTATCCGAAGCTCACTTCAACCCTAAACCCTAAACCTAATCGAAGCTCACTTCAACCCTAAACCCTAAACCCTAATCCGAAGCTCACTTCAACCCTAAACCCAAACCCTCACTTCAACCCTAACCCTAAACCCTAATCCGAAGCTCACTTCAACCCTAAACCCTAAACCCTAATCCGAAGCTCACTTCAACCCTTAACCCTAAACCCTAATCCGAAGCTCACTTCAACCCTAAACCCTAAACCCTAATCCGAAGCTCACTTCAACCCTAAACCCTAAACCCTAATCCGAAGCTCACTTCAACCCTAAACCCTAAACCCTAATCCGAAGCCCACTTCAACCCTAAACCCTAAACCCTAATCCGAAGCTCACTTCAACCCTAAACCCTAAACCCTAATCCGAAGCTCACTTCAACCCTAAACCCTAAACCCTAATCCGAAGCTCACTTCAACCCTAAACCCTAAACCCTAATCCGAAGCTCACTTCAACCCTTAACCCTAAACCCTAATCCGAAGCCCACTTCAACCCTAAACCCTAAACCCTAATCCGAAGCTCACTTCAACCCTTAACCCTAAACCCTAATCCGAAGCTCACTTCAACCCTAAACCCTAAACCCTAATCCGAAGCCCACTTCAACCCTAAACCCTAAACCCTAATCCGAAGCCCACTTCAACCCTTAACCCTAAACCCTAATCCGAAGCTCACTTCAACCCTAAACCCTAAACCCTAATCCGAAGCTCACTTCAACCCTTAACCCTAAACCCTAATCCGAAGCTCACTTCAACCCTTAACCCTAAACCCTAATCCGAAGCTCACTTCAACCCTAAACCCTAAACCCTAATCCGAAGCTCACTTCAACCCTAAACCCTAAACCCTAATCCGAAGCCCACTTCAACCCTAAACCCTAATCCGAAGCCCACTTCAACCCTAAACCCTAAACCCTAATCCGAAGCTCACTTCAACCCTAAACCCTAATGCGAAGCTGACTTCAACCCTAAACCCGAAGCTGGAAGCTTTCAACCGCCTCTTGGACCAGGGCCAGGGTTCTTAAAACATATGCTATACGGGTGGTTCTCAAAATTATGGTCCCTTTTAGGGGTCCGTAATATACTACGGCACCTAGTATTTAGGGTACCCCAAAAAGGGGCCATAATTTTGACAACTACCCATAATCTCAGAGAGTCTTCGATACTTCAACCAATGTTTATGAGAAGTAGAAAGTGAGATCAGAGAACAAAGCATGACACGATAGAACGTAATGCGGTATAAGAGGTCGTTACATAACACACCACAATACATTATACACATAGACATAGATATATAATGATATAGTGTAGTATGAGTTATTACAGTGCTGCTGTATCTACTAAATTGTCGTAGTGCTCCTTTCTAATCCCTATACCGTTCACCCTCAGCATTAACGCTCCTAACTAGGCACCACGGCTTTGTCAAGCCGCTCGTCAGCAGCTGATGGCAGGGAGTAGGGCCAGGGGAACTGGGGTCTTAATCCGTAGTTTACAGCTCTTACATTGCCTTACAATCCCAATCAGTAGGGTACATTTATTTAAAGCCTTTTCAAAATGTAATAAACCACAAGACTTTAGAGGCATCTGCTGGGACGGCTCATGTCTCTTTGGAAGGAATACGCGGCTTTAGGGTTTAGGGCCTCAGTTTGAGTGCCGTACCCTGCTATACTTTGAAGCCTTTCGATACTCTTGACGGCTTCGGTAGTATTAACCCAAGCCTGAAAGGAATACATATACCCGGTAACCACTTTGCCGGCGAGGCAAAAACCACCAGGGTGGTTGTCAGAATTATGGTCCCCAATATAATACGGCACGCACTATTGAGAGCACCCAAAAGGGGACCCTAATTTTGACAACTACCCACCAAGATCAAAAACTTTAGAGCTGAGGGATCGAAGCAACTGCCGATAGCATCGAAACACGGACTACAAGAGGGGTTTAGGGTTTCTGGTTTAGGGTTTGAGGTTTTGGGTTTGGGGTTTACCGACCCTAACTGTCAGAAACCCAACACCCCCACCCACCTGCACAGACACGCACAGAGACAGACAGAAAGCTACAAACCAACACACCCTCAGGTCAAAGCATAATGGAAAAAGCCGTAAACCTGAAGCCTCTTATAGAACCCTACACCCTGAACCCTTAAAGTAGCCCTAAACCCTTGTAGCACCCCTCATAGAGCCCTCACTCGCAACATGAAGCCCCATAGTTGATGACGCAGGAATCAGGGTTGAGGATTTGCTTGCACGGATTCCTAAACCTAGATCTTTCATGGCTTTGTGTATCTTCAGAAAGCCTGATCCCTGGCCTAGGTGCCCTATAAATCTTAAACCCTAATCCCTAAATCCTAAAGCTTAAAGCCTAAACGCGAGACCCCGAAACCCCTAAATCTCAATAAACCCAAAGTACGCCCTAAACCCCAAATCCCTAAACCCCTAAATCCTGAGACATTGCACTTTACAAAAGCACCCTAAATCCTAAAGCCCAAGGCCCTTTCTTAAGAAATGCCCGGAGCTCCATAAGATGAGGATCTTCCTTCTTGGCCCCGTGGCGAGCCATCTACGAAAACGCCAGCGCCGGGACGATCAGGCAGAGGGCCTGCTTGGAGGGTCGGGGGACTTAGTAAGTAGGTAGTAAGTAGACTTATAAGTACCCTAAAAGGGACCCTAATTGGGGTTATGGTACCTATAAGTCCTTATTTAATAACCAGTTACTAAGTCCCCCGACAGTCCAAGTGGGGTTTAGGGTTTAAAGGTGCTTCAGGGTTTAATTCTTATAGTGTTTTAGGGTTTGGGTTCTGGGTTTTGGGGGTTTAAACTTTTGAAGTCTTGGAAACCTCCAGGCTGTGTCAAAGGTCGGTTTTTGGTCGAGGCGTTGTTTTGTGTTCTGCAGGAGGTTGTGGGTTGTTTACGCACTGCGGGAATCTGCAGACAGTGGAAGTACGTTCTGGCAGCAAACAGCGTGTTTGTTGTGGTGGTATGCTGCATCTCATAGTCCAGGTGTGGTGAAGACCTTCAGGCTCAAAACAGCCCCTCCTCCCCCCGTGCCCCCCTTGTAGCGCTCCCATGATTGTTACATTGCTAGTATCAGTAATCAGTATCACTATTGTTAGTATTGGGATCCCATTCTAGAGCCTCGGTAGCACTTGTATGGCACCCCCCTCGTTCTCTCATGATAGAGATGGCGCCCTTATAGCACCCTGACGGCAGCGCCCCCTCAAGGATTAGTGCTTCTCGTATTGTCACTATCACTATTATACTATTGGAATTTAGGGTTTGGGGTTTAGGGAAGCCTCCATGATAGAGCCCTCATTACGGAACCCTTGGAGCATCTCGTAGAGAGCCCTAAATGCTAAAAGGACACTCTATGGTACCCTAAATACCCAGTGGTAGAACCCTAAACCACCTCTTGCAGAACCCTAAACCCTAAACCCAGAAACTTTTGCCATAAACCCTAAGCATTAAACCCTAAACCCTTATAGCACCCGTCATAGAACCCTGAGCCTCAAAACCCCTAGACCCCTAGACCCTAGGCCCTAAGCCCTTATATCACCCTGATAGAACCTCTTCTTCTTTCACAAAACCCTAGACCCTCCTCTATATAACTCTTAAGGCACCCTCTTAGAACCCTAAAACCCCGAAACCACCAAACCTGAAGCCCCGAACCCTAAAATCTTAGAGCACCCCTCATAGAGCCTGTTCTTATGGCACAATGGGCCTAACAAGCCCTATTCTAATTATTGAGGACTCTATATTAGAGACTAAGCCTCTTATCATAGATCCCTAAACCCTAAACCCTTATAGTAGCCCTAATACCCCCATAGAACCCGGTTCTTCTTCTTGGCACCCATTTCGGATCTGCGTGGCGAGGCGCGGCTCCTGCTGGCAGCTCCCGTGGTGCCTCGGCTGCTTCGGGAATCCCTGTAGGGGATCCTTTAAAGGATCCTTTAGAGGAGCCCGGAAGGATCCCTTAAGGGAGCCCTAAAGGTTCCCTTTAAAGGGTTTCGGATTTGAGGTTTATAGGGTTCAGATTCGTCAGGGTTTCGGGTTTAAGGTTTGGGGTTTAGATTCATCAGGGTTTCGGGTTGAAGGTTTAGGGTTTTGATGGGTTTGGTGTGTTTGTTCATCTAGGGTTCCAGTTTTGGAGGTTTTGTTTGGAGGGTTTCAGGTTTGGGGCTAGGGTTCGCTATTAGGAATACTAGAGGACGAAAGAAACCTGGCTCTTGAGGCTGGGTTCGGGTTCCCTTTGGGATGGTTTCGGCTTTGGCATGGAGGCCTGAACAATGACCATAATAGCAATTCAGTAGTATAATCCTTCCGGTTTTCTTGCTATGATTCTAACACGAGAGAAGTCTGATGTTCAGGCTCCTGTTTGGGGGTCCTGTGAGAGTACTATGGGAGTGTTGGAGTATTGGGAGCCACATGAACTCGACTCGAAATCCTAGGTCCTAGACCACGATCCAGGACTCCTTCAGCAAACTTTCGCAGAGAAGCCAGCCTTGTCCACCGCAAAAGTTTGCCCTTACACATCACTTGCGACAGACCAGAACTTTTAAACCTATTGCCCGAAGCCTAAACTCTGAACCACAAAATCCTGCAGTCTCTTGGAAAAAGGAGTTTTACAAAACACACGAAATCCAAACATCTAAAATCTGAATCATCAACCTCGATCCCCCATGCGCCAAGCCTGGCCTGAAGCCGTAAGCTGTGGGGGCAAAGGCCAAGATGTCGAACTTTGGGATATACCTAGACCCTCCTTTGTAGTTTAGGGTTTTGGGGTTTGGCGTTTTACAAGGGTTCAGGGCTGAGGGCTTAGGGTTTGGTGTTTATTGTTTAGTTGTTTAGTTCAGTTGTAGGGCTTCCATGCATGCTCTTTGCATGACATGAACTTGGTGGTGGACCAAAGGCAAGCTTCAGAAGCAAGGATCTCAGAAAGCAGACCTGCAGCAGTAAACAGGAGAATAACTACTTGTGAATTAGGGTTCTTAAGGCCGGAACCCTATTGTACAAGAAACCTCCGCACAGGGTTGGAGGACTCGAACCGCAAGCAATGCTACCAAGGACAGCAGCAGCAGCGCTGAAGAGTACTCCGAGACCGGGTGGCAATGGTGCTCCCGCACTCTAATCGGAGACCCCAAACAGCTCCAAACATAAACCCTGCATATCACAAGCCTGAACCATACCTGAAACCTTGGACATAGAACTAATACCTAGTTTAGAAGCATTGGTCAGGGTGCGGAGTCCGGTTATTCTGAAAGCCCAAGATTGTTATAATGCAATGCACCACAACAGACGTAATCTCAATAACTAGCTATATGTACATGTGCATGCTGATGACTTGCCCAGACGGTATACTTGCGGTTTCATGCCGGAATAGTCCTTAAGTCAAAACTATATGTGCTAAGAAGCCCTCGCGATTTCGTCCAGCATTTTCTCACTTTCAAGCAGTACTTTTCAGTACGGTTGGGACGTTTTACCACACTTCCGTGTGCATGACCTTGTGCATGCGGTGTAGGTTCTGACGCATGACTATGTAATTAAGCTGCATGTAGACGTCGCCAAACCCAGATGGTGTCCGTTCTGACAGATGACTAAGCTGTAACTGACGCGAAACCTAGAGAAGGAAGCTTAGAGATGCATGGCCGCGGCAAGGATGATTCAGAGTCCAGCGTATGAGGCCGGACCACAGGCTGGGGGCGTCGATTTTGTTTTTTGGAAGGGAGGGAGGGGGCGGGGGGGGGGGGGGGGGGGGGGGGTTCGACACATTTTCCGGCTTGGGTTGTTCTAGGCTTGGGAGATTTGTATTTCAACTTCTTTTCGGTTGAGTTGTGAATTCGGTCTTTGGGTTGGGGGTTCATAGGGTGTTAGGGTTTGTAGACATGAACCTTGTGCCCACCAGAGTTTTCGATGAGTTCAGTCAGGGGTTGCTAACTCATCTAGCGTGTCGCATCTATCTCCGAGCCCTGAGGTCAAAAAGCCTTAAAGAAGTCACAGAACTGACATACGTAGGCTAGTCATGTCGTCACTGTCGCCAGAAATAGCCAGTACTTCCATATCTTTGCGAGAAACCTCCCTTTGGTGTTTCTGCTTCAAGCAGGTGATTTTGAACCGGGCATTTTTGCAAGTTTGGTGAGTGTGAATGGTTGAGGTGTCGTGTGATTGTCGGGTTGTGGTTCGTCCAGTGCACAGCACTGGTTGCAGTCGGGGTGCTGCGCGAGAAAGAGGTCCACAGTCTTCATTCTACACTCCGGGTCTCTCGGCTACTATACTGCTTATATACCGTTTGGGCTTCTTCACGGTGCACAGGGAGTTCCCCTTGCCCGACTGTTCTAAGTTCTAGTGTTTCCCACATCGTACCTACCCAGCAGGAGGAAGACGGTCCCGCAACACTTGCACCCCATGCAACCCAGAATGAGTTCTTTACAATGATACATCTTTGGATGTGGCCGGGAGCGTAGATTGTGGTGTCCTAACCGTGTGCTCCCAGCGTTTAGGTTTGGGGACTCTGTTATTGCGGACACTTCGATGCTGCATTGACCCCTTCCCTCAGCCATAGCTCTCTCCGTACACCATATGGGAGTTTCCGATAACTATAGGGGTACATTATTTTGGGGTCCTCATAATAAGGGTCCTACTATTTTCAGGTACTATATTAGGGTCCCTGTCTTCTGAAACTCCCATATGCATTGAAGGTTTATGTTCGGGACCCTCCCCAGCTTAAGGATCCTAATATGCGGGAGTTTCCGAAAATAGGGGTACCTTATTTGGGGGTCCTTATAATAAGGATCCTACTATGTAGGGTACTAGATTAGGGTCCCCTATTTTCGGAAGCTCCCATATCTCTACATGTTAGGTTCGCAAAAACTTCGACCCTGCCAATCAACTTGAAGGGTTTAGGGTGACCCATCAAGCTGTGTCAAGGTTATTTCTTTATACAGGGAACCTGCTCATAAATAGTTTCAAAGGGTTTAAAGCACAACCCAGATTAGGCTCTGCATTCCCCAAGTGGGAGTAGAAGACGTAGTCCTAATCCCGAGGCGGTTCAATGGGAGTATTCTTCCAAATTGGAAGACCCTACAGCCTCCAACCCCCGAACCTAAACAGGAAAGCCTTCAACGCCATACACTCTGCTTTCAGAGTGTAAGATCAAAGCCTAGTTAGCCCCCAATCCCTTCAAAGGAAGCCTCGCATATTCTTAAGGAACCCCTTAAAGGAGCCCTTATAGACCCCTTTGAAAGGAAGCCTTAGAGTAGAGCAGCTTGCTGTGTTAGGAAGCCTATCTTTCGCGAAGCCTGGGAGGCCTCGCGAGCGCCTTTGAACCAGGAGGGCTCGCACCAATACCCTTCCAGGGAACCCAGCTGAGGGTTTTGCGAGAAGGTCCGATAGCGACTACGACAGGACGACTTGCTAAATGCGAATTGTGCTAGCAGAGAGCCCAGCTTGTCGTATGATTCTTTTGAGGTCCATGCGATAACCTTCAGCCGAAGACAGGTGGCCGCCCATGTGCTGTGCAAACACTGACCTGCGCCCTTCACGCCCCAAAAGCCCTGAACCACAATGCCCACAAACCCTAAACCCTAAACCCTTAACCCTATAAGCACCCAAAGCCCCAAGCCCACTACCGAAATCCGAAAAACTCGTTCATTTAGGGTTTAGGGTTTAGGGTTTAGGGTGCTTTAGGGCACCATTGTTTGATGTTCCCGGAGACGAAGAGCTCATGCGGGCTGCTAGCCCGGGCTGTCAGCTAGCCCGATACGGTACACGCCTTGCCCCTTGGAACACTCAAATGTAGCAACCGTTTGAAGGTTTGCTATATGCACTAAGTAATATCGTAGGCACCTTGACCGAATCTTAAGAGCTGATGAAGAGCATGGTTTGCACTGACGGGCCGAAGCCACCGAAGACCTCAGTGGTCTTGCAGCGGCACTCTTTTAAATGCCCCTGTCCCTTTGAGACACCAAGAGGGGCCTCGGCGAGGAAGGTCACGACCATCCCAAATGAGAGAGATCATGGTTTCCATTTAGGTCCAATTTGGAACTTTTAACCGTTTAGGGCCTAGGGTTTAGGGCTTTGTTACGTGCATAAAGGGGGTTTCTCGGGCTTAGAGATGAGAATTGACCTGGGTACATGATAAACCGGGGCCCTTTATGGAAAAGCTCTGGCGCACAAGATGCACAGAATTTTGAAACAGCCGCAGGGGCCACCAATCCCATACTTGCGAAATCATTTTCGAGGATCCGGCTTTTTTCGGGCCATTCGCCTGAGACCTAAGCAGGAATAGATTGTTTGTGGCGGACTTTGTCTTCGCAGTTGAGATTGCCGACACAACATCCTAGGCAAGCCCTAAGCTCTCAAACCCTTTCTCAGCTGCACGCCCTGTCAAGAAACTTTTGTGTTTGGCCCGAGCGGTTCTGAAACCGAGCTTAGCAAAGATCTCCCCTCCCCCATAGCCTGTGAGCAACCACCGATGCTTAGGGTTTAGGGTCCGGAAACTCTCTAACCGGGCACAGGCTGAAATGGAAACTTAAACCCGGTAACCCTAAGCCCGGTAGACCCTAAAGTCGTCCTTACATCATCCCCAAAGCGACACCCGAAAGCAACCCTTCTGGGAGGTCGGGGAGGTACTGGGTTTGTAATTTCAGCAACGAATACTTAGGAATACAGTTCCTGAGGGTTCATTCTTAACATAAGCAGAACAGAGTTTTTGGGCGTATTATAGCATATGCAGTAGCTATGCTACAATACTTGATGATGACGTCTTTTATATTAAACTGCAAGGCCTGGCTGCGAGTTTGGGGCTCGGAGTTGCCAGTCGCAGCACCAACTAGGATGCCCAGTTGTACCCTTATTCCCTTTTTGTAGTCCTAGGTTCCTTATAAAGTTACCCAATACCCAAAAGAGAGGCCTTTTTATTCTTAGGTTACTGGGTATCCTAGCCAAGCGATGAAAGGAACTCCAACAGATCCCTACTTGGAGGATCCTGGGACTTGGGAAGTAAATGGGGTTATAAGTATAGTTACCCTAATTTATAACCCTAGTTACTAAGTCCCATGATCCTTTAAGTAGCATTGCAATTGCGAATCTTGGATCCAGGGTTAGGCTTGCAGCTGCAGCGAACGCAGAATCAGCAAGACCTAAACCCCAACCCTAAAACGTTCAAGCACTGCTTTGATGTGCTGGCCCCTGCTTCTACTCACCTTCTGACGGAGCTCCGCACGTTACAGACACCTCAAACAACTTGAGGTATTTTGTCAATCTGAAGCAAAGAATAACCAGGCAGTTCAGGTTGAGGTCGACCACGAGGCTACAGACGTAACGAGACGCAGGTTCGATGATTCCGTAAGAAGCATTTCGCGGTTTGCAAGCAGCCTGAGCAGCATGACTGCGATGCGTGGCAACTACACAGAGCTATTGTAGAAATGCCCGAGCAAGGGAAGTGGCAACTTGCAAGCGTGGAAGACACGTAAACGAGTCTGAGACTAACGGTTGCAGCTGCAATTGCAGCAACTATGTCGCAAACATCAGCAGCCTCTTTGTTCAGGTCTCCACTTCTTTGCAACATGAAGTCGCTTGCTCGCTTGCTTCTGATTAGCGCATGGGATGATAGTGCGAACTGGATTGTTGGAGAGGCAAACCTCGTGAGCAATTACATCGTTTTGTTGGTGGTAACGGACAGCCGTGATCGTAGTCATGAGGACGTGTCAGAGACTGTGGGCAATGATTGCAAAATTAAAGCCAACACACACGCAACGACACGGCGGTGATCTGAATGTCAGCGGTGCTCTGCCACAGCTATTGGTGAGCGATGCGGCATGTCGCATGCAGGCCTACATTGCAAAAACCGTTCCGCAGTCCCGCATTAATGCAGAGCTTGTTTTGTACACTTCATGGTACTAGTTTTATGCTTTTCTCTGAGTAGCCACAAAGATGTCCAGGAAGGCGTCGTCGGCGTCGTAGCAGTAGCAGTAGCAGTAGCAGTAGCAGTAGCAGTAGCAGTAGCAGTAGCAGTAGCAGTAGCAGTAGCAGTAGCAGTAGTAGTAGTAGTAGTAGTAGCAGTAGCAGTAGCAGTCGTAGTCGTAGTCGTAGTCGTAGTCGTAGTCGTAGTCGTAGTCGTAGTCGTAGTCGTAGTCGTAGTAGTAGTAGTAGTAGTAGTAGGAGTAGTAGTAGTAGTAGTAGTAGTAGTAGTAGTAGTAGTAGTAAAGTAGTAGTAGTAGTAGTAGTAGTAGTAGTAGTAGTAGTAGTAGTAGTTGTAGTTGTACTTGTTGTTGTTGTGGTGACGTTCGTAAAGCCGGTTTCCATAGATGCACCGCGAAGCCGCAAGCCCAACACCAATGAGGGGAGAGGCCACTCGTCCTACACAGCCAAAGGGCCATAAGAGGACTGTAGACCTGCGAGAGAGCTCAATGACAACAGACGGTTTTGAAGCTTTGTGCGCTTTGGGAAGCGGGCCAGAGTCCTCGAAACGCGAATGATATCGTTATCAAACGTTACAGAATCCATATATGCATGAGTACAAGAACAAACTCAGTTGCTGACAAGACAAATAGATAGATTCGGTAATAAACGGAAAGACAAGCCGAGAGTCAGACAGACAAATAAATAGCTAAATAGGTAGATAGGCAGGTAAACAGATAGATAGATAACAGGGATAGCCGCTAGATGTATAGCTTGATAGAAAGATAGATAGATGGACAGATAGCAGAAACGATGGATAGCTGGATGGGTGGGTAGAAAGATAGGCAGATCGGTACACGGGCAGCTATACGCATAGATCATACATATCATGTGCATGTATGACAACCTGCATAAGTGTATGTAGTAATATGTAAACATATACTATGCAGAAACATGTCCGTGGCGTTACCAAGACCCTTGGGACAGTGCTTCGGTTTTGCAATGTGGTTTAGGGCTTCGGGTTTTGAGTTTGGGGATGCAGGCTTTACTTCAGAGTCTAGGGATTTGGGTGGAGTACCTTGGGTGGTGGTCTCTTTATGTTATGGCTAAGACCTGGAAACAAAATGAGTTTGAGGTAGCTGGCTTGACACTCTAAACCCAACGCAAAGCCTATAAACCCTGAACCCAAAGCAAACCCTATAAACCCTTAACCCAAAGCAAACCCTATAAACCCTGAACCCAAAGCAAACCCTATAAACCCTTAACCCAAAGCAAACCCTATAAACCCTGAACCCAAAGCAAACCCTATAAACCCTGAACCGAACCGTTTCAATGACCTTGGCCGGCAGTCTCCGGCGCAGCTTTCCTTCTCTTTGCCTGCGAGCAAGGCATTGGTTCGTAGAGTCAAGAACTAGGACCTAGAGTGGGCCCTTATTCCCTTTTTAAGGGTTCAGGTTCCCTTATAAGCCCCTTTAAACCAAAAAGGGCACCCTTTTTATTCGTAGGTTATTCTTGGGTCTAGAGAAAAAAGGGTTGAGGATTTAGGATGCCGTGTTTAGGTTTTAGGGTTTAGGATTTAGGTTTTGGGCTGCCTAGTTTAGGTTTCAGGGTTTAGGATGTCGGGTTTAGGTTTCAGGGGTTGGGATGTAAGGTTAGGACGTCGGGTGTAGGATATATCCTCTCAGTTTTTTGGTGGCGCTTGCCAGGCAGGCTAGCAGCTAGCAGCATTCACCTTTTAGCGCTCAGGGGAACCTTAGGACATCTTCGTGAGACGGAGGTAACGATGTCGGGTTTCGGTTGTAGGGCTTAAAGTTCAGGACGTAGGGTTCAGGAGTTAGGATTCAGGATTTAGGGTTCAGCGTTTAGGGCTTGGACAGCAATGCCAGTGGTTTCTTCTATGTGCCTTTGCATGAAGCCCGAGCCCGTGGCGAGACTGGGATAGTAGCGGCGGTACAGCACAGAGCACAGCGAAGGGAGTTCCTGGACATGGAGGCGGCAGTGTGACATGTTATGATCTTTTACTGCTCAGGTTCTCTGGTTTCGGGGTTTAGGTTACCCCCGGAGCTTGTCTTTTTCACATGACTCTCGTACATTCCCGTGTGTTTGTTTGCACCAGGTCGCAGGTCCTTCAACTACCCTAAGGGTCCATGTACCCAAATAGTATATACTTTGGCCCCAATGTACCTATATAGGGACTACGGCCAATGTATATACTATATGGGTACATGGACCCTTAGGGCTTTTGAATCTCAATCCTAAGCCCAAAACCCCAAAACCCCCGAACCCGAAGCCTGAAACCGCAACACCCCTCAACCCTAAGCCCCCAAACCCTAAACTCTAATCGTAGCGGCGGACCCAGGGTCGGATGATTAGGAAGTTTGAACAGGATTGTCACATTTATGATAAGTCAGGTTCCTGAGCAGTACCCTTCTGCCTCTTTAGATTGAGGTCTCCTCATTAAGCCTGAATATGAGGAAACAGGGCGCCCTTAGTATTAAGGAGTTACTGAGGAACCTAGTTCATAATCATATTTGACGATAAAGTTTCCTCCATGACGCACTCTGCCGCCAACCAGGACATCGATTTGCCTCGCGTGCTTTCAGCAAAAGAGAGAGATCAGCTATTGAGGGGTCAGTTGTGTTGAGGAGTTCAATCTACGCTAATTACTAGGGTTTTCTTAGTATGTTAGCTGAGTTTAACAATTAGCCCTAACAAGAACCCAGGTTTTGCCCGAGCTTTGGCTGAAGGTGGATGTTTGGTGCCTAAGAGCCTTCCAGAGCCCAATGCTCTGCGCAAGGCCAAGACTATTAGTAGCCTGGATAATTACAAATTTCATTCCTTCGGGCCTTCGGGTACCTTATTACACTGCTACAACAATATAACCCCGACAGCTTTTTTGAAACGATCAAGGCGCCTATATAACGCCAAGGGCCACCCTAAAACCCAGCTGAACAAGTCGTCCGCTCATCCCAGGTCACAGTGCCTTCGCCGTTGAATGCCCCGGTGGAAAAGCCCACAGCGCACGGCGTCGTGGAGGTCTGGGCAGACCGCATTGCGCCGTGGCTGAAACACAGCTGACCCGAAGCCCTACACTTTGCAAACCTATAAGTTGTATGCTCTGTGTGCCCGGTAAGCCTTCAGCACCATTAAACCCCACCGTGAGGGTGATGGCTTCCGGCTTCCATGGTTTAGGTCGTTCATCGATCGTTTCTGAAGGCTTGCAGAGAGCTGTTTTGTCTCCGGTGTTGGATCCTAGCGTGCGTGGGGTTCAGGGTTGAGGGCGCAGGGTTTAGGGATAGTGTCGGGTCCTCTGCCTCAATGAGCTGACCTTGCCATGACTGGCGCCCCAAGCTAGCGACACCAAAATCCCCAAACCCCCCAGAACTGGAAACCCCAAAGCCCGCAAAGGGTCGAAGGTTCAGAGAATTCCTGGCGCCTCGATATATACTATCTGGGAGTTTCCGAAATAGGGGACCCTAGAATAGTACCCTAAATAGTAGGATCCTAAATACAAGGACTCCTAATTTGCGGAAACTCCCATATACGTTCATCCTTTAAACTCAGAGTTCTGGAATACCATACGTCAGTACTTGTCTTTCGGCTATTCCTTAAAGGATGTATTATCAAATACATGTTTGTACTGTTCCTCCCTGTTTACTCGATATATCATAAATCCCTGAAGCGAATCCCGGTCCCAAAGCCCCTAAGCTCCACGTCGTAAACTCTCTAAAACCCTCACTAGTAACCCAAATAGTAGCCCGCAAGTATAAGAAGCTCATATATTGATTCTATGAAAATTGTCTTTTTTCTTTACCCATACATATATATATATATATATACCTATACATAATATACAATATAGATGGTTAGCTGTCATAAGCCCTAAGATGCCCCTAGAGAAAGCGAAAGGTCATCCACGGCAGTGGCATCGTGCCCAGCCGTGAGCTCCCTCTGAGCCCTCCAAGGGCAAGCCTCTGACGCGTTCAGTTCGTCCTCCCATACCCGAGGTTCCGGGCTTAGGCTTTATGAGCTTAGGTCCGGCAGTGTCAGAGGCTCAAGGTGTGAGAGTTTGGTTTGTGTCAGGGTTGTGGGATGTGGGTTTAGGGTATAGTGGTTTGGTCAATTGCTCGGCGGGTTTGGGAGCTTCGAACCACTGCCAAACATTTTCCACAGTCCTTGGCGGTGCGTGTGCAAAAGAGTGCTCGCCTCCCCTGCTGCACGGACTCCATGGTGAGCCCTCGACCCCAAACCCCTAAATCCTAAACCCCAAACTTAATAGAAGCCTTACGAAACCGGAAGTCCGGACCCTACTGTGTCATTCAAGCTGCATGCAACATCCCAAGCTGGATTCCTCGTAAGCCTTCATGGCCCTGCACAAATCCCAAAGCCCTCAACCCAAAATTGTGAACCTCCAAAGAGGGCAGAAAGCTAGAAGCACTCTCCTCTTGAACGGCTGGTCAAGTTGCTCAAGTTCCAGCGCCATGCGGGATGAGGGGTGTTGGCTTCTTTGGTTCATGTTTAAAATGATCCTTTCGGATACTTATACAGAGTCTTGGCCTACAAGCTTGAATCCCGGGGTTCCGCCTTTGCTAGACTTTAGGGTTAAGGGTTGTTATTGGCTCCGGGTTGTTTAAGATTCCGTGTTTAGGACTGAAATTGAAGCCTTGGAGGGTGTTGATTGTTCAGTCCCCGCCCTTTCCCACGATGATGTTTGTGAACTTCAATTGCCGGCTACTGCTGCTGCTGTGTGCGCTGGCCTTGCAAGGTGGCCTTCAGAGTGAAGTACCGAAATATCGGGGCTTTGACCATCAGAATAGGCTTTGGGGGTATATTTATTCTGTAACTCTACTAGCATCGTTGATTATTCCACAGCGTTTGGGATGAGGGCCGCGGTTCGCGGGTGTCGATATTCGGTGTGGGTCCCAATGAGAGCATTGGCCGGACAACCACACCCATGCTGCAAGATTACAGGCTGAACACGCTCTTCCTAGATGAAATTGCCTATGGTAGTCGTATGTGTGGCTGGATGCGGGCTTTTCATACGTAGACGATCAAGGGTGTGTGTAGGACCTGGCGGGGATCATATTCGGGACATGTTTATTCGGTATTTAGCCAGTTTCAGGTTATAACAGCCCTAAACCCTGAACCTTAAACCCTAAACCCTGAACAAGAGTCTCATGTTCGAGGCTAGGGTTCGAAGCGCACCGAATCCCGGCAAATTTCTACACTGCAGATATTCTGCAGATCCTCTATGCACCAGAGGAGAGACATCCAACACCAACACATCTCAATCAACTACGGAGGCCGTGCAGACCCAACTGGGCCTCTTCTGCAGCCTGTCCCCCCCAGTCAGTGTTATTGATTTCAATCAAAGGGGAAAAGGAGGGACCCTTAATGGGGCCCCTACCCAATAATGGGCTATATAATGGGTGTATCATAGCTATATTAAGGGTATATACCTGGGGATCCTTCTTAAGGGTCCCTCCTTTTACCCTTGGATTCAAGGTCGGTGAGTACACAACATCTTGCCCCTACTGTTGAAGTCTCCGTCAGTCCGATGCGATAAAGCTTGTGAAGCAATAAGCATTGAAATCATAGCGGCCGTCTTTACTAGTCTGATCATCTTCATCTTCATCTCATTACATTCACAATCGCCATTTACATCTTCGGTAAGGTGGCTTTTATGCCTGCACACCACCCTGCATGCTCCGTTTGCGAGGTCGGGCCCTTCGCGCGGAAGAGGTGGAACGTAGGGTCTTAGGATTAAGACCCCAGGCTTCAGTGATTACTTTATTAATATAATATGGGGTCTAAATAACTGCGATAATTTTCCGGGGTTCGTTCTCAGAACTAGAGTCTATAATATACCCCCAAGCCAAGTTGCCAAGGCCCCTATATCATAGAACCCCAGTATACATGATCCCTGACCGAACCCTTCAAAGAACTCTTAGGGGAACCCCAAACAGCCTATAAAATCTACTTATCCAGTTATTAAGGCCGTGCTCAGCATCGAGTAAGACAGATTCGAGCTTGTAGGATTTGGTTTCGGGTTCGAGAACGAGGCTCTTTGGCATCGGTTCAGAATCCAAAATCCGAAAGCCAGCCTTCACTCCCACAGGGAGGTTCATGGGTAGTTATAAGTAGGGTTCCTCTAAAGGGATCTACAGGGTTATAGGGTTTAGGGATTAGGGTCTACTTATCTGAAAAGCCTGGTTCCCCCTGCTCCCAACAGGTTCAGGGTCAAGGATCCAAACCACATCCATGGATCCCACAAAGCCTGGCCTGAAGCCACCGAATTCCCAAGATGTTGTGCTCTTTGCCAGCGATTTCAGGACGAATGGCGCACCCCCCACGACACGTTCAGCAACTTCGTGCACGTTCCGGGCATGAACAATGGGTGGGTTGGGGTGGGTCGGGGTCATTGCATATCGTACGGGTCCTTCCTTGTGTCATGATCATGGTTGCCGCAACGTACTTCCTTGTGGTTGCTGTTAGTTGCTTGTGATAATGACGATGATGATGATTGTTTGCAGTGTTTACAGCTTTGCATGATGTTGGTTTTCGACTTCTCTGTTGTGTGTCAGTTGCTCTGTGGACTTGTGCATGCCACGTGAAAACCCAGAACCTATATATCATCCCACACCCTCACAAAACAAGAATCACTGACCCGATAAACCCTAATCTTTGTGGTGCTCTAAACCCTGAATCCTAGATGCTACTTCCTGAGGCCTTGGCGGTGTGCTCAAGGCCTAAAAGGAGAGAGCAGTCGCCATTTCTCAGGTCAGATCCCGAACGTCACTCTAAACCCCTGCCGTAAACCCTCACAGGCTGTACACTCTAGGCCCATTAAGCCCCTTGAACCCTAGAACCGGGGGGGATTGGTCGAAGAGTAGCTGAACGGGTTCGTTTTTCAGTTTGGTTTAGGGTTTAGGAAAGAATGCTAGGTCTGCTAGGTGCTACTGATTGAGACAGTTGAGTTGTTTTGGATCAGGGAGTTCAAAGTAGCTCGGGATACATATGATGAAGATATTGCTGCTTACGGTCTATGTCCAAAACACCTTTTGCTGAAGCTCCCATGTGTCTGCTTCCTCACGCTTCGGTGTCATGCTTAGTGAATGCAATTTAACACGATCCCTCCAGCTGATACTTCCGTGTTTAGTGCATGATCGTCTGGCGCCCGTTGACTTAGCACCATGCTAGCTTTCTTCGAGCGAGGCAGCTGTCTTGAGTTGGAAGGTTGCAAAAGATAGTTCCTTGGAATACATGTTTCGTTGCAGCACAATCGGATAGAAGGGTTTAGGGTGTTCTTCAGTCAGTGGTTTAGCAGTCCTGAAGCACGACCTGTTGGAGCCCCACCCAAAGCTCTAAAGCCCAGGTCAGACAGGACTACAAGCCCTATATCACAGACAAGGTTGCCAAAGCTGAAACAGAAGCTCGGCCGCGCTCTAAGCAACAAGCTACAGTAATTCCTGCACGCAGTGACATCTTCCTGCGTGGGGCTCGCGGTACTAACCTCAAAGGTTTCATGCTTAGACGCTTTGCTGGTTCTGCTTTTCGGGGTTGGGGATTTGTCCGTGGGTCGTTCTGTTGAGTCATTCAATTCAGAGGTCAGGTATGGGGCTTAAAGTTCAGTTATTCTGCAGGCTCCGTTTTCAGAAGGACTTGACTTACTCGGCTCCAAGGACCATATGGGTGGTTGTCGATATTAGGGTCCCTCTTGGGGTCCTTATCACATTACGGCAACTAATATTTAGGGTACCCAAAAAGGGACCATAGTTTTGACAAACATCCATATCGGAGTTTCCAAAAATAGGGGACCCTAGCATAGTACTCCAAGTAGTAGGATCCTTGTTATAAGGATCCCCCAAAACAATGACCTAGTTAAGTACGGTTGGTGATATATATCCTGCATTACCTTACTTAAGGACCCCTAAACTATGGGAATTATGGTATATTCCTTATTATGGGTAATGCAGGACTTGTATCATCAACCCAAACCCTATACACTATAGGTCCCTTAAAGGAACCCCTTAAAGGTACCTTTAAAGGAGCCCTTTTATAGGTACATACTTAAAGGACCATGGGACTTAGTAAGTAAGGTTATAAGTACCTTATTTGGGGTTATAAGTATAGTTACCCTAATTATAACCCTAGTTACTAAGTCCCATGATCCTTTAAGTAGACCCTAAACTCTAAACCCTATAGATCCCTTTAAGGAACCCCTTATAGATCCCTGTAAGGAGCCCTGTTAAGGAACCCTAGTTACTAAGTCCCATGATCCTTTAAGTCGGATCCTTCAGGGCTATTTTTGGTCTTTTCCTAGGACCAACCTGGACCCCAAAAGTATGTTTAGGGTTTAGGGTAGAATAATAGCCTTTTATCGGTTTTGGGCCATTATTCTACCTACTTTGGGGGGTCTAGGAACGAGTAGAAGCTTCCCACTTTTCAGGCCGCCGAGTGGATTCGGAAGGGTTTCCAGCCCGGAGGCAGCTTGAAGAAGGATTGGAGCACCTCGTCTTGAGTTTAGAGATCAATGGTGTTAGAGGGTGTTAGAGGGTTTTAGTGATTCGGGAGAGTTTGACATCTAGAGTCTTATTGGATGCAGGAGTTCCCTGTTCTTAAGCAACAGATGGAGCCACGCCACGTAGGGTTGCTCCGATCACAAAGCCGTCGGCGCCCGAGGCCACGACTGAGCAGGATTCCGAAGCTACCCTGGGAACATGCGAAACCCAGACCTTCCAAAATCCCTTAATTAAGGAATGTACCTTAATTTATAATAGGATCCCAAATATGAATTAAGGTATATTCCTTAGTTAAGGGATTTTGGAAGGCCTGGGAAAATCATGGCGCGACGGACCCTAAATCGTAAACCCGAAGCCATGCTCCGGAAGCCCTAGGCCCCCAAACCGTGAACCTTAGAAGACTCCCTCCGTTCGTGGAGAGAAAGCCCCGAAAGCCCCACAGACCCTACACCCTGAACCCATAAGTTTTCAATCCCTACCTGAACCCGGAAGAACCTACCTTTGTAAGGACATGAAGGAACCCTAAAAAATAAGTTATTCAGGGTTAAGGTAAGCCCTACAAACCTTAAGCCTTGACAAGATCACACCTGACGACCTTCCACCCTCAGATATCACCGCTTACCATAGTGGCCTCAATAATTACCAATACTACTTCGAGGGGGGGGGGTTCTTATTATAGTTCTAGTATTCATGGGCCCCAAATCCTATTCCAATTATCATGGCCCCTAGATCATATTCCCCGTATAGATCCCTCATAGTAACCCCTGATAGGACACCTGAGAAGGAACCCTATTCTAATCATCCATGGCTGCTAGATTAGACCCAAAAAGACCCTGACCAAGCGGCTGGAAGCCCTCAAGCCTTCAGCAAGCTGCCCAGGAGCTCTGCCCCTAAACCCTTAAACCCCTAAACCCCTAAGGCCCTAAACCGTAAACCCCTAAACCCTAAACCCCTGAGGGTTTAGGGAGGAGGGTTTAGGGTTTATGGGCCTTCTGGCTTCGGCACAGGATGCTGCGGACGGAAAAAGAGGCTTGAAACAAGCAGCCTTTTTATTTTTGCGAGCCGAAATCGATGGGGTTTCAGTGTAGAAGTTTCGAGGTTTCGTGTTAAGGACCTCACCTTATAAGTTTATAGCAGTAGGCAAAGCTCGCGATATGTGCTCGCACCGGGGTAAGTCACGGCAAACTCAGAACAAAGACGCTGACGACTGCAGAACTAAATGGACCATACACAGCATACCATCCAACGCTTTAGACGTTCTAACAAGCTCCTTAGCAGGAGCCCGACCCCGCCCCAACCAAAACATGCACGTTTTTTTCAGGAAGTACGCCCTCTAACACAACCCCCCACACCCTCCCCCCTTTCCCCTCGTAAAGCCCTCATCATTTCTGAGTCAAGAAAGGCTTGACCTCCAGCCTCGGCATGCAGGAGTCTATCGAATCTCGGTTTGGAGTGGATTGGGGCTTTAGGCTTTAGGGTTTAGGACTGGATGGGGGTGTAGGGTTTTAGGCTTTTAAGGAGCGTATAATAGTGTAGGGTTTCTTGAAGACTTCGGGCTTCGGCGAGTCTCGGGTTTAAGGATGGATGGTTTTGCGCTTACCATTGCGGTTCAGGGTTTAGGGTTTATATAGGGTTGGGGGCTTAGAGGTGCTTTGCTTTTGAGTCTCCGAGACTGGGGTGCACTTTGAGGTAGCAGCAAACAAGAGTGTCCTGCGAGTGAGTCGAGGTCCCCACGGCAAAGATACAGCATAACATCTTTCTGGGTTTAAGTTTGGCCAGGTCTTCGCGTTTAGGGCTTGATACTGCTAGTTGCCAGGACTCTGGGCAGAAAGCCGCATCTGCACTTTTGTGTCCAGCATCCGCTGTCAGGTTGTAGTGGTTTCGGATGCACATGGATTGAGGGTTTAGCGGTAGCAGGCCGCAACCGGTTAAGCATCTAGGATATTCGCCTCTGCTGATCATGAATCTAGAGCAGGCGAATATTGTTCGTCATGGAGGGCTTACGACCGCGAAACTGACAAAACTGCGTTGGGAAGCAGAGTTACTTGCATGTTGACTCCGATATCGGTAGGGGTTGGGGAAAGGCTCGGAAGTGGAGGTCCGTATGTTGTACACTGCGCAGGTCTCTGTGCTCTACAATGACCTGCAAAGCACGGAAAAGCCCGTCATTGACGTGGGCTCGGGGCAGCTTTCTCTTGACACTGGCAGGGTATGTGTGCTTTGCCGCTTTGTGATTTTGGTTTTTGGTGTGTAGGATTTGCAGGTATTTTGGAATTGTGGTTTTACATGACAATGCTTCTCAACTTAATGCTTCCAGATAGTTTGAAGGCATTTCTGCGAGGGCACTCGGAGTTAGCATCAGGCACCAGGCACTTCACTAGAACATAGTGATTCCCGTCGACGATCCCGAAGTGGTTAGGCCTTGCAGCACGGCCTTCGAACTGGTGCTTATTTTGAAGCAGAAGTAGCTCATCGCTGCTAGGCGTCTAGGTTACAGGTTGGAGAGAGTGTAGCTAGGCTTTCGAGTGGCTTGAGCAGTTCATGTGATCCCCGAAACAGATGTTGGGTTTCTGGGTTTATATACGGTTTAGGACTTACAGGTTACAGTTTTTAGAGAGTGTAGTTCGTAAGGAAATCAGGATGACAAACGAAGCAAGCACAAGCAAACCCACAAAGCAGGACCAAACCTTCAACACCACCCACAGTAACTGCTACAGACGCCCTTTGCTATAGACATCTTTTGTTGAAGCCCATTGACCCCCCCCGGCCCAACCCCTAAACTTTGAGCCCTAAACCCTCAACTCTGAACCCTAAACCCTAAACTCTAAACCCTAAATCCTAGACCCTAACCTCAAACCCTAAATCCTAAACCCTACACCCTAAACCCAAACCAACTCCAAACCCTAAACCCCAAACCTAAACCCTAACCCAAACCCTAAACCCAAACCCTAAACCCAAACCCTAAGCCTAAACCCTAAATCTTAAACTCTAAACCCTAAACCCTAAATCCTAAACTCTAAACCCCAAACCCTAAGCCCAAACCCTAACCCCTGAACCCCTAACACTAAACCCAATTCCTAAACCCTAACCCCAGACCCTAAAACCCAAACCCTGAACCCAAACCCTACTGAGAGGATCATGGGACTTAGTAAGTAAGGTTATAAGTACCTTAATTGGGGTTATAAGTATAGTTACTCTAATTATAACCCGAGTTACTAAGTCCCATGATCCTTTAAGTAACCCAAAACCCTAAACCTTAAACCCTAACCCAAACCCTTAGCCCAAACCCTAAACCCTAAACTCTAACCCAAACCCAGGCCCTAATACCCAAACCCTAAACCTTAAACCCTAGCCCAGGACTGGCTCCTTGGTCCTTCTCTTGGCCGAGTTTGCCCCGAGGGCCTCGGAAACGGTTGGCCTTGAGCAGCTCGGCGCGAGGCTGAGGGCCTTTTGGGGTTTAGGGCTTAGGGCTTTGGGTTTCGGGCTTAGGGCTTAGGGCTAAAATTTAGGGTTTTGGGGTTTAGGGCTTAGGGCTTAGGGCTAAAATTTGGGGTTTTGGGTTTAAGGGCTTGGGGTTTATAGGGCTTTGGGCTAAAATTTAGGACTTATGGATTAGGGGCTGGGCTCTGGGCTTAGGGCCTTTATCGTTCAGGGTTGGAGCTGGGGTCTAGGTTTATAGGGTTTAGGGGTTTAGGGCTTAGGGCTTATAGGGCTTAGGGTTGACGGCTTAGGGTTCCTGTTTAAAGGGTCCATAGGGGCCACCACAGGGATCTACAAGGGTACAAAAATCGGGTTTTGGGGCTTACGGTTTGGGGTTTAGGGCTTATAGGGTTTAGGGCTTAGGGCTTAGGGGCTGGGTCATACTCTGGTAGAGTATAGTATACAATATATGGGCCATGCCATAATATGTTGTAGTAGGTTCTGGTAGAGTATAGTATACTATAGGATGACATTGTATAGTATGGGATATGCCATTTGTGTGTTCTAGAGTACATTATCCTACGCTGTGGTATGTTATTACGTATACTGTCGTACAGCAAGGTATGCTGTAGTCTCCCTTGTAGTTCCCTTTTTGCTTCAACCAGTTTTATTATACTTGCGATAGTGCAAAGGGGACCCAGACAGGAACTACAATGGATACTGTCGGTACTATGGTATGTTACTATGGTATGTTACTATGTTATCGTCTACTACAGTATCGTACATGGGGTAGTATAGTAGGTTACAGTATTTATGAGCCATTACGGTATGTTATATGATATATGAAGGCATATTGTCGCATACAAACCATACAAATTCCCTAGTTCGGCATGGTGTTAGGGTGGATGGGGTTCCTTTTGCTGTTGCTATAGGGCTCAGGGTTTAGGGCTCCTTTTGCCGTTAAGGGTCATGCGAGTCATGCAATTCGGTGCCGGTGTTTTTCGGGTTTGAGGGCAGTTCAGGATTCAGGGGTTTAAACGAGGATCGAATGCCCGTGGATCTAGGGGCCTGTACAGGCTTCTTTCAATCTCTCCAAATCTGGCTTCCGCAACATCTTGTTCGATCGGTGTAATGTAGAAGGCTGAATACGTCGTACTCCTATTCCCTTGCAATTGGGTTCCTTGTTACAACTATACTGATTTACCCCAAAGCCTAGTTCCCATCATTAAGGCGTCTGTGTTGTCGGACTGTGTCAAGACCGCTCTTCATCGCGCCTCCACGCATGCATGTGTATTTTTGGTCGTATGTATGTATACATATGTATATAGAGACATATCTCTCACTCTGTGTATGTGTGTCTGTATAGCTGTGTGCATGCATGTGTATGCATGCAAGTATGCGCATGCGTGCAGGTATGTGTTTGCGCAGATATGGTGTGCTGAACTTTTGCATGTATAATGGCGAAAGCCGAAATTAGTGGCAATCATGCAGGCACAAAGGTGGCAGACACAGAGTGGGATGAAGAAAAAGGGGAAGATCTCCCAAGGTACAATCGCGATGCCTCCGAGAATGCGGCAGACATATCCGAGGTCTGGTGCGATCCTTTATTGTGTTATCTCATGTTTCAAACAATAGAGTATATTGCAGTACTTGCGAGGTGCGGATTAGTCTAGGTCTTGCTTGGAGCAGTCCTGTTCTGGGGTTTACGACGGCCCGGGCTAACCTTGTTTTCAGAGAGAAGGGGTTGATAGTTTTGTTTAGGGTTTGGGGTTTCTGGTTTAGGGTTTAGGGTTTGTGGTTGCACTGCATCCATCCTGACGCTTGGTGTATTGCATTCTTTGTGAAAGCGCTACAAGATAGGGAAGTGCTGAAAGGGAAAGAGTCTGCACCAGAAGTTCCACAAAAGCCTGGTCCTTGTCTTTTGTTGTTTTTTTTCTCTCTCTCTCTCTCTCTCTCTCTCTCTTTCTCTTACACTGGGTTCTTGTTAAGGGATGTAACCTAAGTTACCACAACATATTTTGCACTATATAACCCTATCAAATCCCTTCTCTCTCTCTCTCTCTCTCTCTCTCTCTCTCTCGCGTCTAAATGGGAGTTTCCGAAAATAGGGGACCCTAATATAGTACCCGAAATAGTAGGATCCCTATTATAAGGACCCAAAATATGGTACCCCTAATTTTCGCAAACTCTAAACCCTATAGACCCCTTATAGAACCCTCATAGACCCCTTAAAGGAGCCCTTAAAGGATCCCTTTAAAGGTCCCCCTAATTTTCGGAAACTCCCAAATCCTGTTTCCCCCACCCAAGCCGACCGACTGCGGTCTGTGGGATTATGACTATGACCTAAAGAAACCGTGTAAAGTTTTCGATGCAGGGTTTGTCTTTTTTTGGGGTTTGGGGTTTAGGCTTCAGGGTTGAGGCTTTAGGGGTTAGGCTTTAAGGTTTAGGTGTTAGGATTTAGTGTTTAGGATTTAGGGTTTAGGCTCTAGGTTTTTTTCGAGCACTGCGCCCCTGATTGTGGCTGAGTGTAATCTCTGCACAGGCCCTTGGCGAGGCCTCGGACAGCCTCGAGACAGTGCCCTTCGGCTGAGGGGGTTTGAGGGCTGGTGCGGTTCGGGTTTAGGGCTTAAGTTTCGGCCTCCTGCTTATCGGGGTTTAGGGTGTAGAACTTAGGTTCGAGGTTTAGGGTCCGGGCTTTTGGATGTCGGCGAATCTTAAGCTCTTTGAGAACTGCGAAATCCCGAGCAGTGCTGAGACAACGTATTCGTGTGTGCCAGAACAGTATACAGGGCCTTAACAGTCAGAAAAGGGTGTTTGGGGTATATTCTACTATAAATCCAATGAGGAACCCCCCAAAACAGTATAGGTAACTAACTATTCAGGCCCGCATAGTATTTAGAGCCGGCCATAGTAGCAGGGGTGTGGCTCCACCGAGAACCCTGAAAACTTTTACAGTGTTTGATTCCTAAGCCGTCAAGTCTCGTAAAAAAGGCAACAAGATTTGCAGAACGGCGACTCGGCGACACGCGAAGACGAGTTTAAACCGTGGGTTTAGGGTTTAGGGTGAAGACCAGCATCAGGAAGTGAACTATCGAAGGGGCACAGCAATGACGCTTCCGCGTTAGGTTTTTTTCAAGTACTATGGAAGCCTCGCGTTTTGCAGTCTTATTCCTTCATCTTCCCTGTATGAATGAACTCAAAAATAGCCCCACCACAACCTATGGCCTATTCTAAGTTTGCGGCACCTATATCATAAAACCTATTTTTAGAAGCCGTGTTCAAAGAACCTTCAAGGAACCCTAATATAGGGGCCTTAATAATTACCAATACTATTTAGGCGGGCTCGTTATTATATCTACAGCAAAATATGCCCCAGAACCCTTTTCTAAGTATTGAGGCCCGTATATTATGCAAATCATCTTCGGCTCATATAGCCCCTTCATTGCCTAATCCTGTAGCCCCCATAGTAGTTCCTCTTTGGGGCTCATATTTCGAATCCTATAAGGTAATCCCAAGAAGGAACTACTATGGGGTCGATGGGTAATCCTGTAGGCCCCAATCGTCAAGTCCTCTCACCCTTCGGAAGAGCTTTACAAGGATGTCGCGCGTCTCCTTTGTCACAGGCTCGGGCATTCTTGTTGCGGCTAGTTTGAAGACCTCAGCACCAAGCACAAATCCGTAGTGTAAGAATGTACCTTATGAGGCGCGAAAGCCGGATTGTTGTAAACGCGCCAGGGGCCTATGCCCTCAAACGTAAAACACCTTAAACCCGACTTAGACAATCTCTAGGGGTCCAGGTACCCATATAGCACATAATTTGGGTTTAAGGCCAACGTATATACTACATGAGTACATGGACCCTGAAGCCCTAAACCATCCTAAACCCCTATAGAACCCTTAATTATAGTAGACCCTCAAAGGAACCCTACATGAGTACATGGACCCTTAGGGAATGGGCTTTCGGCTTTCGGACAGGCGAGACGTACACCGTAAATCCGGCAGGAATTGTGCGCAGCTTTCGGGTTTGTCTTATGTTCGAGCCCTACCTATAGCCTCCGTTGTAGTTCCTTTTTTGGTTAACCACAATCTCTATTATAGGATCCTAACCATACAACTTACAACTGGCTAACCGAAAGAAAGAAACTACAATGGAGACTATAGGTAAACCCTAAACCCTAAACCGCTGAAGGGTTTACAGTAGAAGCCAGAAAGTTGGAATATCATTATCGTAACCCCTTTAAGGTAAACTACAGGGGATCCTACCATTAATCCATATTCCAACTTTCTGGAGTTCCCTTTAGGGTTTTTGGATTTGAGGATGGGGCTCCTCGGGCTCTGGTTGCAAGCTGAGAAGTTGGAGACCAGGAGTCGGTTCTGCTCACAACCCGGTTTAGGGTTAGGGTTTAGGGGTTGTGGTCGACAAGCCTTATCCCAAGATTTTCGACGCCCTGTGTCCTACACCTTGGCTTACGGTTTAGGTTAGAGTTTGGGAATATTTATGGTTTCCTCTACGGCTGACTACACTGGTCACTACAAGATTACACTGGAGTTTAATTTGGAGGGCTTTGACGGTTAGTACAAGGCTTGCTGTTATTAAGGGTACTAATGTATATAAACCCATGTCTTAGGCAACAAGGATTCTGCGTGTTGAGGTTTGATGTTTTCGAGAACTGCAGCTGTTGAGTGTCAGGGATTTCCTAGTAGTAGAGTAGGTAACCTGTAGCTTTTTTGGGGCAGTACAGTCCCCATATAATCCCTATATGCCAAAGAAGGTTAACCTTTAGAACCCCATGATACCCGACAAGTAGGGTTCTATGACTTTACCATTGATGCTGAAACAGTTGTTCTTTCGGTGGGTCAGTGGGTACATCGACCCCCTTCCATGTTGGGTGCCCTGTCGTTGTTATGGTTCGGCCCCTATATCAGGAAGACAAACTAGCTAAAAAAGGTGTTGCATTCTGGGGTCTAGGTAGGGTGAAGCGCTCTAAAGCAAAAAAAGGGGGAAGTCATTGCATTTCCGTTCGCGGCTGTTGGGCTTCACGGCTCTTTAGGCTCGAACTCAAGGTTCAAGATCTATTGTTTCAAGGTGTATGAGGCTTTGGGTCTTCAGTACTGCTATGACCTCCGATTATAGCAAGACCAAGCAACTTAGGTATATTGCCTAGCGGTCCCAAAGCCTCAATACCCTTACAATGCGCACCCCGAAACCCGAAACCATAAATCCTAAGCCCAAAGTCACGAATCCAGCCTCTAAGCCACGTCACCACTAACCACACGGGTTGACTGCACAGGTGACGCCTTCAAGATTGCAGATGTTGACAAATACGGAGTCTGCATCCCAGTGGGTCGAAGACTATGCATAGAAAAAAATGTACACCCAATAAGCCCAGTAGGTACTATTCGTATACTTAGAGGCACCCGCCCAAGGTTGAGAAACCCGAATTGCACATTGGTCGAAAACTGCAAACTTCGTCGGGTTCCCTAAGCCTTAAACCCCGACGCCCGACGTGCCCTAAATAACTCCACAGGTTTAAGGGACTTATGGCGGGGCTCCGGGGTTCAATTCTGTAAGGGTTTAGCACTTTCGGTTTTGCCATTCAGGGCAATATGTTACCATCGATACAGGTTGAGGGTTTGGGGTAGAAGTTTAGGGCCTAGGACTTAGTACCTTACTTAAAGGATCATGGGACTTAGTAAGTAGGGTTATAAGTAGGTTATAATTAGGATAACCCCACTTAGGGGACTTACAACCCCAGTTATAACCTACTTACTAAGTCCCATGATCCTCTAAGTAGGGCTTAGGGTTTAGGGCGTAGGGCCCAAGGCCTTAGGGTCTAGATGACAAAGGTGACAAAGTATGGTCTTCACATGTCTTCACCGAGGTTTTGTTTGGCTTTGGCATGATACAAAAAATTGTGAAGTTCTGTTTGATTTAACTATCCGGCCAAAATTTGGATACCCTAAACCCCTAAACCAAAAAAAACCTAAGCCCTATATCCGTGAGCCCTAAACCCGAAACCTTAAACCCGAAACAGTACGTCGTTTTATCAGAAGTAACCGATGAGAGCGCTTGGGAAGGCAACCTTGCATTCGGTTTGGGTTTAGGTTTCAGGGGTTTAGGGGTTCAAGGGGTTTAGGATTTAGGGGTTTAGAGTTGGGTTTCAGGGTGTAGTAACAACAGCCTTTGTGTTCAGCAATGTCTTTTTTATGAGTACTCCGAGTGGTCTTCTTTCTAGAATGTGTATCATTGTTTGTGGTGTGATTATTTCTTGTCTTGGCGATGACTTCCGAACGAGTATGGTTAATCACGTGCCTCTTCGATTGAATGTTTATTGCCATCATTCTTAGTGCTATGTTTAACATTTGTGCTGCTGCTGCTGCCATTGTCGTTGCCGTTTCGGCTCTGGTTGCTGTCGTTTTTCGTTGTGGTTGTCGCTGTTCGTTGTACTTCGTTTAAGTAATACTTCCTCTCTTACTACGAGCACGGCTTGTGAGTGGTGCGCCTTTTGCTTGTCTTGGGCCTGAGGTCATGAATGTCGGTTTTGCGATGACCTTCGTCGCCCGTGCGCTGCTTGACTGGAATATAGTGAATATGGGAATA